>CM040459.1:604026-621040 GCA_022758105.1 Pangasianodon gigas | reverse complement strand
TACTTCAGAACTCATCCCCTAGTCCCTTACTTCAGAACTCATCCCCTAGTCCCTTACTTCAGAACTCATCCCCTAGTCCCTTACTTCAGAACTCATCCCCTAGTCCCTTACTTCAGATCTCATCCCCTAGTCCCTTACTTCAGAACTCATCCCCTAGACCCCTACCTCAGATCTCATCCCCTAGACCCCTACCTCAGATCTCATCCCCTAGTCCCTTACTTCAGATCTCATCCCCCAGGCCCTCCTTCAGAGCTCGCCTCCTGGCCCCTACTACAGAACTCACCCCCTCAGCCCCTTCTTCAGAACTGCCCTTCTTTGGCCCTTAACTCTTGCGAAGAACATAATAAATATGCAGCATACATGTGAACAGCTGCAGTCCCTCCACAGTGCACTACATTGTCTCCACAAACACACACTGATCTGATATAAACTCACTGCATGAGATTAAAGATAATTACGCTAATGTTCCACTGTGTTGGTCAAAGTCCGGTTGTTTTTGCGAAACCAACACTCGTTAAAACATCACCATTAATTTGCTATAAAGCGTTAAAACATCTTTAACATGTAACGAGTGAAGCGGACTCCCACCTTCACATGCTGTAATACATCACTCATCTACAGTCTAAAGGTTTAAACATGGTTTTATACACACACACATACACACTGTCATGGTGGTCCAGTCCCTAGCCCCTACTCCAGAACTCGCTTTTCTGTACACTGTAACTTTCCACAAACTTCAGAATCACTAAAGCTGCAATCTGATTGGCTGTATGCAGCTCCGTGTTACTGACAAGAAGACAAGGTTTTGAACAACGTAACAAAACGTTCGTAACAAGAAAGTAATCAGAGTGACGACGTCACATCACGACATCAAAAAAATGACTTTTTTTTTTTTTTAAAGGAATCAGAGGCAAGATAACGTGATTGGTCGTTTGTGATGTCAAACAGCCCCTTTATGGAAAAGTGGGTGTGGCTTAGCTACATTTAGTGAAAAAATGTCACTATGAAAATGACAAAATTAAGAGTAGGATCCCTAGGCAGGGAACATTCACAAGGCAGCGTTCTCCTTGAGCATGTCCTGCAGTGTGACGATAAGCTGAAGCATGTGACACTGTGGAGAAAAATGTCTATCCCCACACACACACACACACACACACACACACACACACTTAATCAGCAGTGTGTAAAGCCCGTAATCAGACAGGATTATATTTATGTTTATGTTTATGGCAACTCCCACGTTAATGCCATATTGCAGGTTTTCAGTCAGCTGTGATGTCATCGCATTGATGATGTCACTCTAAGTGTGTGTGTGTGTGTGTGTGTGTGTGTGTGTGTGTTTTTTTTTTTTTATAATGAAAGAGAGAAAGAGCGCTATCTAACATTTTTACACTCCATGGCACGTTTTCTGCATCATATACGTTAATCCGGATCGATTTTGCCAGAATGAGTGACGAATATTTTGTGTGGTTTCTGAGAATAAAATTCAAAATGGCTTCATATTCACTATATATGCTCACTACACAGAGTGCCACAGACGAATTCAGCCACAGAAGCGACAGAAGAAAAACATGATGTTAATTAGTGTCTTACGTATAATATCATACCACGGACACACAGTCTGATCTTTTTTTTTTGTTTACAATTCTTTAAAAAAAAAAAAAAAAAAGGTTAAAATTTAGTAAGCCATTCAAGTGTCATGCATTTATTCACTTATTTTAACAAGTCTGACTGTAAAAAAAAAGTTTTCAAAGTAGAAAAATATAACAAATGTTTTTTTTTTTTTTTTTTAAAAAAAGATGCTTAAAGAATTAAAACTGAATTCAATCATAAAGGATTACACGATATTTACAAAAAAAAGAGAAAAGAAACAAAAAAGAAACAGGCATGCCGTTATTTTTGCTTTACAATAATTTACTTTTCTTTCATTACTTGAAAATCTTAAATAATTTAAAACTGATTTTAAATTTAATCAATCAATGCATGATTTTTTTTTACATTTCTAAAAGATGTGACTAAATACTTTCATTTTTCTGAAGGACTTAAATAATGATAATCACTCCTAAATTGATTATTCAGAAATTATTTTTTAAAGAATTACATTCCTCTTAAAACTCTTAAATCTAAAATGGAAACAAAAGTGGTCTAAAAACATCAGCAAACTTTAAAACTTTAGCAAACTTTAGCTACACTCACTGACATCACAATAAATGATTAAACAAAGATAAAAAAGATAATAAAAAATTATTCTCCTAATTGTTTTATTACTTATTATATCATTGCTTTTTATTATTTTATTATTGATTTTCTTATCTTTTTTTTTAATTAAGCGATACACGAGATAGAGTTTTGCTCACAAACTGGCAGAAATACCGCTTAAAAAACTAATAAATAATGCTACATTTACTTATTATTAATAAACTAATTTATGATAAATGTATTTTTATGTTTAAAATTATTTCTATAAATTAAAAAAAAAAAGACTAAAAAGAAAAAAATAATAAATTTCCAGTGTGAAAGATACAAAATACAGTATTTTAACGTCAGTTCCTTCCAGTCAGTTTGTAATTTTTTTTTTTTTTTAAAAAGAATAATTTTATCACGATATCCCAGATATATCAGAAAAGCATGTGACACACTTTATCACGATATCAATATTATATTATTATATTGATATTATATCGTTATGTCACCCAGCTGTAGGATAAAGTATTATTTTTTTACATTTATTTTAAACACACGATCTACTCAGACTAACGCACAAAGTATAAATCTATAAAATATTTACGCAAAGATATAAGGACTTGTGTTTAAAGAGCTCCAGCACGTTCCTGATGATTTTAGAAAAACAGAAAAACATCTTCCATCAGATGAGAGGTGATGATCCTTGGGATTAAAACAGAGCTATACTGCTTCAGGAGATCAGCAAGATGCAGCGGGGCTTTAATGTTTCACTCAGTGTAGCGTGAAGAAGACTGGTGTAATGAGCTCTGAAGGTTTCCCAGAGCTTCATTCCAAACACATTGAAGATGAAGTACGATTACAACCCGATTAACTGCAACCTCACGCCTCGACAACAACGACAACAACAACAACAACAACGACAACAACGTGTCAGTAATAATTTTAAAAAATCTCAACCTGTATGTGATTATAACGCCTCGCGCACTCTGTAAGAGAGATTCACAGAGCCAGAAAAGTGAGAAACATCACAGTTCCTGTGATCTATAGATACATAAAGCGCATTTATAGCCTGCAATTCTGTAATTTAAAAGTACGGAAGAATCCAAGTGCTGAAAGTTAAGTGGAAACGTGAAACAAACAAAAACAAACAAACAAACAAAACAAACAGTCCAGGTTTAAACACCACCTCTGAGGCAAAACTCTCGCTCACGTTATCATTATAACGCTGATTATAGTGTATTACTGAACACACACACACACACACACACACACACACACACACACACAAGCTGCTAACTAGTGCAAAAGTTTTTTTTTATTTAATAATTACAAACTGACTGATGAATATGAAGATAAAATATCAATCTTGTGATAAATATTCAAAATACACTTTTCTTTTTTTAATAATTTTTTAAAATTTCCATAAAAAGATTTTTTACATAATTGTAAGTATAAATACACAAGTATTTTTTTATAACTACAACCTGGCTGATGAATATAACAATATATCAATATCGTGATAAATTACATCACAATACACTTTTCTGAGATATCGTAAATTTTTTTTTTAATTTAATAAAAAGGTTTTTTTAAGAATTACAAACTTTACGCATCTGATTTGAAAATAGTAATCTTAATCACTTAATCTTAAAAATTGTAAAATTGTTATTTTTTTTATCAATAAATCTTTTAAAATATATATATATATATATATATAAACAAAGCTTAATTTAAAAAAACATTTTTAAAAATGCAGTACTGCTGTAACTTTATAATTCATCCTGTATATTATATTTAAAAAAAAAACAACAACAAAAAAAACCACAATATAATATCGATATCGTCACAACCATATAACGTGAATGTTTTTAACACTAATAATTTTTTTTTTTATATATATATATAATCACAACAAAATGTTGTTTGGAAGCAGCTTTAAAAGTGTAAAATGTTTTTAATTTAATTTTTTTCAATCCTTTTCAGGTTTAAATATGTAAATTATTGTCCTATCATTTATTTTTATCATTTTTTAAACATATTTTATTTAAAAAAAAAATTTGTAGACACTAAATAAGTCAGAAAAGTTATTTTAATGCTGTATTTTAATGCTGTCAGTTGGTAAACATTCCTGTATATCGTGTATCGTGATATATGATGTATAGTATGTACGATATATGATATATTTCAGTCATATCGCCCAGCCCTTACTGCTAATCCTCAACTAAAGAGGAATTATTTACTAAAATAAGGCTCAAATCCAAGTCAAGCTGGTTGTAGTGACTGACTCAAACCTGAGACAGACATCACGTCTTTAAAATGTGGCAGGTTTAGGTTTGGCTTTAGATTAGATTAGCTTAGCTTAGCACAACATTTCTGACAGGAAAGCTGTGTTTACTGAAAACAGCTGTGAGGATAAACACAGACTATTTATCTCATCATGAGCTTAGAGCTGAGAACCAACAGTCCTGAGTCCTGACA
Source organism: Pangasianodon gigas (assembly GCA_022758105.1). Classification (NCBI taxonomy): domain Eukaryota; kingdom Metazoa; phylum Chordata; class Actinopteri; order Siluriformes; family Pangasiidae; genus Pangasianodon; species Pangasianodon gigas. The sequence continues at coordinate 616,378 of CM040459.1, read as the reverse complement.
GGACATGTTCTCTGAGAGAAAGAGAGAGAGAGAGAGAGAGAGAGAAAGAGAGAGAGAGAAAGAAAGAGAGAAGGAGAGATCCTGCTAACACTGCTAGCTTTTAGCTTTAAGTTTAGCTTCAGGCTAACTGACATCTGTGAGTGACATAGGTAAGAGCGCGCGCGCGAGAGCAGGCATTTCAGTCAAGCCAAGCGCGCGCGAGATGGAATTTTTATTGTTTTTTTTTCAGGGCGCGAGACGCTGTTCTAACACTCTTTATCTAGACTCACAGATAAACAGAGTGTGTGTGTGTGTGTGTGTAGTGTGTGTGTGTGTGTGGTGATTATGAGTATCTCTCGGTTTGAGGACCGAAACCGGTTTTTTTTAAATAAATAAATAAATAATGAACCGAAGTTGTTGTTGTTGAGATTTAGTGTGTGTGTGTGTGTGTGTGTGTAGTGTGTATCATCCTGCTAACAGACACACAGGCGATACGCTATGCTAAGCTAATGTCACTCCGCGTGAAGTGAAGCACGAGACAGAATTTTGGAGAAAAAAAAAAAAAAAAAAAAAAGAAAGCCCCCACCGCAGCAGCCCCCCCCTCGAAACCGGAACGTACCATTCTCTTCACCGTGCGGACTGAGGCGGAGGTGTTGCGCGGCTTTTAGCCATCTATCGGCGGCGCTGCGGGTGAGCGCGCTGAGGAAAGCCCGGTTGGAGCAGCGTTTCTCCGGTGTCTCCGCTCCAGCAGCAGCAGCTCCAACAGCATCGGAAGGTGGATCTCTCATAATGCTGCGACTCCCCCCCGACTGACGCGCTTTCCCCCCTGCGTGACGACGCAGCTGAGTCAGCCCTCCCCCCGTTTCCCGCCTCCCTCCGCCCTCTACTGGTCACGTGGTCTAGATCATATGACAGAACCAGGGCGGACGCGAGGGTCTGCGTTTGTGTGTGTGTGCGCGCGCGCGGCAAGGTTGAGGGAGGAGGAGGTGTGGCTTCTCTGTGTTGCGTCACATGGGCGTGGCGTCACGCACTTGTCCCCGCCCACTTTCTCAGAGTACTAGCGTCAGAGTACTGTTTATATAATCTTTTATATAATATTTTACAGTTTTATTGCTGTTAATGTTTTAGAAATTTATATATTCATATCTTTACGAATGTAGAATTCATGTATATATTTAAACACACACATCTATTGAACATTTTCAGAAATGTTATAATAATATTCCTTATCATAGATGTTGTTGTTGTTGTTTTTAAATATACAGTACTGTGCAAAAGCCTTAGGCACAATGCTGTACTTTACATTATACTATAAAAATACTATAAATAACTATACTATAAAATAATTACCATAAGGAACTATACTGTAGAAAATTACTATAAAGATTTATACTGTAAAATTTACTGTACAGTAATGACTATAAAGAGCTGCACTATGAAGAACTACACTATAAAAATCACTATAAAGTAATTACAATAATACTAATCGTAACTAACTGTAGTATAATACTATACTATAAACATGGCTATAAAGAATTATACAATGAAAAAACACTATAAAAATTACTATAAAGAATTATACTATAAAGTAATTACCATAAAGAACTGCACTATAAAAATCATTATAAAGAAATATACTATAAAAGTACCATAAAGTAATTACTATAAGGAACTATATTATAGAAAATTAAGAAAAATAAATAGGTTTACTATAAAGAATTATACTATAAAATTACTATAAGGAACTATATTATAGAAAGTTTTAAAAAATAAAGAGGTTTACTATAAAGAATTATACTATAAAATTACTATAAGTACTATAAAATATTATGAAGTTACTACTATAAAGAACTAAACTATTAAAAAGTACTATAAACTAGTTTTTTATTTCTTAAAATATTTGAAAAGATTGTTGCACTGAAATATTTTAGAAAATTATTAATATATTTACGAACATAGAATTCATGTATATATTTAAACACACACATCTATTGAAAGTTTTCAGAAATTTTATAATAATATTCTTTATTATAGATGTTTTTTTAAATATACAGTACTGTGCAAAAGCCTTAGGCACAATGCTGTACTATACATTATACTATAAAAATACTATAAAGTAATTACTGTAAGAAACTATGCTATATAAAATTACTATAAAAGATTTAAACTATAAAATTACTGTAAGGTAAAGACTATAAAGAGGTGTACTATGAAAAATTAATATGAAGAAATATACAATGAAAAAAATTCTAAAAAAAAAAAGTAATTATTATAAGGAACTATACTATATAAAATAAAAAAAAGAAACATAGGGTTTATTATAAAGAATTATACTTTAATCATTTTAAATAAGCACATATTGATAAATATTAAAACAAATATCAATATTCAAGATTTAGCATTAATTATGAATTTATTTAAAGTAATTAACTACAATATTTTAAAATTATTTAAACTTAAATGCTACACTACAATGTATTGTTAAACTATAATATTTAAGAATACAAAATTATTTGTGATATTTAATAAGCTGGAATTCATACAGTATGAAAACATATTATAATCATACACTCCTGGGCAAAAAATAAAAAAATGAAAAATTAAAAAAGGGCCAAGTCCAATATGGCGAATATGAAGCTTTTAATGTTTTTAAGAACAAATGATTGGTGAGGAAATGAGCAGGAATGAAACAGATGCACTCCTGAGAGCTCCTGTGCCTCCACTCACTGGTTTCCTTTTGCTGTTTGGGGAAAAGCTAGAAACAGCGAAATTCACTTCTATAGTCTTCTTGTACGCAAAATCATAATAATGATTAAAATGTTTGATGTAAAACTCAAACTAACACACGTCTGGGTGTACAATCTTTTCCAAAAAATATTTCCTGGGATTTTTTTTTTCTTTAAAGATTAGTGATTATGTGGTTATCTGCCGCACCTGATGCAGCTCATCAAGAGCCACAAGACTTAAACATTACATTTACATTTACATTTATAGCATTTGGCAGACGCCCTTATCCAGAGCGACTTACAATTATCTCATTTATACAGCTGAGCAGTTGAGGGTTAAGGGCTTTGCTCAAGGGCCCAGCAGTGGCAGCTTGGTGGTGCTGGGATTTGAACTCTCAACCTTTAATTACAATTATTTGATTAATTAATTATTGATTAAAATTAATAATTGATTGATAATTGATTAATTATTTGATTAAAAACATTTAAACAAATCGAAGTTAAAAGCTCCCATACTGAGCTCCTTTATCTATCTGTTTCATTCTCACTCACTTCCTCACCAGTGATTTGTTCTTAAGACCATTAAAAGATTAATATTTTGCCATTTTGGGCTTGTCCTGTTTTTATACCCAGGAGTGTATAACACTGTATCGTCTGTCCTGAACTTGATTTATAGTTTCCTCCAGGTTCTCTAGCTTCCTTCCTAATAATAATAATAATAATAATAATAATAATGATAATAATGATAATAATAATAATGATGATGATGATGATGATGATAATAATAATAATAATAATAATAATAATGATGATGATAATAATAATGATAATAATAATAATAATGATGATGATGATAATAATAATAATAATAATAATAATAATAATAATAATAATAATAATAATAATGATGATGATGATGATGATGATGATGATAATAATAATAATAATAATAATAATGATAATAATAATGATGATGGTAGGTGGATTGTTTACACTAAACTTCTCCTCAGGAGTGAATGTGTGTGATAGACGGCATGTATTCCTGGGATCCAGGATAAAGTATAAAGAATGAACACTGTGCTGCTAAATTATACTTTTAAAAAATATATATATATTTTTTTTAAATTTACAGATAGATAAACTGAAGAACTTGTTTACTTATAAGGTTATTGACAAGCACAGAAAAGCACAGCACAGGGTTCACTTCATAGGGTTCGCAAGTCTGTCGATTGGATGCAATTGGATGGTTTGTTGCCATGACGACAATTATCAGTGCTAGCAGATACATCACTGATGCATTTTCACTTCCTGTGTAAGTGACATGGTGTGTGTGTGTGTGTTTGTAGTTCCAGAAAAAATAAAAATGTAGAATTTTTAAGTATTTGCATATAATTTCAGTCCCTGTCCTAGTTTTAAAAAATTTAAAGCAATGTTATATATCTATATATATATTTGTTTATATATTAGAAGAAATTCTGCTAATTAATACAATAATCATTTGGTTTTGATTTTGCAGCAGTGCACAAGGCCACCTCTAACACAGTGCTGCAGCGCCCCCTGCTGGTCGACTCCAGTGTAAAGCAAATTAAACTTCACTGCCATGTGGGAAAAAATAAAAAACACCAACCTGAAATACTCCTCTGGTTTTTATAATGTGTTTACTTTCAGTCTATTTATCTGCACCTGAGTACAAAGGTTTACGTCCCTCTGGTTTGTATACCAATTCTGCATTCTGATTGGTCAGAAGGTGTTGATTAGTTTTCTATAACAGCAGCTCTGACAGTAGTGCAGGTTTGTATTAATGCACTCGTTCTAATACGTTATCGTTTCCATAGTAACAGCTCATTCACAGGGACGTGTACAGCGGATGCTCCACGTGTGTAATATTGATCTGTAAGGAGATGTTTATTTAATCTTATTAGTTATGGAAGGAGTCTCCAGTGTCAGCGCTTTGTAACAGTCAGAGGTAAAGCTGTAACTTTAAGCTTTACGACATCTTCAGGACAGAGGAGTTTACGCTTCTTTGCGGTTTCTCAGTAACATGATGTAAAAAGCTGCGTTTTTTTTTATTATTAACTTGAAGAGAGAGAATAAAGAGAGGCTGGTGAGGGAATGAGTGTTTATAGCTGCTATAACGTAAGCGACAACAGGAACTAACTTGTGACATTAAAATGTAACTATAAACAGATAAAAGTACGATTTGTCATTTTTTTTAATAAGTAAAAATTGTAATCGTTTGCGAATTGCTGTGTTATAAGAGGAATAAAACACTTAGAGCCATGTTTACAAGTTATTTTCAGTTTATAAGATGTTACTATGGTAACAGTAACTGTTACATCACACTGATTCTTTTACCAAATGCGAGTGGGTTTGAGAGACGAGATTTAAATTCATACTAAAAAATGTTAAATGCCATTCTTTAATTAAAAAAAAAACAACCCTGTAATTGTAGGCAAATTGTGATGGTATAAATAAAAGTGGAATTAAACACTTGGGGACATGTTGTTGTAGGAAAATAATCAACTTCATGGTGATAACAGTGACTCGGCTCCATCACACCATCCTGCTGTTGATTATTTTCCTGTAACAGCATGACGCAGAGTGTTTTACTCCTTATTTAACACCTGGTTAAAAACACACAGCGTAATTATTACAGCAACTTCAGTGTCAGTCAGCAGTTTTATTTTTATAACAACATGCTCAAAAGTTTACATCCCTCCTGTTACCTGATTTGAATTTGTGCTTGGTTAAGGTGTTTAATCACATAAACCACTCGTTAACAGGCTCACACTCTTGAGCAGTCGAGTTAGAAGTCAGTAGAAATCAGAAAATAAAACAGCTCAGAAAGTATAAGATTTCTGACAATTCTGTGCTTTTATGATATTTATCCATGAAGAGCCTCATTACAGTGTGAATCGAACATCACCGCAAACTTATTACTGGCATCAAACATTTGTTCGTCTTTAATTTAAGGCATGAAAAGAACCGATTAATGAAGATCTGATTAAATACAGAAACACTGATATCATTATTTAAAAAAAACACACACAGGCCCCGTTTTACTCCCCGCATCAACACGTGACTGTGGTTACACGTGGACGTCACACCTGTGCTGACGTCACACCTGTGCTAGCGTCTCACAGTGTTGAGCGCTAACCTGTGGGACAGGTAGAGCAGGAAGTCAGGTTATTGACCTGCTCATGATGTCACGCGTACAGCACGCTGCGCTAAAACACAGCTGTGTGTACATTCACCACGTGTTCTGTTTAATTTACCCACACATCTTGACGGAAACGTTGATGTTCAGGATGTTTCTGTCTCGTTTCCATGGTCACCGTGTCTTTACGCTGTCTGTAAAACACTTTGATCACGTGTCAGTGTGCGTTGTGGGCGGAGCCTGAGGCACTGAATAAGGCCTTTTTTTGAATAGATATTAATGTTGTTTATTAAAGAGAGAGCGTAAGACTGAATTGGTCCTGATACAGCCGATCACAGGGCTTAAAGTGCTCAACACACACTCGCACACATGCGCACACACACACACACACACACACACACACACACACTCGCACACACTCACACACACTCACACACACTCACACACACTCACACACACAAACGCACACGTTTAAATCCAGCCGATCAGCACTTCCTCACTGCGCTGGGATATTCAGCGTCTCCATCTGAGAGAGAGAGAGAGAAAATGGAGAAACAGAGAGAGAGAGAGAGAGAGAGAGAGAGAGAAAGAGAGAGAGAGAGAGAGAGAGAGAGAGAGAGAGAGAGAGAGAGAGAGAGAAAGTAAGGCAGAGAGAGAGAGAGAGAAAGTGAGAGATAAAGAGAGAAAGACAGACAGAGAGAAAGTGAAAGGGAGAGTGAGAAAGAGAGAGAGAGAAAGTAAGACAGAGACAGAGAGAGAGAGAGAGACACACACAGAAAGAGAGTAAGAGAAAGTGAGAGATAAAGAGAGAAAGACAGACAGAGAGAAAGTGAAAGGGAGAGTGAGAGAGAGAGAGAGAGAGAAAGTAAGACAGATAGACAGAGAGAGAGAAAGAAAATAATTATAAACAGCAAGTAATGATTTGTAAAAACCTTTACAGTGTTCTTACTAGAACGTTTTTAAGGCTCCGTCCCGAATGTCAGAACATGAGATCAGGTTTTATTCTAATAAGAACACTTCCCTGACGTTTGAGACACGCCCTTGTTCTCTGATCACAGATCAAGGCTGTGTTTCATTCCTGCTTCTATTGCACCCTTATTGATTAGGGCACTTTGGGTTGAAGACAGGAATGAAACACTCACATGAATCTCTAACATTTATTTATTTACACTCGGACAGAGAGACAGACACAGTAGTGTTAGCGTTAGCGTCTGAGATGAGATGGGTGAGATGAAAATGTGTGTGTGTGTGTGTGTGTGTATGTGTGTGAGTTCTGAAACACACATCATGTTGCCACAGCGCCCCCTAGAGCCCAGTTATCTGCTGCAGGGGCAGAAAAGAGGGATCCTGTAATGACTTTCTCTCTCACACACACACACACACACACACACACTCTAAGGGTGTAATGCAAAGACATTAATTTATTTAACCCTAAAGTGGGCGTGGCCTAAAGCGGAAGGACGTAACCCCCCAGCAGAAACGCTAGCAGTTCCTCAACCTCAGCTACATCACTCCGGTTCATAATTCCTCTCAACTATAGATGTGTGTGGGAAAGTTTTTATAATCGCGCTCACGCAGTTATTATTTTTGTTCGTACCTGCCCGTGATATGTTCTAATGAATTCAGTTGGGTTTGTTTCCCAGAATGACCCTGACCAGGCCGTGACTAATGATGAAGGAATGCTGGAAATACATCACACAGCGGCGCACGCTCACGTCAACGTTCATGTTATCGTTCGTGTTCATGACGATGTTCACGTTAACGTTTAGGTTAACGTTAATTTTCACGTTCCTGTTCACGATAATGTTCACGTTCATCTTAATGTTCATGTTAATGTTCAAGTTCACGTTCAAGGTCATTTTCATGTTACTGCTTACGTTACTATTCACGATACTGTTTATGCTACTGTTCACGATAATGCTCACTTTCATGTTCATCTTGATGTTCATGTTAATTTTCACATTGTTGCTCACGTTAATGTTACTGTTCATGTATATTTTCACGTTAATGTTCATGTTCAAGTTCATCTTCACGATACTGCTTACATTACTGTTTACGATAATGTTCATGTTACTGTTCACGATAATGTTAACCTTATTGTTCATGTTACTGTTTACGATAATATTCACGGTACTGTTTATGATAATGTTAACCTTACTGTTCATGTTACTGTTTACGATAATGTTAACCTTATTGTTCACGTTACTGTTTACGATAATGTTAACCTTATTGTTCATGTTACTGTTCACGATAATGTTCATGCTACTGTTTACGATAATGTTCATGTTATTGTTTACGATAATGTTAACCTTACTGTTCACGCTACTGTTTACGATAACATTAACCTTATTGTTCATGTTACTGTTTACGATAATGTTAACCTTATTGTTCACGTTACTGTTTATGATAATTTTAACCTTATTGTTCACGTTACTATTTACAATAATATTCATGCTACCATTTACGATAATGTTAACCTTATTATTCATGCTACTGTTTATGATAATGTTAACCTTATTGTTAACGTTAATGTTTACGATAATTTTAACCTTATTATTCATGTTACTGTTTACGATAATGTTAACCTTATTGTTCATGTTACTGTTCACGATAATGTTCATGCTACTGTTTACGATAATGTTCATGTTATTGTTTACGATAATGTTAACCTTACTGTTCACGCTACTGTTTACGATAACATTAACCTTATTGTTCATGTTACTGTTTACGATAATGTTAACCTTATTGTTCACGTTACTGTTTATGATAATTTTAACCTTATTGTTCACGTTACTATTTACGATAATATTCATGCTACCATTTACGATAATGTTAACCTTATTATTCATGCTACTGTTTATGATAATGTTAACCTTATTGTTAACGTTACTGTTTACGATAATTTTAACCTTATTATTCATGTTACTGTTTATGATAATGTTAACCTTATTGTTCATGTTACTGTTCACGATAATGTTCATGCTACTGTTTACGATAATATTCACGCTACTGTTCACGATAATTTTAACCTTATTATTCATGTTACTGTTTACGATAATGTTCACGTTCATGTACGTGGTCTTTGTCCCGTAAGCTTCGTATCTGATCATATCTGATCTCGCTCGCTCCCGCATCAAAGTAACTGTAACCTGTAAGATCCCACTCCTGGTGCACATCTCTAATCTCAACCAGATGCCTTGAGAACCTTTCTGTCAAACTTTCTAAAAAAAAAAAAAAAAAAAAAAAAGACTAGTGAACCTTCTATTCGTATCTGTAGCTTTGTATCTGTTTAGAAACATTCAGAACAACGTAGTCACGTTCAATTACATCTCTAACACACACACACACACACACACACCTGATTCAGCTCACTGACGCATCACAAGGTCTAAGAGCGTCTAACATTTGCTTCTAACCTAAGGGCTGTTAGGCTTCGTTAACTGTGAGGGTGCCAATACTTTTGAACGCAGCGCCGTATGGTGTTTGAAGGGGGACACTGTGGACGTTTCATTACTCAGAGCAGCGAGGCTAAAGGAGCAGGGTTAGGAAGCTGATGTAATGTGTGAGCAGAAGAGCAGCTCATAATGTGAGAGAGAAGCTGAAAAGTCCACACACACACACACACACACACACACACACAGAGCACATGGAAGAGCAGCGAGTGGGGCTGAAAGGTAAAAGCCCACCTGGTATTAAAGGTTCCCTGGATGAGTCCAACACCTGATGGAGACCAAGTAATGAGACAGAGTTTCACACAGCTGGTCTACCACACACACACACACACACACACACACACACACACACACACACACACGAGTGCAGAGAGTATCCTCTCTCCTGCAGCAGGGTCACATGATCAGAGTCAAGGCTTTTCCACACACCTGTCTCTGATCACCTGAGCTGTTGCAGGTAACACACAGCTAACGCTTTTTTTTTTTTTTTTTCAGCAGCAGCAATGCGACGTTTGCAATCTGTCATCGTCTGCTCTTCCTCAGAGTTCGGACATTTTGGTATCCATCGGAATTTAGTGGGCGGAGATACAGCGTTTTCCGCTTAATGTGATCGGAAAACCTGACGTTCCGTATCGACTACAAGTTTTTACTAATGATGTATAAAGCACTAAGCGGCGTTCTAGAGGATCTAAGGAACGCGGGTTCTCCATGTTTTTATAAAAAATTGTTTTTAAATCCAGATTAAAGACGTGTTTAAACAGTTTTACTCACAATTCACATCACTATTTGTGACAGTTATAAATATAGTCAGTTTTCTTATATTAAAGTTGTTATTTATTAATTGTTGTACTGTTGTACTTTTTAAAATTTATTTTCTCTGATTTTTTGTATAAATTTTTTTTTACAATTTATAATTTAAAGTTTTTATCCGTTGATGTATTTTTATTGTTTTATTCGAATGTCTAATTTTGATTCTTTATGTAAAGCAAGTTCAGATTTTGAACTATATGAATAAATAAATCTATACAAACAATTATTATTATTATTATTATTATTATTATTATTATCATCTGCTCTGCTTTGTCGTGTGGAAAGTCACCCGCTAATGCTAATCCTTCATAAAAAATAAAAAAAAAATTGACGCAAATAACAACAAGCGTGGGCGGAGTTTTGGCTCGGTCACCTGTTACTCATCGACGGATACCAAAATGTCCCATCGTTTTTATTTTACTCAGTAAGCAAACCAGAAGCAGCGTGTTATTAAGTGCAAATAAATAAATAAATAAATAAATTACACATTCCAAACGACAAACCAATCAGACGTCCAATCAGAAGAGCTCACCTGGTAGGTGGTTCCGGCCCAGAACTGTTTGAACTCTTTGCGCTTCCAGGCGAGCAGGCCGCTGGTGAGCAGAGTGAACGGGACCAAGTACAGCAGAGCTGGCTGACCCATCTTAGTGAGCAACATGATCACGAAGGTCAGTACCAGACCCAGAGTGTACGCTACACACACACACACACACACACACACACACACACAATCAATTATATGTATTTATTGTACAATTAGTGTATTGTGACTTTAAATAAATGGGACTTGTATGTTGCATTAAAGCTTTATTACCAACAGTACAGGAGACGTAGTAGATTCTGTTCGAGCTGCCAATCCAAACGTCAAACCGGTGACAGTACGCCACCAGCAGACCTGCAGAGAGACAATCAGAAGTTACAGCTGTTGGTACAGGAGATACGGCTGTTGTAACAAGAGTTATGGCTGTTGTAACAAGACTTCTGGCTGTTGTAACAAGAGTTACGGCTGCTGATACAGTAGTTTATGGCTGTTGTAACAAGAGTTACGGCCGTTGTAACGGGAGTTACGGCTGTTGTGACAAGAGTTATGGCTGCTGTAACAAGAGTTATAACTGTTGTAAGAAGAGTTACGGCTGTTGTAAGAAGTGTTATGGCTGTTCTAACAAGAGTTACAGCTGTTGTAGCAGGAGTTACGGCTGTTGTAGCAGGAGTTAATGCAGTTGTAGCAGGAGTTACGGCTGTTGTAGCAGGAGTTAATGCAGTTGTAGCAGGAGTTACGGCTGTTGTAACAAGAGTTACTGCTGCTGATACAGTAGTTTATGGCTGTTGTAACAAGAGTTATGGCTGCTGTAACAAGAGTTATAACTGTTGTAAGAAGAGTTACGGCTGCTGTAAGAAGTGTTATGGCTGTTCTAACAAGAGTTACAGCTGTTGTAACAGGAGTTACGGCAGTTGTAACAGGAGTTACGGCAGTTGTAACAGGAGTTACGGCTGTTGTAGCAGGAGTTACGGCTGTTGTAACAAGAGTTACAGCTGCTGATACAGTAGTTTATGGCTGTTGTAACAAGAGTTACGGCCATTGTAACGGGAGTTTAGGCCGTTGTAAGAAGAGTTACGGCTGTTGTAAGAAGTGTTATGGCTGTTGTAACAAGAGTTACGGCTGTTGTAACAAGAGTTACGGCTGTTGTAACAAGAGTTGTAGCAGGAGTTACGGCTGTTACACGAGGTACCATTTTTACACTAAGTGTATAATGATGCTTTTACAGCAGCTGTTCAGCGCCCTGTGGGCTCAATGCTTCTGTTACACACACACACACACACACACTTAAAGACAGCGGTCAGTGTTTAGTGTGTTCAGGTACCTCACCTGGAATGATGATGTCACCATAACCGAGGATGGAGAACTGCATCTCACACAGGTTCTCAGCCCATGCCGAGAACCGCGGAATACGCATCACCACGGGCAACTGTACGCACACACACACACACACACACGTTTAAACATTAGTGAAGTGTCTCCACATGACAACATTACATATTAACAATCTGTAAACCATCACACACTGAATGAGGAAAGATACGGGCTCTGTCCCAAACGCTACAACACAGAATCAGTTCTATCGTTACTTTCTGAGAGTAAAGTGTTTATACAGTGTTATTGTCAGTGTGAAGGAGTGTGTGTGTGTGTGTGTGTGTGTGGAACACAGAGCTAAAGGTTTGCCTGATGA
>CM040459.1:568612-588328 GCA_022758105.1 Pangasianodon gigas | reverse complement strand
TGTGTGTGTGTGTGTGTGTGTTTTTCTTTTTTAAGAGACTAGGGAATAGGGAACTGATCTTTATTTACATGCGCGTTCACGCTCTGCGGGCACGCGCGCGCACCCTCTCAGAAAGAAAAAAAACAAAAAAAAAACCGGAAGCTGCTTTTAATATCGAGAAAAGATTCTAAAACTTTTAATTTAACACACTTTCTGTTCAAATGGACACCTAAACCACACACTTACACACAAACCAAAGCGTCAAACGTGTTAAAGCTGATACTGATGTTAATTTTAAGGAAATTTTAAACTATTTTACGAGAGAATGAATTTGCTGAATAAATCACACACAACTCCAGCGGCATTAGCATTAGCGTTAGCGCGTCTGACGTCACTCAGACAGCGAATAAATAACGCCAACGCCTATCCGAGCTCAAAAACAATTAAACATGTTTAGCCACAAATAATTAAAATGACTAATAAACAGCAGACAGTCGTATGTTTAGCAGGTTAGCAAGTTAGCAACGCAGCTAGCCACTAAGAGGTTAGCTAGCAGTTAGCAAGCCGACGGATGATCAACTTTATTAGTTTATTTCAGTCAAATAACCTGATTAATCCTGCTTAAAATTACTAAATAAAAACTCAACAACATAGCCCGGGTTGTTTTTTAACTTAAGATATAAAATAATAAATATTTGAAGTGACATGATAAAGAGAAACAAAGATTTAAAGACATTACCTCGGACACTTCCTCGAAGTTGCTGTCAGAAAAAAAAAATCTGCCTTCAGATTTTCTCGCTGTTCTGCTCACTTCTGCAGATCTATACGTCATACATTCAGGAAACGAAGGCGATACGATGAGCTACAAGTCAGACATTTTGGTACCGCGCATGCGCAGGACATTCACGCAGGCCTATCACCGTCCCCTCCCTGCCGGATCGGCATTTTGGTAACGCGCATGCGCACTATTGCTCAACGGTCGAGTAGGGGTCAGACTCTGGCGCGAAGCACGCGCCTTTGTCGTTTTATTTATTAATTTATTTATTTATATTTTGTATTTTTTTTATATTTTATCAACATTTAATATGATGTTAAACTAGATTACATGATGAATTATAGAAATAATGACAAAAATATTTACCACAAAAATTCACCACAAGATGGCGGCAGAAGCTCCTGCTGAAAAAAACAACAGAAACCCTCACAGAATCTGTAATGATTTTAATGGGAATTGTGCTGGTTTTAATGGTTATAATGTGAATTGTACTGGTTTTAATGGAAACTCTAATGGTCCCTGTGCGTCGCTACTGGTAATTTGTGGCCTTCTATTGGTGGCATGTTATGTCTAGTGGATACCATTAAGGATTAATGGTTGTAATGGTTAGTTGATTGTTTGTGATGGTATTTGTAGTGGAAACCATTAGAATTTCTGTGATGGTTTCTTTTTTTTTTTTTTTTTCCAGCAGGGGCTTCAGGGCTTCAGAGCTCGTTCCCTGTACGTCACTGTACTATGGAAAGTTTTGAAAGTTTTTCTTATATCCAGTGTCCTTTTAAAATCCCACAATGCAATACAGTAGCTTTTGTAATGGATTTGAAAAGATTTCTGAAAGAGTATGAGTGCTGTGTACTTTACCTTAAGCACAATAGCTCAGGGTTAATGTAAAGTACTCACAAGAGGTTGTTGTTTGCTAGCTAATGTAGCTAATCTGCGCTTTCTCCTGAAGGTCAGAACAGACATTGTTGCTTCTCCCCCACCACCAAATGAACGAATTGTTTGAATTATTTACATAATCATTACAGAAATCTGGTTAGAAGGTGTTGATTAATTTTCTATAACAGAAGCTCAGACAGTAGCTCAGGTTTATATTAATGCACTCATTCTGATACGTTATCGTTTCTATAGTAACAGTTCATTCACAAGGACGTGTACAGCAGACACTCCATATAAATGGATTAAAAAACATGTAATTGTTGATGTGGTGAAATTTTGTCCAGTTTTTTGGACTAACTAACTAGTGGACGTCCCACAACATTAAATATAACTATAAATTTTTAATGATTGTTGAGAGATTGCTGTTGTTTAAGAGGAATAACGCACTTAGGGACATGCTGTTACAGGAAAATAATCAACTTTGGGGTTGTAACAGTAACTCCGCTCCATCATACCACCCTGTCATTGATTATTTTTTCTTGTTGTGTTTTTTTCCTTACATGACTAATTATTAGAATGATTAATTTCAGTGGAATTCACCTCAAGTATGTCTTGTATAAATAAAATTTATGAGCAAAACCTTGTATCATTGCCCCAAAACACAGCTGCACTTACTTAACCATTTTGAGCTCTTGAAAGGGCAGAGCTTCATACTGAAGGAGCCAAATTGATGGAGAAAGTGCTAATTTTAGCAGACTTTATATAAAATTTCCAGACTTGACTATAAATTATTGCTTAAATAGAAGCATCAGTCAGGAGACTGGATTAGAACCTATAATTATCTCTTATGTTTCTTAATGTTTGTGTTTGACGAGTTTGTGCTTGCTAGAAACCAAGTCAGACATAAAACTTTGTATACACATAAGACTTGACTTAGAGGCACTTAATCTAAATGTAAAAAGACATACATTTGATTTGGCATACACGAAGCTGATGAAAGGAGAAGTAATTCTTGAAATTGAAGTTAATGATAAAAAAGCATGGCTTCATTTCTGACTGCACCAACATGGACGTATTCTTCCTCAAATTTCATTTCAATGGCTCCTCAAAAGTTCGTTCAGTGGTTTAACTTTCCAAAAAAGCTTCTACTTGGACCTTTTTCTGAATGGTTATATCTCTATTGTAGGGTTTTACAGAGAACCTTGGTTCTAGTAGAGGTGTCAAATGGAGTAGAGTGTACACTGTGATGCCAGGTGATCACACACATGGCTGCTGAGTCTTTATGGAGAAATCGAGTGTGCTTTACAGACACCCACGGAGCAGCTAGCCACAAACCAGACACACCCTGTCATTAAGAGAGAGAGTGAGAGTGAGAGAGAGAAAGAGAAAGAGAGAGGCAGACAGCGAGAGGCAGACAGAACGAGTAAGCATACCTCACATCCTGTTTACGTCTGGCACACACAGCTAAAAAGGGTCTTCCTAATCTGAATCCAGTACAATCTGGTTATGGGAAAGGGATTAGTCATGATAAGCACGATTAGTAAATTATATAAAATTCACAAATTTTCTTTTTCCATTGATACAAATGAGGAAACACAGATGTAGAGCTTATTTTATGCTGAATGTTCTGTCTACATTAAGTACAAGATGTGTTAATTGTATGGGGCAACCCAAACAAATCCAGGGGTGCCAATACTTTGATCCCAGTAGGAGAAAAAAACTGAAAGAATGTGGGGTGCAAACTCTGTCTGATGACTCGCACACTTCCTCTAGGGTCACGTAGGACACTCAAAACTCAATGTACATTCAAAACACCACCATATTACACCCTAGGCAGTGAGCACATACAGGGAACAGACAGCCTTTTGTAATCCGGCTTCATTCGCTGATGGTGGACTTTACACGTAATTAAATGTAAAACTGAACAAAATATCAGCCACAAGAAACCATCAGTGTGGGTTGATAGCTAAAAACAAAACGTAAACATCGAAATGTGCGATAAAATTGTAACATTTCCTCCGAAATCCTCAGAAAACAAACGATTATAAAAGACAGATAAACTTTGCAATAGAGTCCCTACTAAAGATCACTGATTATTAAGTACCGACCCATACTGTGATCAACCAATCAGTGATCTTTAATTGTTTCTAGCTCCACCCACAATTCCCTGTTTGGTTCTCGTGGTACACTACAAGATAGAAACCCAAATTCTTCCAGGAGAACTAATGACAGATCGTGTCTGTTGTTAACAGCTGTTTTAGAAAAAGAAAATATTAAAGTGCACTTTTTCAGATACAAGTACCTGTCACTGGATCTGCCTTTTCTTCCTTTCACAGAGGAACTTGAATGTAGTTTAAGTTTAAAACCAAATAAAAAAAAACACTGTTGTACATTTAAGGGCAGATTTACATTATTTATATGCTGGGAGAACAAAAATGTTAGTAATAATACAGTAATGGATCTTTCTCACACTTACATGTTACAAGTCTAATCTGTACAAATTTTTTTTTTAATTTTTATAATTAAAAATATATATTGTGATGCAGGGAAAGATTGAGCGAGAGAGACAGAGTGTAAATATTGCACATTAATACATGAACAACTCTAGCTCTACTCTAGATTATGTATTAATATTATGTATGGATCTTTTTCACAACGGAGGTGTTGTTATATCTGGTAATAACAATAGTAATATTAGCGTTCTGGCTGCCACTTTGAACATTGTTTAGGTACTGAAATGCACGAGTAAGCAGTAAATAGCTAGCTACATTTTTAACACGTAGCTATCTATCTAGTTCGTTAGTTTGTTGAAATCGATCACCTGACGCAGCTGCTAATAAACACTGCACCAATAAACTAGCTAGCACATCAGTGGGAAATGAGTGAAACCCCAAGTAGGGATGTTTGCTTGAATTATTTTGTGCGTTGACAGACGCTGTGGTGATTACTCGCTGTATTTGCTGCTGTTGTTCACTACCTCTCCGGAAGGACTGAAACATGCTACTACTTACGCTTCCGCAACATGTAAGTGTGAAAAAGATCCATTACTGTATTATATTATTACTATTTTGTTGATCTATGGTAAGAGCTAAATGTTGCTTTAGAAATTAAATTTAGATTTAGTCTTTATTTAACTAACAAACTTGATGGTTGTTTTTGCTTACAGACTCAAAAACACTTGACATCAGAACTGGTTTTAAACATTAGATGTGGAAATAATAATAAATAATAAATAATAGAATCCTATAAAATATAGAGGATATATACACCGATCAGCCATAACATTAAAACCACCTGCCTAATATTGTGTAGGTCCCCTTGTGCCACCAAAACAGCTCTGACTCTTTGAGGCATGGACTCCACAAGACCTCTGAAGGTGTGCTGTAGTATCTGGCACCAAGTCAACACCTTGAACTCTTTGTCATGTTCCTCGAGCCATTCCTGAACAATTTTTACAGTGTGACAGGGAGCATTTTCCTGCTGAAAGAGGCCAGTGCCATTAGGTAATACCGTTGCCATGAAGAGGTGTACCTGATCTGCAGCAATGTTTAGGTAGGTGGTATGTGTTAAAGTAACATCCACATGAATGCCAGGACCCAAAGTTTCCCAGCAGAACATTGCCCAGAGCATCACACTGCCTCCGCCGGCTTGCCTTCTTCCCATAGTGCATCCTGGTGCCACCTCTTCCCCAGGTAAGCGACACACACCCGGCCTTCCACATGATGTAAAAGAAAACGTGATTCATCAGACCAGGCCACCTTCTTCCATTGCTCCATGGTCCAGATCTGATGCTCACCTGTCCATTGTAGGAGCTTTTGGCAGTAGACAGGGTCAGCATGGGCTCTCTGACCGCTCTGCAGCTACACAGCCCCATACGCAGCAAGCTGCGATGCACTGTGTGTTCTGACTCCTTTCTATCACAGCCAGCGTTAACTTTTTCAGCAATTTGTGCTACAGTAGCTCTTCTGTGGGATCAGACCAGACGGGCCTTCACTCCCCACACACATCAGTGAGACTTGGGCGTCCATGACCCTGTCGCCGGTTCACCGGTTGTCCTTCCTTGGACCACTTTTGGTAGGTACTAACCACTGCATACCGGATACACCCTACAAGACCTGCCGTTTTGGAGATGCTCTGACCCAGTCGTCTAGACATCACAATCTGGCCCTTGTCAAAGTCTCTCAGATCCTTACACTTGCCCATTTTTCCTGCTTCCATCACATCAACTTCGAGAACTGACTGGTCACTTGCTGCCTAATATATCTCACCCCTTACACAGGTGCCACTGTAAGGAGATAATCAGTTATTCACTTCACCTGTCAGTGGGTTTAATGTTATGTCTGTGTCATAACATTGTCATAAGATAATCGGTGTCTGTATATATATATATATACGATTAAATATTTGAACATAGAAATTAGAAATTAAACTTGAACCCACAAACATTTATTGTTGTTGTTGTAGTTGACCTAATAAAAATTATAAAAAATGATAATTACATAACATAATTAATTACAAATGATGATTAATAATAGTCCTGTAAAATAAAACTAAATAATAACAAATTGTTAAAAGAAATTGGGTATCTCAAATTAAAAATAAAAACTAATAAAATGAGATTGTTAAATAAAATATCAATGAAAATAAACATGAGCTTAAAAAAAAAAACCTCCTGTTTGTTTTTATCTCTCAACTGTTAGAGGCTCGAGGGGCGGCGCTTAGCGCGAAGCTCTCTGATTGGCTGGAGGGTGGTGACCCACGTTGTAGTGCTGTTTAAATAGCCAATCAGGGGCGGCGGAGAGGGTAGAGCAGCGCGCGAGCGAGCACTCGGCTTTCTCTTGGTGGAAGCTCGCGGAGGAGCAGCAGCAGCGTCACCGACTTTCACCGTCTCCAAAATGGAGGAATCGAGTAGTTGACGTTTTCTTTTTAAACTTCAAAAAAATAACCGCCACCTCTTTTTGTTTTCGCCTCGCTCGCGATCAGCATTAAAAAAAAAAAAACCGCCGTTTTTTTTTTAAAGAAACATCTGTGCGCGTGAGAACAACATGAAGTTCATCATCGGAATCGGAGGGTGAGTGCGCGTGCGAGAGAGAGAGAGAGAGAGAGAGAGAGAGAGCGCGTGCGAGATGTACAGGCCGCGTGCACGTACAGTAACGAATGAATGAAAGGATCTTACTTCCGGTTTGTGTCGCGTGGTCGCTCGCCATTACTGTTAATAATATCTTACATATTTAATTTTTTTTGTTAATGTTATTAAAAAGTGATAATAGTTAATAGTTTACATTTGTGTTTTATTATTATTGTTGTTTAAAAAAATTAATAATATTTTACATTTTTTAAATTTTTTTAGTAATGCTATTTAAAAAAAAAGTAATAATAGTTAATATTGTACATTTGTTTTTTTTATTTTTTATTAATGTTATTAAAAATAATAGTTAATAATATTTTACTTTTTAAAATTTTTATTGATGTTATTAAAAAGAAATAATAATTAATTGTATTTTACATTTAAAAATTTTTTTTATTGATGTTATTAAAAAAGAAATAATAATGAATAATATTTTACATTTGTTTTTTTTAATAATTTTTATTAATGTTATTTAAAGCATGTAATGTTTATATTAATAATAATCATAAAAAAATTTATATTTATTGATCCAGAAGGATTTTTGTGCTAATATGTTCAGGAGAATAAGTAGATTTGTTTTAAAATCAATAAAGAAAATAAATAAAAATAAAACATATATAAATATAGATGTATAAATATACATACATCTAAATATGTAATAAAGCTAGAAAAAAAAATTCATTTTTTAAATTATATTTTAGGGTTATTAGATGAAGATTTAATGTTAAATGTTTTATATAGATGTATTAATTATATAAATATTAAATATTAAATAACATAATGATCCCGAGAGTGCAGATTGTTTTAGTTCACTGCATAGTGTGCACTATTTAATGAGGGCATTTCACTTGGGAGTCAGTGTGTGTGTGTGTGTGTGTGTGTGTGTGTGTGTTAATGAACCTTGTTGTTGTTGTTGTTGTCAGGGTGACTAACGGGGGTAAAACGACCCTGACTGACCGTCTGCAGCGGAAGCTGCCCAACTGCTGTGTGGTGCATCAGGACGACTTCTTCAAGGTCAGCGTCATTAAAATAAATAAATAAAAGATAAATTCTAATGAGAGGAGATAATAACTCATTATCATATCATCGCTGTCTGATGGAAAATCTCGTAACTTTACTGTCGTTGCGTTTGAAATCTCCGCCTGTCCTCGTGTAGAAATCGTGTTTGTGATGAATAAACGGACCAATAGGAACGGTTTCAGAATAACGTGAGCTTATTGGCTGTGAAAGCTCTCCGTCAGATCCGGCGCTCATGGACACGGATAAAAGATGGCCTTTAAATCGACCTCGTTTGGTTTGTTTTCTGATTTCTAAATTATTTTTAAAAGAGACGTTAATCCTTTGAAACGATCGTTTTGAAGTTACGAGGCTTTCTTCCGACAGCTAACCTGTAGAGATGATTATTATTATTATTATTATTATTATTATTATTATTATTATTAATATTTACAGTTCAGATTTTGTAACTGTCTCTCTGTGACTTTATGACTTTGCTCCGGCAGTAGCAGTAACTTCCCTAAAAAATAAATGAATAAATAAAAATTGAGGGAAGAAAGAAAGGGAACTTGCTGTCACTGACTTGAAGGTTAAAGCTTGTAAGTGTTTAGTAGCTTACTTTCTGTTCCTCACTTCCTGTGTGTAAACTTGAGCAGGCTGCTGGGATGTTAGTTTAGCTATATTTAGCGTTAGCAGGGTGTGTATGTTAAGGGGCATGTGTGTGTGTGTGTATGTGTGTGTGTGTGTTGGAGTGTTTGAAGGTTAGAATGCTAGCTGTTTAGATGTTAGCATAAAGCAAAGCTAAAGCCATATCCGCCCGGTTCAGCCTCGCTGAATGTACACGCGTGTGTTTCAGCCCCAGGATGAGATCGAAGTCGGGGAGGATGGCTTTAAGCAGTATGATGGTAAGCGCTGTGTGTGTGTGTGTGTGTGTGTGAGTGTGTGTGTGTGATTTAAGGCGCCTTGATTAATGATTGCAGTGTGCATGTTTCTTAATTGAGACGCCCCCTGGATGAAGTGCTGTCCTGCCATCTGATTGGCTCTCTGCACGTGTGTGTGTGTGTGTGTAGTGATCACAGCTTTGGACATGGACGCCATGATGAGCACCATCTACGCCTGGCAGGAGAACCCGGTGAAGTTTGAACGCTCTCACGGTGTGGAGAGCACGCTGGATTGCGAGATCCTTCCTCGCTCCGGAGAGGACGAGGACGAGAGCGTGCACATCCTCATCGTGGAAGGGTTTCTGCTCTACACCTACGGGTACACACACACACACACACACACCACACACACACACAGATATAAGGATCAAGTGTCTGATGAGTTCATTGTGTCCAACAGTCCGCTTTTTGTACAAGGTTGCCGTTTCTCAAAATGGTGGCTGGTGCGATACTTGCGATACAGGACGATATTCTGTAATTTTATTCATACTGACTGTTTTTTTTTCTTATTTAGCAACACGTCTGAGTAAAATATTAATGTTTTGTTTCATTTCCGCTATAAAAAAATATAACAACTACGTGCTACCTGACTAAACTTTTATTCTTAGTGATTAGCCATGTTGTTGCCTAGCAACAGTGTTCTCAATTCTAACCAATTCAACGGTGCGTTCCCGTCTCAAACACACATAACGTTTGTAATGGTTTCGTTTTCGTTATAATTGATTTAAATTCTACGTGCTAGCCGACATGCTGGTGCGTCATGTTTCGTGGTTGCCTAGCAACGCAGGTCTCTCAGATTTTACCGCTTGAATTGTGAGTTCACATGTTGAAAAAAATGCTTTAACGTTCCTAATAGGTTTGTTTCGTTTTTGCTATAAAGAAACGTAACGTAGTCGTTTGCTATGTTATGCTCGTACTACCGTGTTCACTGGTTGCCTAGCAACAGCGTTTTCTCAGTTTGAACCACTTTGAACAGTGAGTTTGCCTTCACGTGTCGAGCAAAAACCACTAAAGTCCATTGGAATACACCATTTTTATAAAACGTTGCGTAGGTGTAGCGCTAAAACCTAGTTCGAAAAGATTTCATTCCAGTGGAAAAGTGCTGTTTGTTTATTTGTTTGTTTTTGTTTGTTTGTTTTTGTTTGCAGTCCTCTGATTGACGTGTTTGATCAGCGGTTGTTTATTTCCATCCCGTATGAAGAATGCAAAAAGAGGAGGTGGTGAGTATCACTGTGTGAGTGTGTTTGATAAAACAGTCCAATCTGGTCAGTTCTACATCTCACACGTGTGTGTGTGTGTGTGTGCGCGTGTGTGTGTGTGTGTGTGTGTTCAGCTCAAGGAACTACGCCGTGCCGGACCCCCCGGGTCTGTTCGATGGTCATGTTTGGCCGATGTACGTCAAACACAAGAAGCTGATGGAGGACATGGGAGTGGATGTCGGTAAGTGTGTGTGTGTGTGTGTTTATTTCAGCTTCTCTGTGGGCTGCGTCCCAAACCGACACACTTCCGTAATAAACTCTGATATTTAGTGCAGTAGTATGGTGGTTTGGGACGAAACCTGTGTGGTGAACAGTGTTGGAATGGTGTGTGTGTGTGTGTGTGTGTGTGTGTGTGTGTGTGGCTGGGACACAGGGTTGAGAGATACAGTTTAAATTTTATATCATGATACCTTCTTTTTGTTTTGTTTTTTTAACATTTGATTAATTATGGACTGAATTTTCTGAAATTCAGGAAGCATTTGCTAAACGTGTGTGTGTGTGTGTGTGTTTGTGTGTGTGTTTACAGAACAACTTGACGGAACCCTGTCGAAGGAGCAGCTGTTTAACACCGTGTACGGAGACATCATCAACAACATCCAGAAGCTAATGAGGTGAACATCTGAATATTCATTCATATCAAAAACACAAGAAACATTCAGATATTCTGAGATACATGAATATTCAGATAGATAAAATGAATATTCAAATATTAATTTCAGTGCAGCATCATGAGGTGATTTTTCTGTTGAATGCTAATATGTGTGTGTGTGTGTGTGTGTGTGTTGCAGGTCTGTTGATCAGCACTAAACCGCATAAGGAGGAATACGAAGTCATCTCTGCCGCAGAAGAGTATGTGTGTGTGTGTGTGCGTGAGTGTGTGTGTGTGTGAGTGTGCGCGAGTGTGTGCGTGAGTGTGTGTGTGTGTGTGTGTGTGTGTGTGGTCTCAGACTGGCTCTGCGTTGACTGTTATCTGCTTTAGCTCTTTTATACCTGTATATCCTCCATATTTATTTGCAGTAATAACAAAGCGAGCTCCTGTTAGATGCTCTGGAGAGTTTAATACACACTCCGTATTAAAGACGCCACTCCTACACTCCTGCGTGTGTGTGTGTGTGTTTTGTGTCCTACTTGCTGTTGGTTAAAAAAGAAAATGTCCACAGTGTTCTTTTAGCCCAGATGTAGTCGATCAGCTAAGTGTGTGTGGTGCTGTTACAGTAAAATAATCAGTGACTGTTTATTATTAGTTAATTAGTTACTGCCAGGAGTTACTGTTATCACTATGACGTTGATTATTTTCCTATAACAGCACGTCCCTGAGTGTTTTATTCCTCTTACACCACAGCAAGTAGCCAGCGATTACAAGTTTTTATTTATTAAAGAATAACGTCATACTTTTTATCAGTTTATAGTTACATTTAATATTCCTGAAACAAGCGAGTTCCTGTTGTCGCTTACGTTATAGCAGCTATAAACAGTCCTTCTGTCACCAGCCTCTCTTTATTCTCTCTCTTGAAGTTAATAACAAAAAAAAATCGCAGCTTGTTACGCATGTTAGCGAGAAACCGCAAAGAAGCGTAAACTCCTCTGTCCTGAAGATGTCGGGAAACTTAAAGTTACAGCTTTACCTCTGACTGTTACAAAGCGCTGACACTGGAGACTCCTTCCATACACGTGACATAAACATCTCCTTACAGATCAATGATTACACACATTTTTTAATCTGTTTATTATCAGTGGAGCGTCCGCTGTACGAGTCCCTGCGAATGAGCTGTTACTATGGAAACGATAACGTATTAGAACAACTGCGTTAATATAAACCTGCACTACTGTCAGAGCTGCTGTTATAGAAAACTAATCAACACCTTCATTTTTTGACTGAGGTGTTCCTTTTGATAGAAACTAAGATAGAAACTGCGTCTGATACACATCACCAGGTCACACTGTATACTTCCGTGTCTTGTTTGATCATTTTAGGGAACCTTTAAAGATTCTATGTAGAACCTACAATAGAGTGTTTCCCTGTGAGAAAGATTTAGAGCCCTTAATTATCCAAAGAACCCTTTTTCTTCCTAGAATGTAAGCATACAGTCAATATGAAGGTGAAAACTTCATGTTTCATGTGACAGAAATTAGAATTGAATCGAATTTTAATCTAGAGGAATCCAGATGCTTGTTAAGCAAACAGCTGTATTGAACGAAATGGAAATGATTTAGAAAAAAAATGATAGTAGAGTCCAAAATCTCAGTGTGCTTCATATACAAAGGTTAAAATACTAAAACATTAATACAAACAAAAAATAAAATTGACATCAATCTATCAAAATTGTTTGTATTTAACAGGTTAAACGTTTAGTTTGTTTTAATGGCTCTGGAAATTGATGATCAGTCACACGATCATTAATATTGCTAGTTTAAAGGTTTTACTGTTTCATGTTTCTTTGATATTCAGATATGAATCATAAGATAGTTTGATATAATGTTTATGTCAAAAAAAAAAAAAGACATAAACCAAGCAAGGAAATTGGCCACAGAACTGTATTAGGTTCCTTCAGAACAGGAAAAGAAATGGCGTCCATTAGTTTTAATCACGTTTCCATGGTGTTAAATTTGATAACACATAAACCGAACCGCACTGATTCAACACTGATTACTCCTTCATCTAGTAGATCCAAGATTTAACCCCTGGATAGTAAAGTTTATTGTAAAATGTTCTTTCATAGGGGAAAAGTGTACAGATGATTGATGGGGAAAAAAACAGAATGTATTAATAACCCAATTTGCAAGTGATTTCATACTGAAGTATCCTGTGACCTGCCCAGTTTAACAAAGCGAACAGGATGTGTGTGTTTTAGGTTTGTACTGTAGTTTATTTTTAACTGTACATGCTGTACGAATTTATTTACAGTTTCAGCACACACACACACACACACACATGCACACACACAGGGAAAGAGTGAGAGTTTTGGTGAAACCCCATTTACAGAAATAGAACTGGATCTGAAGTCAGTAACATTGAGATGGGTGTGTTGTGTGAATCATAAACTCAGCCCGCACACACACACACACACACACACACTCCAATATACCATTTTCCTAAGATGATGCTCAATATAATGTTCCATCATTACTGCTGACACAGAACCATTTTGAGGAACATGGAAACATCTAAAATCTGGAACACTTGAAAAAAAATGGAAGAGTAGGATAGAAACTAGGCCATTTTCCAAAAAATTTGGAAAAAAAGAAATTTCATGAAAGCATAGACAAGGCAACAGGGGAATTAATGACCTGCAAACTGGGGTCACTGGGATTTAAGGATGAAGGAAACTAGAGAACATCTAAAATCTAGAAAATGGAATTAAGGGAACAAATATACCCAGGATTTGGACAGCGGTAACTATGGAAAAGGGGAAACTATGAAGCACTAGGACACCAGAAATAAGGGGAAAAGGAAACTGTAAACTCAGGGCACTGGAAATTAAAGATGAAGGAAATTAGAGATCCTGGAAACCAAGCATCTGTAAACTAGAAACACTGGTAACTAAAGAAGAAGGACACTGTGGAACACCTGGAACCAAGAAACAAAGGAAAAAAGAAACTAAGGATCTGCAAACTAGAGACACTGAAAACTAGGGAATCCATTTAAAAACATGTGGCCGAGGAAACTAGGAACACTGGAAATTAAGGCAGTAAAAACTAGTAACAAGGAAACTGGGGAATAGCGGTAAACTAGACACACTGGGAAAAGGGAAAGATTTGATAAGAAACTAGGGAATAGACTGAAACTGGTAATAAACAACAAGGATACAAGGAAACTAAGAACCTGTAAAGTATTGACACTGGAAATTAAAGGAAAGGGAACTAGCGAACACCTGGAAAAAAACAGAACAAGGCAACTGAGGACCTGTAAACCGAGGACACTGGGTATTCGGGACAAAGGATACTAAAGAACACATAAAATCTAGACAATAGAAAGAAGGGAATAAATATAGCAAGGATCTATAAGCTAGGGACAGGGGTAACTAGAGAAGGAGGAAATTATGGAACACTTGGAAATGAGAAACAAAGAAAAAATGAAACTAAGAACCTGCAAAATAAGGACATTGTTGGTTGCAGGTTCTTGCAGGTCTACTAGAGACTAAGGATAGTAGAAATTAAGGGAAATTGAGCACCTGAATTCTAGGAAGTAGAAACAAGGGAAACTAAAGACCTGTAAACTGGAGGCAGGGAAAACTAGGGAACAAGAAAACTAGCTGTAAATTAGACACTAGGAAACAAACTAGTAATACTAAAAAAAAAACAAAAACAAAAAAAAACTTGGCAATAAAGCTAACAAATGAAGGGAAAAAGACAAAATAAGAAACAAGGGAACTAGGGAATAATAAAAACTGAGGACCTGTAAAATAGGGACCCTGGAAATTGAATAAAAATATGAAAAGGATTGGGGACAAAGAAACTGATGACCTATAAACTAGGGAAATTAAGGGCAAAAGAAATTACCTTCAAATCAACAAACCAAAAAACCCTATAAGGTGCTAAATGGAACCATTTTTATCATTAAATTCCCTTTTTTTTAATCATAACCCATGCTCTTTACATAAAAATATGAATTTATCTGAAATGTGTCCTGATTTTTCATGTTTCATTCTTCACAGGGATTCTGTGAGACTGTGTGTCTCTGGTATTTAAATAAATAAATAAATAAATAAATAAATAAAGATACCTTCTTCAAAAATGCTACATTTTATGAACACTGTAAATAAACACACAAGGTCAAGACCCCAAAACAGCTAAACAACATTTCCAGGAATACACACATATGTGAGAGTGTGTGTTTAGCACAAAGGTGGCTATTGCACTAGTGTGCGATTGTCGTACAGAACGTTGACTCTCATGTCTTGTTACAGCATCAGCACTGACCACCACCACCACCATGCACACACACACACACACACACACAGTTGAGAGAGTGTAGTGTAGCCAGTCCTGAAAAAAGGTCTCTTGGAAAATTTCAAACCAAGCAAGCATATTTCATTCTGTTGCATCACATAGACATTTGGCTTTTTCCAGGGAAAACACACACCTCCAGACACACACACACACACACACCACAGAATTAAGGTTAAACCCACACCAAATCATAGTGTATATGAATCAGTTTGTGTTTTGAGTGTGTATCTCTTTTTCCAGAATAACATGCACATCTAAACTTCAACACACACTCTGATATTTAAACTACAGAGCAGTGTGTGTGTGTGTGTGTGTGTGTGTGTGTGTGTGTGTGTGTTAGGAATCTGTGGTGTCAGTGGTCTACCTGCGTCCTTCTCTGACCCACAACAAACTTGAAATCATTCCACAAAATAAAAAAAAATAGATTGTTAAACCATAAATGAGGTATTAAATATATGTCTCTGCTGCATTCCTATCTTAGTGAGCTCGAGAACAATTTGAGTTTCTTCTAACGGAAGCACACATTCTGCCCTTAAGCAAATTTTTCAATTCAGTTTTATTTATATAGTGCTTTTAACAGTGGACATTGTCACAAAGCAGCTTTACAGAAATCCAGATATAAGATTTTAATTTAAATTTATCCCTCATTTTTCTTGCGTGATATCGTCTGACAGTTTGATGTCACACTGAAATTTATGTTTTGGCTGTAAATACACTCAGAAGCCCTATGGACCTCAATGTCATCAATATTAAATACACAAATATGACACTATTAATTAATTAATTCATTAATAATATCATCCCATTAAAGTCCACAGAAAGGTTTTTTTTCTGCATGGAGACATTGAGGCCTTCCTGAGACACTTCTACTCAAGAAAAATCTCGCAACCTCAGAGACACGAACTACATGCTATTCATTTTAATAATCTGAATATGGAGTTCAGAAAGTCAACGTATGCAGGTGCGTAACCCGACTCTGAATACGAGGAACTTTCCCAGCATAAATACTGACATAATTTGGGACTTAAGTTGTCAAATCTAAATACAGCCCTGTGTGAGGAACAAATAAAGTGAATAGGAAACTATTTGTATTTGCCCTAACTTGAAGATAATTAATTTTACTTGGCTTAAAATAATAAAAAAAAAGTAAAAATTAAATTAAATATCAGTGAAAAGAAAACTTTACTGTAATGTTAGATAAATATAAATGACACTGCAACATTTTAATTTATGATAAAATTATTATTTTTTTTCCACCTAAACTTGCCAGAAAAGATTGTGGATGAAGTTGTAGCTCAGGACTCGTGCATTAATGGCGGCCTCTGTATTAATTCTGTCCCGGTTGACCCAGCATACACTGTATACTGCCTGTTCCGGTTTGTCCTTTCACTTTCCATATATGGTCATTGTTTCCTTCTGTTTAATGCACTTCACTTCTGCATCCACGTGGTGCCATGTGTATGTTCTGAGTGAGAAGATCACATCTGGCACACACACACACACACACACACATGTTCCTCACGTTCCTCCTCAAATGTCTCGCCTCTGTTTGTACAGTTTTTTTTATAGCTTTTATGAATTTGACACAGTTTCTGTTTGGGCTGAGATCAGCAGCGTGGTGTGTGTGGTCAGTGTAGGGAGTAGGAGAGTGTGTTTTTCTGAATTTCAGGCTCAGAAACCAGGCTAAACTTCTCACAGCTACCACAGGCCTCTTGTGGTCAAATGTCTCAAACACACACACACACACACACACAAATGTTGAGAAAAAGAGCGTAAACAGACAAAGAGCATAAACAAGTCTGTAAATCCCCTTATAGCTCACTGCTTTTATTGCTGCTGTCTCAGTTTAGATGTGTTTCACTGACCGCCGTCACCACACACACACACACACACACACACACACCCACACACCGTACGTGTGAGCATTGTTGGCGTCAGAACAAATCTAATGGGAGAATATTAGAGCTCCCACAGGGAGGTAAAGATTCTTCATACAAACATATAACAAACGTCAAAACAACATCGGTATATTACGTCTCAACTCTGCTTGCTAATCGTGAAAACGGCTTTTACAGCGCATTTACAGTATACTCGATTTTTGTTGCTTAAAAGAGTCTGAATATTCTTATAATCTAGTGTGAAATATCTATATATCTAGTGTGAAAAATTCATGACTTCTTTGGCAATGTTGATCGTCACGGTCTGTTTGTTGGTATGTACTTATCAGTTATGTCATTCTGACTGTTGTTCTGTTGTTTTTCTTTTGTTTTTATCTCGTGTCTGTCTTTTTTCTGGTTGTGTTTTCACTGGCTGTGCTAAAATCCAAACATTTTTGCCAATTCCTATGAATTCATTTTGGTTGCAGATTCATAATAAACTGTTTACATGGATACTAAACTGAACACTGTATAAAATCTGCATTTATCTGTAAATTGCATGCAATCGGTTCCAGTGTTATGTGTATGTGTGGAGCAATGTTACCATAACAACAAGAATCATATGAGTTCAGTCTGTTTTTTAATTGCATTGCTCTATTTTGATGGAGGCATTTACAAGAACCTTTTTTTTTATTCTGACTGAGTTTATTTATCGATTAATGATTATTAGACTGCATGTAATTGTAGCGATTGTCCTCTGGGGAAGTGGTAGCTCAGTGGTTAAGATGTTGGCTTACTGATTGGAAAGTCATGAGTTCAAATCCCAGTGCGGCTACTACTGGGCCCTTGAGCAAGGTCCTTAACCCTCAACTGCTCAGTTGTATAAATGAGATAAATGTAAGTTGCTCTGGATAAAGGTGTCTGCCAAATGCCAAAAACGTAAATGTCTGGATGTTGATCTTTTGTCTGTTTGCACCATTCTCAATGTTGTTTGTATCATTTGTTTGTGTTGTTCTGACTGTTTTGTTTGTTGTTTCCATCTTTTGTCTGGCTGTTGAGTTTCTGCTATTTTAATCTGCAGATATTTTGTGTGGTTGCATTTTTCATCTGTCTTAGAAAATACTTGAACTTTTCAATTAGTGGTGCAGCCAGTGTAATGTTTAAAATTGTTTACAGACCTGTAATAATCATCTACTTTCAAAGATACATCAGAGAAACTTATCATTTACAATACTGCCATGCAATGGACTTGGTTTATTATTATTATTATTATTTTCAATCCAGGCCTCTGTTTACATTTTTCCAGTCTGAAAATTAGCTCTGCCCACAATGTGACTTCTTAAACTAAAGATTTATTGGACAAAGCTGTGGACATATTTCATGTTGCCTTCACACACACCGCACACTGTACCACCCCACCCAAAAAAAACCCCAAAATACTTGAACCATCCAGCTCAGTGTTATATAACCTCAAGAAGCCACAATGGCAACACATCTGTGTGTGTTTTCCAGAAAGGTCAGTGCTGTGCCACTGGATGGCAAAACCACCTACAGTGTCTGAGGTTAAGGAGATGACATAATTCCTGTTATGGAACAAAACACTACGAGAAGCAGAGTATGTGTGTGTGTGTGTGTGTGTGAGAATATTGAATATGTTCATGACTAAACCTAAATGGTGACCAGACGTTTAAACACACACCTCAGTATCACAGTACAGGTTTTCCTTTTGTTATTACTAGAAATGAGTCATGTTAAGGCTCCGTCCCAAACGCAAAAATTACTGAGAGATATTTTAAGTTGCCCGATGCATGAATGTGGTAAATGCTTCACGGGGTATTTCCAAACCCAATGGTAAATGGAATAAATGCAATGCAGAATCATAATGTGAGTTTCTTTCACCTTCAGGGAAACTGTAAGTTTGAGATGTAAGGATTAAAAAAAAGAAGGAGGTGTGCTGTTACAGGAAAATAATCAACTTCAGGATGGTTACTGTAACTCCATTTCACAACAGGCTACATCAGACCACTCCCAAGTTGATTATTTTCATATAACAGCATGTCTTGGAGTGTTTTATTCCCCTAATACCATAGAAATTTGCAAACAATTTCATTTTTTATTTATTAAAGAACAGGTCATACATTTCATGCATTTCTAGTTATATTTAATGTTGTGGAATGTCCATGAAACAAGTTAGTTATGTTATAGCTGTTATAAACACTTGTTCCCTCACCAGCCTCGCTTTGTCTTTAATAAGACAAAAAAAATAAAATAATAATAATACAGCTTATCGTGTTACAGAGAAACCACAAAGCGTAAACTTCTCTGTCCTGAAGATGTCAGAAAACTTAAAGTTACAGCTCTGACACTGGAGACTCCTTCCATAAATTTTAAATAAACGTCTCCTCACAGATTACACATTTTATATGTGGAGCTTCTGCAATACAAGTCCCTGGGAATGAGCTGTTGCTATAGAAATGATAACGTATTAGAATGAGCGCATTAATATAAACCTGTGATTTGCA
This sequence comes from Pangasianodon gigas, assembly GCA_022758105.1. Taxonomy (NCBI): domain Eukaryota; kingdom Metazoa; phylum Chordata; class Actinopteri; order Siluriformes; family Pangasiidae; genus Pangasianodon; species Pangasianodon gigas. Next base: position 569,025 of record CM040459.1, on the reverse strand, counting down.
GCTGCACTACTGTCAGAGCTGCTGTTATAAAAAATAAATCAACACCTTCTGACCAATCACACTCCAGAATTCAACAGCAGTGTGGTATAAATCATGGTAGACTTGAACCATTGAATGGGTTTTTCCCTGTTATAATAAAGGATTTTGTTTGCTCGTCATTAATGTTTGTGATGTTACACTGTAACTTGTTAGAGTTTGTTTGATTATCATGTATTAGCGTTCAACAGTGTGACGTTACTGCATTCTCTTTTCTGGTGACTGTTCTGTGTGATGCAGCGTCTCTGTACCTTGTTCCAAATCGTATTTTCATTTTCCAGGATGAGAAGAACAGAGAAGATGTAAGAACACTTATATCTTACTGTAGCAGTTTGAGACACAGCCCATGAGTGTGTGTGTGTGTGTGTGTGTGTGTG
>CM040459.1:555188-566769 GCA_022758105.1 Pangasianodon gigas | reverse complement strand
GGTATAGGGGTGTAGGGGAATAGGGGTTAGGGTATAGGGGTGTAGGGGTATAGGAGTTAGGGTATAGGGGTGTAGGGGAATAGGGGTTAGGGTATAGGGGTGTAGGGGAATAGGGGTTAGGGTATAGGGGTGTAGGGGAATAGGAGTTAGGGTATAGGGGTGTAGGGGTATAGGAGTTAGGGTAGAGGGGTATAGGAGTTAGTGGTATAGGGGTTAGGATTTTAGGGGTTAGGGTATAGGAGTTAGGGTAGAGGGGTTAGGGATATAGGGGTGTAGGGGTATAGGAGTTAGGGTATAGGGGTGTAGGGGTATAGGAGTTAGGGTAGAGGGGTTAGGGGAATAGGAGTTAGGGTATAGGGGTGTAGGGGAATAGGAGTTAGGGTATAGGGGTGTAGGGGTATAGGAGTTAGGGTATAGGGGTATTAGGGTATAGGGATCAGGTTTTGGGGTTTAAGGGTTAGGTATAGTTGTGGTTAGATGTGTTTGTATTGGTTTAGGATGTAGGGACTGGGAGTTAGGAACTATGCTATAGGCAGTAGGGGGTTAAGAAATAGGCTTTAGGGATTAGGTTTAATTAATCTTAGATCTGTGGTTAGGTTTGTAGAATTAGGTAATAGAGATTAGTGTACATGGTGAAGATGAGAGTTAATTATGGTTGAAGATTGATTACGGATTAGGGGATAAGGATCGGGGTTAGTTAGAATTAGTCACTTAAAAAAAGCAAAAGCAAAATCATTAATATAATTAAATCACTTCAGACTCTTCAGTTAAATCTGTTTATTGGAACTGTGTTATTCTTTATAATATTACAACATTATTATTGATTTTTATTTTTTAAATTATTTATCCTTTTGTGAGTGCGTGATACACAAATACGCACAGACATACACAGATATACACACATATGGTGCGGTGAGCTGCTGATGGAGGCTGATGTGGGTGAAAGCATCAGTAAACATCATTAGAGTAACACACACACACACACGCACACATTTCCCTAAGGGAAGAATAAAAATCCTCACCATGCCTCCATCAGTGTGGTTGTTCCTGTCACCACTGTGGTGCATAAATCACTGTTACTACTGCCTCCGATCTGAGACAGGGAAAGCACACATGCGCGCACACACCCACACACACACACACACACACACAAAATGGTCCAGTGCTGCCACCTAAAGTCCACATTGTGTATTGCTGTGATAAAGAGGGTCAGGCTGTAACGTTACAAAAGTAACATTTGAAAATATTAGATGTTGTAAAGTAATAAATGTTGCTTATACAACACTCAGACTCCAACTAACATCATTAGCTTTCCTGCAAATCAAGTGTTGCAGGAAAGTTGATAAACAATACATAAAAATGTTCTTAAAACCCAGAGATAACTCAACAGAGTGAACATTCTGGGAGCCACAAATTATTAGAACTTTACACCACAGCGCTGTTGAATTCTGGATTGTGATTGGTCAGAAGGTGTTGATTAATTTTCTATAACAGCAGCTCTGACAGTAGTGCAGCTGCAAATCACAGGTTTATATTAATGCGCTCGTTTTAATACATTATCGTTTCTATACTAACAGCTCATTCACAGGGACTCGTAGGTCAAACACTCCACTTTAACGGATTAAAAAATCATTGGTATGGGGAAGTTTACTGTATGGAGACATTTATGTAACATGTATGGAAGGAGTCTCCAGTGTCAGTGCTTTGTAACAGTCAGAGGTAAAGCTGTAACTTTAAGTTAAAGCTGGCCAGGGAATGACTGTTTATAGCTGCTATAACATAAGTGACAACAGGAACTGACTTTTTTCACCAACGCTCCACAACAGTAAATGCAACTGTAAATGAATACAAAGTATAATGTGTCATTCTTTAATCAATAAAAAAAATTACATTGCAGTGGTATGAGAGGAATAAAACACTTTGAGACTTACTGTAATAGTGGTTTATAATTGCACTACACGGTTGTCACCCGTAAGAGGATGGGTTCCCTTTTGAGTCTTGTTCCTCAAAAGGTAAGTTTCTTCCTCATGTCGCCTCTAGATTGCTCATTAGGGATATAAATCTAAATCCGGAATGTAAAGCTGCTTTGTGACAATGTCTAGTGTCAAAAGGACAATATGAATAAAACTGAACTGAATTGAATATATACCATCGGTACTTCGTGGTTCAGATTCAGCTCAACACTGGTCACACTTAACTAATCTTAACACGACACATGATAAGAAAGCACAACACAGGGAAGTGTGATATGTGTCAGGTTATCGAAACTGTGAAACATGTGATGCTGCAATGCATTCAGTATCAGACAGAGAGAGAAGCTGAGAAACAGAATTCGAGAAGTTGGAATAAAGCAAGTGAATATACGTGATCATTGGTACGATCATGGAATCAAATTTTTTAAACTGCACCTTCTCATTTCCTTTTCTTCTTAGCTCCTCCCAAAGAGGAAGGAAACAAAGGATGCAAGAAAAGAAAACCAGGACAAACATGTTTACCAAATGTGACATTCTTGCTCACTGAAGCATCACTTTAAAGCGACTGTACTGAATTCAGTTACTGATGCCATGTTTTTCAGGTGTCTTAACTGAACAAATCTGCATACACACGCAGTGCAAAAAATTATATCCTAGCAAATAAAAAAATTCTTGAATATAGGCATATTCAACTAATATTTCTCAGATTGTTATTACACAAATATAAGATCATTAAGGCTATTCCTAGACCTAGTTACTGATTTCAAGTGCTTGTTTCTAGAAAGAGGCAAATTTACCTGCCAATAGAATAAGATGATTTCCAGCTTGAAATTAGTAATGTCTATAAATAGGTTTAATGGTCTTATGTTTGTTATATACTAATTTCATAATAAGAAATAGTAGATAACCTTTACTTTATTCAAGATATCTTCACTTCCTAAGATATCTTGTTTGCCATGCAACAGTGATTATATGCTAAAAAATTAATGCTTGCTATCTCACACTTTAATGTTAATTTTTTTTAGTGAGGTGCAACATTTATACTCTAAAAAAACACTCAAACATCAGTGTATCCTCACACTCGAGCCCGTTGTCTCCTCTCTCCTTGATTCTTCCGACTGCATTTTAAGAACTGGCACATCCTTAAGGATGGGGGACTTTGATTTCCTGGTCATGGGCTAAAGACACAGGAACCTGCCAGTAGCCCAGAGTTAAATTCAATGCTGAATAAAAGCAAGCTGCACCCAGCCTATCTAGTATCTTGTAAATATGCAGCACTGCATAGGCATCAAATTTCTAAACCACATTCATGCAGTGAAAATCCATGCAGAATTGTAACTATCCTTCTTGCTTTCGTACAAGCACGATGGGACTGTTCCAATGTGACTCTTCTTTCACTTGTATCTCCAGCATTTTGCCCAATTCTTCCTCAACCACTTCTCTCTTAATGACTGGCTGCACACGACCACGCCATAATAAGATTAAGAAACGATGTTTTAAATTTAAATAGGTTAGGTTAGTTTATTCAAGGATTATAAATTCCCTTTAAAAGTTTCATATAGACTTTATGAATTATTTACAAAGGAATAGAAAGCTTAAAGACAGACACTGAAATAAAATATTATATGCAATAGATTTGTTGCTTCCAACAAGAAGTCAAAACCAACAGCTACATTAAAGCTAAAACTCGTTTAGTATTCATGCTAACCCAATAAACAATAATGATAGTCATGTTTCTTGATTTGTGAGATCAATATCATGAGCTGATGGCTCAGTGTAAGTGCACTTGTGCATCTGAAATGTACTTAAATCAGTAAAACCCCGCCCACATCCTGAGCAGTGATAGAGCTTGTCTTCTGTGTGAAGTCGCTGGTGTCGCTGGAGAGAACTCCGCTGAGTAAAAGTCTTGCCACACTCTGAGCAGCGATACGGCCTTTCTCCGGTGTGGATGCGCTGATGCGTTTTGAGAGTGCCTCTGTCGATAAAACTCTTCCCACACACTGAGCAGTGAAACGGTTTCTCGCCGGTGTGACTGCGCTCGTGAATTTGGAGATGGCTCTGGAAAGGAAAGTTCTTCCCACAGTGCGAGCAAGGATACGGCTTCTCTCTTGTGTGAATGCGAGCGTGTGCTTGGAGTTGACTCCGTAGCGTAAAACTCTTCTCACATTGTGAGCAGTGGTACGGCTTCTCTTCCGTGTGAGTGCTTTGGTGTGTTTGGAGATGACTCTGTCTAGTAAATCTCTTTCCACACTGTAAGCACTGATAAGGTCTTTCTCCGGTGTGAGTGCTCTGGTGTAGTTGGAGCGAGCTCATCTGAGTAAAACTCTTCCCACACTGTGAGCACTGATACGGTTTCTCTCCTGTGTGAATGCGCTGGTGCTGCTGGAAAGCACTCTGTTGTATAAAACTTTTATCACAATATAAGCAGTGGTATGGCCGCTCTCCTGTGTGAATGCGCTGATGCAGATGGAGGCTACTCCGATGAGTAAAACTCTTGCTACAGTGTGAGCACTGGTACGGCTTCTCTCCCGTGTGAATGCGTACGTGTGTTCGGAGATTACTCTGTTGCGTAAAACTCTTCCCGCACTGTGGGCAGGGATAGGGCTTTTCTCCCGTGTGAACACGCTGGTGTATTTCGAGGTGGCTCGGTAAAGTAAAACTCATCCCACAATCTGGGCAGTCGTGCATTTCTTCCTGAGACGTGTTACTGTGGTGAGAAGACACTTGCTCACTACTGGAGCTGCTTGTGGTCTCCAGATTCTCAGATTTCATCTCTTCTTGTTGCAACATTCTCACATATTCATCATGGTGGCATCTCCTCATGTGTCTGTGGAGGTAAATTTGAGCTGTGTAGGAAAGATGACACATGGAGCAGGAGAAGACTTGCATAGCGTCGTTCATTTCTGAAGCAGAAAAAGAAAACAAAAGTGAATTGCAAAACATCTTCTTGACTGGAAGCAGTGCAAAGCATAATGGATAACCTCTGTGATTGGCGAAAAGCAGCGTAATGTAAAGTGACACAGCCAGTAATACAAATACTCTTCTACATATGGGTTAGTGAGGGCTTGTTATCTGAGATACTGCTATGTTCCTGGGTCAATACTTCAGTTAATCTGTCACCTCCCCTTTAAACTCCTGCTTTGTTCCATGACGTGTTGAGTCTTGATTCCTACATTACATCATGTACAAGTTCTTTGGTTCCCTGACATTAGGCGGTTATATGGAACCAGTGTGCTTTGCACCACCTATTATGGTCAGTAAAAATGAAATAAAAATTAGCTTATGATTTTCCTGATGAAATAAGGTCTATAGTATCAGAACAGAAAACCAGTCATATGATTATTATATGCTAATTTTTGGTTTTAAGATCTAAAATTATGTTTAAAGCAAATAAGCATTAAAAATTACAGTGTTTGGACATAACCATTTGCAGAGCACTTTTTGCTCCAGAGGTAGTCGAAGGTAATTCCAAGATCTTGAGCATACTCCTCCTCGTACCACACCAAGAGCTCCTGTCCTGGTTTTATGGGTCGACAGCTACGGTAGATAATCCCCCCTCGATACTGGAACGCAACCAGATTCTGCTCTTCATCATTACGAGCGCAATTCACATACCTGACAGAATGAAGGGCATGGAGGGGAAAAAAGTGATCTATGAGTGGAACACGTAAGATTAAGATTTTTCCAAGTTTTTCCAAGCAAATAATGAGCACTAAAATTGATGACTGTCACATTTTAGCAGTGTATAACTCACCTCATCCAGTTAGCATACATCTCTCTTTTAGCATCTATGTATTCCTCACACTGTCCATTCCTATAGATCTGAAAAAATTGTTGTATATGATATAATTATTTGCATTTATTTTTTTTTATTTTTATTTTTTTTTACATCTTCACGTCTAATCCAGGGATTGTTAAATCCTCTTTTAATCCAAAAAATATAATGAAGGCTTCTTTTTTCCACTTTAAGGCCATTTTTGGTCTTCTTTTCCCACTTTCCAGCAGAAAACATCATTTTAATGCTGAACAACATGCTCATAATTTACCAGTCAGGGTTCTCACTTGTACTCATTCCATTACAATATAAAATGCAACAAAAAAAAAAATTCTAGTGTTCCTTCTATTGTAGAAGCTATTGCCCATTTCTGCAGTTTACCAACATTCTGTACCTTTCTGGTCCCTACTCCACACTGTGAAGCATGGGTGCTAAGGCTTTCAGAGGCTTAAAAAGCACATTTTATATAAATAAATACATTTATTATTGTCTTAATTATTATCATATCCAAACGGTCACTAGAGGAAGAGAACATACAGGCTTGAGGTTAATGTTTGCTGCTGGTTTGTCAGGCTCAGAGATATGCACTTATCAGTTATAATTTGAATGTTTATATAAAATTATATTTATTTAATAGGAAACAAACTCACCACCCAAGAGTATCCACTGTTCATGGCTTCTTCTTTGTCTACCCGTTCTCCCTGGTAAGGCCCAAAGTGAGCACCAACTGGAATGGTATCCCCCTTATTAAACACTCCCAGGCCTGCACCAGAAATATCGGACTGCCCAACCTCGAGACCGAGAGGAAGGGTTTGTCTGGCTCGGTCAGTGACTCCCATGGGAACGAGGGTATCATGGATGAAGAGAGCTGGACCATGAACCTCACACTTGTTGTAGAAAAAGCATCTGCAATCCTCACAGTCTGGACACAACAAAGGAAAGAAATAATGGCCAAATAAATGCACAAGGAATTTTTGATTAACATTTAAGCCTGGTTAAAGCTTTGTCAGAAGTGATTCTGTGAAAGTGCCAGAAACTAACTTTGTATAAAGAAGAATGTTTGTAGGAGTAATCTCCAACTTACACATATTATATAAACCCACCGACAAGAAATGCAAAAACGATTATTGTAGTGGGCGAAGTTGTACTGGGCACTTTGAGTGGTTTTAGTCCACGAGCTACAGTATGAAAAATGAAGTTCATGAAGTTGTGAGAAACAAAGTCTAGTGTAATGAAATGGTCAAAAAAAAAAAAAAAAAAAAGAATCATGAAGAGTGCTATTTAGACTCAGACTGCTCTCACAGAGGTACTCGTCATCGTTAGGTTCTTCTTCTTTAATGTAGATAATTTTCAGTTCGTTGTGCGTGTTGCTTTCACAGGTGTCCTCGTTTAGCTGCATGTTCTTGCCCTCCCAGAGCGAAGCATGTGTGAACAAGAATCCACCGATTAGCATACATATCTTAACATGACTGTTTAGAAATGTTCAGTAGAGACTGGTAACATTTTATGGAGCATGAATATTTACCACTAGTGAGCATGGCTTCATGGTTTCCCCACTAGCCCTTCTGAAAACAAACAAACAAACAAACAAGCAAATAAATAAAAAATAATAACATTACAGTGCATTAGGGAACATCTCTGATGGTTTCCATCACATTCTGGACTTTAACGGGAATCAGCTTTAATGGTTTTCATCACATTACGCTGTGCTTCCATTAGGGATTTTCTGGATACTATTAAAAACCACCAGAACCTATCAGGACCATTCTTCTTGTGTGAATTAACATACGACAATTCGAGAAAAAACATCCAGAACCACTAAGAACAATACATTCCCTTAAAGTGAACGACTTGCAGATCTTTATAGTTAACATGTGATCGTCAAAAGCGTCCTAGAGTTTAGATTTCTCGGGACATGTTGGTTTATGTTCACTTTGGTTAACGATTTCCTACATTACGCACAATGCCAGTCGACTATCTCCTGATAGCGATGCAGTGGGATTTAGCCCTCGCTTCATCTCTCCCTTAAGAGAACGATGCAGCGGCGCTTTAATTCTTTATTCTGTTCAGCTCTTTCTGCTACAGATCAGCTTCAAAAGCTTCAACTTTCACGCTAACACCGCCATCAAAGCCATCAAGTGTGTCATCTCATAGCTCGCTAACTAGCCGAGCCTCTTCATTAATTCAGCACAACTGCATAGTAAAACAGCACTGCATTCTGGGACTTTGAGTGCATGACTTCTACGGTAGATTCTCAATAATATGACGCTGAACATCGCTGGAAAATGAAAGCGTTGAGTGAAAAAAGAATCTCTTCCACTTTTATTTTTAGGAGTCGAACCTGACTGTTATTTTTTATGTTTGAGATTGTTTAAATTTTTCTCCATTAAATTCCATTGTAACTACGCTAACAATAACAACAACAAAAATAACAATGTCCTCCTAACTTCTCACAGGAACAGCAGTGGTCTCTAATACAAAAATATATCACGATGCTCAAAGGCATTTCAACAATACACAATTTCTATCACTATCACTGTCCACGATACAGTAGTGTTGCATTTAAATAATTTTTATTTATAAAAAAATAAATCTGTAAATAATATAACATTTTTGAGTTAAGTAAATTTTAACAAATTATCTGCTTCTGGTCAGTTTGTAATTTTGTTTGTAATTTCTCGTAATATCTGTGATATCTCACAAAAGTGTATTGTGACATAATTTACCACAATATTGATATTTTATTATCATATTCCCGAGCCTTAATGTAACATTTTCTTATTATTTTTCTTATTTTCATTAAAAAACATCATAGTGAAAAATAATGTAATTAATATAAGTGTAAACTAAAAGAGATGCCACACCCTGAAAAAGGCAAAAAAACAAAAATGATGATACAGAAGAATAGTTAAATGCTAACAAAATCTATTAAATGTACAAAATTTGATAAAGAGTAAATTGTATAAAAGAAATGAGTTTTCCAGTAAACAAAAAGCAAGAAAATCTTTACAGACTGATCTTTAAAAAAATAAAAAAAAAGTTACCTCAGGGCTTGACTACCTGAAACAATTCCCTAAGGTTCAATCCCAAATGTCACATAGCGTCTACAGTGTGCCCTAGCTAGTGCACAAGAACTCACTACAAAGCATATCTAGTGCACTTACATAGGGAATATGGAGTGATTTGGGATTTAGCCGCTATCCGTTAGCCGAACAGCTCAGTTAGCAAGCTTCAGTTTAACTCACCTCGAGCTTTAAAGCAGGATGTAGTGAAACACCTCACATACAGACACTTTTATTCATTTTAAACCAGATTAAATCTAATATTCGCTGGAAAACCCTGAGAGGAATGATATCAGTTTGGAGATGATGAAGCTGGGTCAGGGAGATCAGAAATCCAGTCAGGAAAACTACCGCGCGCGCTTCTTCTACTGCTGTCAGCTTCTGGATACCAGACGTGCACACTGCCACCTACTGGAGCATCCGAGTAATAATAATACTAATAACACCACTAATACTAACATTACCCCCAATACTAACACTAATACTAACACTACCACTAATACTAACACTACCACTAACATTACCCCCAATACTAACGCTAACACTACCACTAACATTACCACCAATACTAACACTACCACTAATACTAACATTACCACCAGTACTAACACTACCACTAATACTAACATTACCACCAATACTAATGCTAACACTACCACTAACATTACCACCAATACTAACACTAATACTAACACAAATACTAACATTACCACCAATACTAACACTAACACTAATACTAACATTACCACCAATACTAACATTACCACCAATACTAACACTAATACTAACACTAATACTAACACTAATACTAACACTACCACTAACACTAATACTAACATTACCACCAATACTAACATTACCACCAATACTAACACTAATAATAACACTAATACTAACACTACCACTAATACTAATGCTAACACTACCACTAACATTACCACCAATACTAACACTAATACTAACACAAATACTAACATTACCACCAATACTAACACTAATACTAACATTACCACCAACACTACCACTAATACTAACATTACCACTAACACTAACACTACCACTAACATTACCACCAATACTAACACTAATAATAACATTATCACCAATACTAACACTAATACTAACACTACCACTAATACTAACATTACCACCAATACTAACATTACCACTAATACTAACATTACCACCAATACTAACACTAACACCTCGACTAATACTAACATTACCACCAATACTAACACTAATACTAACACTAATACTAACATTACCACCATTACTAACGCTAACACTACCACTAACATTACCACCAATACTAACACTAACACTACCACTAATTACATTGTATTGTAACTACCAATACAATTAGTATTGGTAGTAATGCTAACATTACTACCAATACTAATAATGACATTACCACCAATACTAATCCTAATCAATGCTAACACTGCCACTAATCGTAACATCAATGCTAATACCAACATTACAACCAATACTAACACTAACACTGACACTAATCCTAACATTAACACTAATCCAAACACTACTACTTATGCTAACACTAATACCAGCTAACACTAACACTAGCACTAATATACACTAATCCTAACACTAACATTAATACTAACATTAAAACTAATTCTAACACTAATACTAACACTAACACACCAAAAGAAAGAAAGAAAGAAAGAATCGTGTATCTCTTTTATCTTTAAAAACAATTTAAGATACATATTTAATATGACTTTAAAGCTTTACTCTACACTTCATAATTAAAGGTATCAGGCTTCAGGTTTTAAACCACACCCAAACCTTATATGAATATCCAACTTTAATTCAGTGTAGAAAAAGCATTTATCAGTCATAAACCACAAATAAAAAATTATTCCAAGTAGGTTTGTGATCAGCATTACTTCCTCAAATAAATTCCACAGAAACAGCCTCGTTCCAACAGCATTGCAGGGAGATGAGAAGCTCCACTGGACCAAACTGAGGATGTTTTTCCTGAACATTCAATGTTTAGTTAGACTTGTAATTAAAATCAGAATCAGAATGAGCTTTATTGCCAGGTATGTTTACACACACGAGGAATTTGTTTTAGTGACAGAAGCTCCACAGTGCAACAGAATGACAGTGACAAGACAAGACACAGATAAAAAAAAAAGAATAATATACAAATATACAAATAGACAATGTACAAAATAGCAAAAACACAATATACAAAATAGACAATTTTGTATGTACAGATATGTTATGTGCAAATTTGAAAAGTAAATAAGTATGTGTGTTAAGTAAATAAATGTATGATAGTGTTGTGTGTTCCACGTTTTATTGTCAAGTGTTCATGAGATGGATTGCCTGAGGGAAGAAACTGTTCCTGTGCCTGGCCGTTCTGGTGCTCAGTGCTCTGTAGCGTGTAGAGGGAGTGTGCTGGATGTGAGGGGTCCAGAGTGATTTTGCCAGCCCTTTTGCTCACTCTGGATAAGTACAGTTCTTGGTGAGTGGGGAGGGGTGTACCAGTGATTCGCTCAGCAGTCCGGACGATCCTCTGCAGTCTTCTGAGATCAGATTTGGTAGCTGAGCTGAACCAGACAGTTATTGAAGTGCAGAGGACGGATTCAATGATGGCAGAGTAGAACTGTTTCAGCAGCTCCTGTGGCAGGTTGAACTTCCTCAGCTGGCGAAGGAAATACAACCTCTGCTGGGCCTTTTTAACAATGGACTCAATGTGAATGTCCCACTTCAGGTCCTGAGAGATAGTGTTGCCCAGGAAC
>CM040459.1:533854-554031 GCA_022758105.1 Pangasianodon gigas | reverse complement strand
ATTCACAAATTGGTCCAGCTGGGACTCAACACCTCGCTGTGCAACTGGCTGTTGGACTTCCTGACTGGGAGACCTCAAGCAGTACGGGTCGGCGGCAACACATCCAGCACCATCACATTGAACACAGGGGCCCCTCAAGGATGTGTGCTGAGCCCCCTTCTCTTCACTCTGCTGACCCATGACTGCACACCATCACACAACTCCAATCTCTTCATTAAGTTTGCGGATGACACGACTGTGGTGGGTCTCATTAGAAACAAAGATGAGACAGACTACAGGAGCGAGGTGAGCCGCCTGGCCGGGTGGTGTAAAGACAACAATCTCTCTCTCTGAATGTGGAGAAGACAAAGGAGATTGTTGTCGACTTCAGGAGAGCGCACAGTCAGCATGCTCCTCTGACTATCAATGGTGTGACTGTGGAAAGAGTGAGCAGCACTAAGTTCCTGGGTGTGCACATCACAGAAAACCTCTCCTGGACTGACAACACAGCATCACTGGTCAAGAAATCACAGCAGCGTCTCTACTTCCTGCGCAAACTGAAGCGAGCCAGAGCCCCGGCCCCCATCATGTGCACCTTCTACAGAGACACCATTGAGAGCATTCTGACGAGCTGCATCACTGTGTGGTATGGCGCCTGCAACGCATCCTGCCGAAAGACCCTCCAACGCATAGCGAGAGCAGCTGAGAAGATTGTTGGTGTCTCTCTCCCCTCCCTCCAAGACATCTACAGCACCCGTCTCACCCGAAAAGCCCTTTGCATTGCGGGTGATCCCACCCACCCGACACACAGCTTCTTCAGTCTGCTGCTATCAGGGAGAAGACTGCGGAGTCTTCAGGCCAGGACCAGTAGACTGAAGGACAGCTTCATCCACCAGGCTGTCAGGAAGCTCAACTCTCTCCCAAACTTTGACCCTCTGACACCACCAACCCTCCCCCACCCCCCCATTCCCCAGGACCTGCACCAGTCACTTGTGCAGCATTAGTCTATGCTCTACCTCATACAGCATTGGACTGTAAATTACCCTTTTCTGACAGTTTACTTTGTCACTTTAACTTTGTCACTTTAACAGTCTGATAAGCTCTTTGCACTACTCACTTTACATTTGCACTGTTTGCACTCTATCTGTTGTGCCTTGTAGATCTACATTTATACTCTATTTATATGTATCCATTTGCATTTCCATTTGTATTTTTACATCCTTTCCATTTGTACATTTTCATCCTTTTTTTATTTTTTTTGTGTGTGTGTTATCTGTATGCACCTAGGGTCTGAGAGTAACATAATTTCAATTCTCTGTATGTGCTGAACATGTGGCAGAATTGACAATAAAGTTGACTTTGACTTTGACTTTGACTTTGAGAGAGAAGTCAGGAGAATGTAAAAGTGGTCCTCCACAGAGTGCAGCTTTTACCAGCGTGAAAGCCTGCTGGCATGGCTCCGTCCACTGTACAGGATCTGGCGCCCTCTTTTCAGTAAGATCAGTAAGTGGGCTGGTGACATCCAAATTAATATGTATATGTAGGCATAAACCTACGATTCAAGGTTCAACGTTCAAGGTTCTTTATTTGTCAGTGCCACCATATGTGCATACATACAGAGGAATCGAAATACCGTTTCTCTTCTCTCTTATCAAGTGTTTACAGTCAATGCAGTCAGTGCAATATAAAACAGATTTTGTGTGAAGGTAACAGCAGTGTACTTGTAATAAATAGATATAAATAAACAGAGTGAAAAATATATTGTAACCATCTGAATGAATATACATCTGAGTAAATGTAAACAGTGAATTCTGTTAAATATACAAATATACTTCCAAAGGTGCAAATATACATGCAGATAAATGTAAACGTTCAATATACGTGTAACGTAGGGGTCGTGTCAACGGAGTTGGGGATCCAAATGCAGGGCTTTATTTACACACATGGTCAAAACAGGCAGGGTCGAGCACCAGCAAACAGTATAATCCAAGGCAGAGGCAAAAGGGTAATACAAAACACAGGCAATGGTCAGGGCAGGCAGCAAACAATCAAAAAACAAGGAAAGCAGTCCAAGGATCAAAAACATAGGTAAACTAGGAAACACGGAAACTGGGAACACACGGAAACTAGGAACAAGGGATGGCTATACAATAATCAGCGACCTAGGAGCGTGTGTGAGCAACTCTTTATAGGACAAGGAGAACACATGACAAAACCAACCAATGAGAACATGACACACAAACAAGGGTAGCACATGGTAAGATCACATGAGGGGCAAGGAACACATTGGAAATGGAGTCCAGAAGACAAGGGCAAGAGTCCGGGGTGGAGTGCCCTCTAGTGGAGTTCATGGGCACTCCAGTTGGTGATCGTAACAATACGTCTGAGTAAACGATAATAGCCAGCCAGCCCCAGAAACTGTCTCACCTACTTTTTGGTCTTGGGTCTCAGGCAGGACGCAATCACTGCTGTCTTATCAATTTGGGGACGCACCTGCCCATGGCCCAGGTGGAAGCCCAGATACCATTCTTCCACCCGTGCACGTCTTTGGGTTCGCTGTGAGTCCCGCTCATCTCAGCGATCTCAGGACAGCCCACAAATGCTGAATGTGCCGCTGCCAATCATTACAATAGATAATGATATCATCTAGATAGGCAGCAGCATGAGCAGTGTGCGAAGTGAGGATTCTGTCCATGAGTCGTTGTAACGTCTCTGGGGCTCTGAACACCCCAAAAGTAAGGGTCATGAATTGGTGTAACCCAAACGGTGTGGAAAAGGCCATTTTTTCACAAGATATTGGAGTCAAGGGGATCTGCCAATATCCCTTTGTCAAATCCAGTGTCAAATAAAAGCCAGCCGCACCTAACCAATCAAACAGTTCGTCAATGCGAGGCATTGAATTTAGACACCGCATTGACTTTTCTAAAGTCCTCATAAAACTTGACCGAACCGTCCGCCTTGGGCACTAAAACTACCCGACTGGACCAGTCACTGTGGGACTCCTCGATTACTCACATATCGAGCATGGCCTTGAGATCATCCCAAACCACTTGTTTTTTGTGCTCGGGTAAACATTAGGGGAGGCTGCGTACCACCCCCCGGGGGGCGTCTCTATGTGGTGTTTTATGAGATTAGTGATACTGTGAAACACGTCTGAAAACTCCGCCTGCAACTTGCAAACCTCTGTAATTTGTGATGGCGAGAGGTGGTTGCCGTGCCCCACCTCTATCTGTTCGCCTTACCTCGTAGTTGACGTCCCTGACTCGCTGTGTGACCTCAAAGGACCCTTGCCACTTGACGAGTAATTTAGAGCTCGACAAGGGTAGTAAAACATGCACTTGATCTCCTGGTGCAAACTTCCGTAGCTGAGTACTCCTTTTATACAACCGGGATTGAAGTTCTTGTGCCTGACGCAAATTGAATTTTGTATTGAATTTCATTTTTCTGTTAGAAGGTCCCTGCTCCCTATTTTCCCTAATGACATCTAAGATGCCACAATGCTTGTGCCTGTACAACAATTTGAATAGGTAAAACCCAGTGGAGGCTTACGGGTGCACTCATACTGCAAATAACAGGGACTTGAGCCACTTATCCCAATTCCATGCTTCATCATGTACGAACTTACGAATCATATTTTTAAGCATTTGATTAAACCATTCGACCAGCCCATCCATCTGCGGATGGTGAACGCTGGTGTAAATCGATTTAATCCCCAATAATTCGCAAAGTTTTTCATAGTGTCTGTGACATAAACATAGTGCCCTGGTCTCTATGTAGATCTCTTTCAGGATTCCGACTCAGGAGATAACACGGAAGAGTGCCTCTGCAACATTACGTGCTGAGCTGGAGCGGAGAGGCACTGCTTCTGGGTATCGCGTTGCAGAGTCCACTAGAACTAACACAAAGCAATGCCCTTATGCAGTCCGATCTAATGGCTCGATGAGGTCCATGCCAATTCTTTCGAAGGGGATCTCGATTAATGGCAAGGGGTGCAATGGCGCTTTTGGAGTGGCCACCGGATTCACCAGCTGACATTTGCGACAGCTCTTGCACTTGCACACATCATCATGAATGCCTGGCCAATAGAAATGGGCCATGAGTCGGTTTAATTTTTTATCCGGTCCTTAGTGCCCCATCATCAGATTATGGCGAGCTGCCTCCCCATCCAATGTTGCATGCATTCCGCACAGAGTGGAAATCCTGGCCAATTTGTCCCCATGGGTGGGTGAGGCGAGGACTAATCACCACCTCCGCTGTGTGTTTTTGCCCCCAGAATTTGATGATCAGAGGCTCCAGTGGATATTCTTGCACATCCCCATGCACACACGTCACCTTCACCACATGTGCATTCCCTAATGCCTCACCTTGAATCAGGCATTGGTGAATTGAGGTTAGGTTACAGCCTGGTATGGTAAGGCGGGGTATGTGCCCCCTTGGACACTCACCGGTATGTCCCAGCTCGATCAGAGGCAGCTTGCGGCACGTTGGGGATCCGGAACAACACCCCCACCTCCATCACATGACATGGTCCTGGAAATGCCCGCTTTCTTCGCAATGCCAGCAGACTGGCCCAGGCCTTATTCCCACCCCCGTGGCTCTGTAGCCACCAACCTGAGCGGAAGAAGCGACAAACACAGGGGGAGAGGGAGGGGGCGGAACCACATGAGATCAGGGCACTGGTTTCAGGGTAATTGGCCCTTGTTTCCGTGGTGCAGGGATGGGGGAAGGTGGGGAGCGCGAGAGAGAGAGGTAGAAGGAGAAGGGAGGGGCTCACTTGCCCATGGATACGCTGGACTGCCTCATCCAGCGACGCTGGTCGGTGGCACTGGACCCATTCCTCCATCTTCTCTGGTAGTCGATGAACTGCTCCAGTACCACGATGTTAATGATTCCTTTGGTGCCACGCTCCTCTGCCAGCAGCCACCTTTGAGTGGAGTCCCAGAGCTGTTGGGTGAATGCAAACAGGGAGCGAGCGGAAGCACTGTCGATGCTGTTAGGGGGTGTGGCCAACCTGTTGCAACATTGCCTGACACAGGTATGGATACTCTAGCAGGTTTGCCACTGGAAGCTGCATGCTGGCCTTCCCCAGAGAGGAGCAGCAGCATGCAGACCACCCACTGGGCCTCGGGCCAGCTCCACGCCATGGCTGCGTGCTCAAACAGATCCAGGAATGCTTCCGGATTGTCCTGCAGCCCCATCTTGGACAGCGTGACTTGACCCAGGATGGAAGAGGTAACTGGGGCCACTGCTGGTGTACCGGCTGACTGTACCAGGCTTTCAGAGCACCTGCTGGGCCCCCACCTGGGCTTGGAGCAGAGCCTGGAAGCGTTGCTACTGCTCCGGCCGCAGCGGGCCTAATGTTGGGCTTGGCGGATGCCGGCGAGGGACTTGACGATCTCAGCTAAGGGCAAGGACTCCATGATGGCAAATCTATCTCAATCTCTCTTAGATTTCGGCACCAGTGTGACACTTGCTCTGGGTGGGGATGAGAATGAGGACAAAGGAGGCAGGCTTGGAACCACTAAAAAATGTTTCTTTTTATTGGCTGTTCAGACCTCACTTGCTTTTCAGCGGTTTTATTTTAAATGACATACACACACACAGCTCAGTGCAGCGTAGCTCTCACTCAGCTCTCTCTCTCTCGAGGCGCTCGTCTCTCCTCTCTTTATTCTCATCACTGCTCACTGAAAAACAGAACAGTCATTACCACAATTTCCCACAGGTATGCAATCCTTACCACTCACCTTCTCTGGCTCCGCCCTCCATTCACAAACTGGCGCTTGACCATACCTCCACTTCCACACAGGCAAGTACATTAATTGAGCATAATGTGGATTTAAACTGTAGTGTATTTGTTTGCTTATTAACTGTTATGTTCTTTTATGTTTATATTTTGCCCACACTAAAATTTCATTCATGTGTTTCAATTTCTATAACACTGAAAAAAAAATCACATTCAAAAATAATCCAGAACATCATTTTAAAATTATCTTGCTAATATAAAGATGTCGCATCATATTGTATTACCAAGATGATGTTCTGAATTACTTTGTTCCTGAAGTAGTAAGACGAATACAAGAACCAAAACGGGGAGAGCGGGGCATGTAGACATTTGGCAGATTTACTTTTAAGGTATTTAGCAGATGCTTTTTTCCCAGAGAAATTTACATTCACCTAATTCATACAACTAAGTAGCTGAGAGTTAAGGGCCTTGCTCAAATGCCCAGCAGCAGTGGGATTTGAACTCTTGACCTTACAATCAGTAAGCCCAAGGTCTTAACCACTGAGCAACCACTACCCTCTGCATAGCCTTTGTAAACATATAATGTCTTATAAATAATATAACTGTATATTATTATATAACTATAAAATAATAAATTTACAACAACATTTAATTCTGTTACACAGTAGTTGATTACATAATGTCATAATGATTGTTGAGCAAGTTCTGTGTGTCATTTTGTACCAGGACAAGTTGGCACATGTGACAACTTGCCCCAAAGCCTTTGTGACAATTTGCCTAACTTGACAAATTGGCAAGTGTTCTAATGGTGGCTAGACCCCAAGGCTACTTAATATAAGACTGCAGTACCAAAAGTCTATGTTTTTCTCTATTCACTCTGAAAATAGAATTTTGGGCTTCTGAGTAGTACAAAAGTGTTCACTCTATCGACTCTATCGTTCACTCTATTGTCCAAA
This sequence comes from Pangasianodon gigas, assembly GCA_022758105.1. Lineage (NCBI taxonomy): Eukaryota > Metazoa > Chordata > Actinopteri > Siluriformes > Pangasiidae > Pangasianodon > Pangasianodon gigas. The sequence continues at coordinate 547,353 of CM040459.1, read as the reverse complement.
TCCTGATGATGCCATGTCCATGCTGGAGTCAAAAGAGTAAAATTGGCCATGATCTCTGTGTGGGAGGGGCGTTCTCTGTCTCCCCAAACCAATCGTGGCTGTCTGTGGGCTCACGCATTTGGAAGAGGTTGGATAGCGCCTTCCTCTGAGTGTGTTACGCTGTCCTGTGACGGCGTAGCAGCAGTGCAAAAAGATGCGGCTGGCTTCACATGTCTCCAAGGAAGCACGTGTTAGCCTTCACTCTCTGTAACGTCGTGGATGCCTTCTCAGGCAAATACCACCTCAACCCAACACAGGCAATCAGCAGAGACGTGCAGCACCTGTGCACACTGCTACATAAACCCCTGGGTTTTGTCATTCAGTGTGCGGACAGAACATCTGTGCTGGGTAGTAGAGCGGTGTTGTACTCTGAGGTAATTTGGTTGAAGAAGCAAAAGCTTAGAATAGGTTTAGAGAAGTTTCTATTGCGGTTCAGGACCAGTGTCATATTTTTCTAACATCTATATATACATATAATGACAGAGTTTTGTGATTTTGCCTTTATACACCACCACAATGGATATGAAATAAAACAATCAAGATGTGATCGAAGTGTAGACTTTCAGCTTTACTTTAAGAGGTTCCACAAAAATATGGCATTTACCATTTAGGAATTACAGCCATTTTCAACAAAGTACCTCCATTTTCAGGGGCTCAAAGGTATTTGGACAAAGTGACATAATTGTAAATATAACCATAATTTTAATACTTGGATGAAAATCCTTTGCAGTCAATGACTGCCTGAAGTCTGGAGCCGATGTTCTCAAAACTCAAATGCTGAGTTTCCTCCCTGGAGATGCTTTGCCAGGCCTTCACTGCAGCCACCTTCAGTTGCTGCTTGTTTGTGGGTCTTTCTGCCTTCAGTCTTCTCTTCAGTAAGTGAAAACCATGCTCTATTGGGTTGAGATCAGGCGACTGACTTGGCCATTGAAGAATATTCCATTTCTTTGCCTTCTAAAAGTCTTGAGTTGCTTTCGCAGTTTGTTTAGGGTCATTATCCACCTGCACTGTGAAGCGGCATCCTGTCAGTTTTGTAGCATTTGGCTGAATGTGAGCAGAGAGTATAGTCCTATACACCTCAGAATTCATCTTGCTACTTCTGTCAGCAGTCACATCATCAATAAACACCAGTGAGCCTGTTCCATTGGCAGCCATACATGCCCACGCCATAACACTGCCTCCACCATGTTTGACACATGATGTGGTATACTTTGGATCATGAGCTGTTCCTTTCTTTCACCATACTTTTCTCTTCCCATCATTCTGGTACAAGTTAATCTTGGTTTCATCAGTCCAAAGAATCTTATTCCAGAACATGGGAGGCTTTTTTAGATGTTTTCTGGCAAAGTCTAATCTGGTTTTCCTGTTCTTGAATGTTACCAGTGGTTTGCACCTTGTTGTAAATCCTCTATATTTACATTCATAAAGGCGTCTCTTGATTGTAGATTTTGGCAATGATACGCCTACCTTCTCCAGAGTATTCTTGACTTCTGTTGATGTTGTGAAAGGGTTTTTCTTCACCAAGGAAAGGATTCTGTGATCATCCACTTTAGTTGTCTTCCGTGGTCTTCCAGGCCTTTTGAAGTTGTTGTGCTCACCAGTGCTTTCTTTCTTTTTAATAATGTACCCAACTGTTGATTTGGCCACACATAAGGTTTTTGCTATCTCTCTTATAGATTTATGTTGTTTTTCTGCCTAATGATGGCCTGCTTCACTTGCATTGAGATCTCCTTGGACTTGGTAGGTCCAGTTGAACAGCTGCCAAATGCCAACTCAGTACCTGATATCAAATCCAGACCTTTTATCTGCTTCATTAGTCTTGAAGTAACGAGGGAATGGACCGCACCTGGTCAATTAACTTCTTGTCAGTCAATTGTCCAAATACCTTTATGCCCCTGAAAATGGAGGTACTTTGTTGAAAATGGCTATAATTCCTAAATAGTAAATGCCATATTTTTGTGGAACCTCTTAAAATAAAGCTGAAAGTCTAAACTTCGATCACATCTTGACTGTTTTATTTTAAATCCATTGTGGTGGTGTATAAAGGCAAAATCACAAAAACTCTGTCATTGTCCAATTACTTCTGGACCTGACTGTGTGTATATGTATATACATAAATATATATATGTATATATATATATATATATATATATATATATATATATATATATATATATATATATATATTTATTGTGGTTCAGCGAGGAATAGTCCTCGCTGAACTCTTATTAGAGTCGTGACAAGGGAAAGCGGCTCCCTCGCTTTCATGACTGTTTACTATGCCTATTTATTTGGCCAGTGCGGAGATTGATCTCCATCTTGTTGTGAGATACTCAGAGCATAAGCCGGGGCTTGGTGGCAGCTCAAGCATATAGGTGCGGGGCCCATGAGCTTCTTGGTTCGTGCCCTGCTGCTGGTGGTATCAGTCGAGCTCATGTCTAAGCCACACATACTCCTCTTTTCGTCCCAGAGCCACATTTAGGCTCTTTTATTTTGTATCTTTTATCCATTTGGATAGCCGGCCTAGCTTGGTACTTTTTCCACCAGGGAAGAAGCCCTCCCTGTTCCGCCCTCCCCACTTGGTAGCTGTCATATGATGGCAGAAAGCTGGCTGGTGGGTGGAAATTGGCTAAGACTAAAATTAGGGAGAGAAAAACTGAAAAAACTAAAATAATTCATAACTAAAATAAGTATAAAAGGTGACGTGACAATTTCTATGAGAAAATTGCACTTACTCTAGACTTGAGTGTCTTTGTGTGTTTCCACATGGAGACAGAAAAGTGACCAGAGAACACAAAAACAGCTATTTAATGTTTAAGGTAGTGTCTCTGGTATTGGAGGCGTGAGCAGTGTGACAACTTACCCCGTTCTCCCCCGATTTTGTTCCCTATTTATTATTTCTACTCCTACCTGCCATTAAGGAAAAAAAGAATGTATCAGATAGTTTCAGATTAATGTAGCAACTAGATTTCTGTAAATTCTAAAGCCGTGGTATGAGTCAGTGGGACTTTATGCTGAAGTGAACACTGAAGGGTTAAATGTGAAAGTGAAAGTAAACTGCAGCAGAATAACAGACTCGCCGTTAATGCGGTAATGTTATTTCTTTCTGTTTCCTGATTTATCTGATTTATGTCCTATACACAACATCGCGCCTAGTGAATATTAAATATACTATAGTTGAAATTAAACTGATGTTCCAGTCTGACGAATTTTAACCTTTTTTTTAATTTTTACAGTGTGATACGCACATACAAAGCGAGCAGACGCCATGACTAGGCTATTGCTGTAAAGCATATATAACAATCAGAGAGAAAATTTACTAACATTTGGGTTTCGACATGGGAAAGAATGTTGAATTTGTCAGAAATGGCTTTGATGCTTAGTGTTGACGTCATTTTTACTGCATGCAGTTTGAGGTCACGCGCTACAAGGAGACAAACCTTTCATTTTGTATGGTTGAGAGATCAAACTGGTTTCTTGTAAATCGTTTGCCAGGTGCTGCACAGGAACAGGAAGAAAGCTTCAAAGCGTGGTTGATCTCGCGCACTTTTCCCTGACATTGATGCTAATCACAAGAATCTCTTCTACAGCAGCACCACAGGCAACAATTATCTTTAACACAACTCGTATTTTTGTCGAAATCATTTTTGGACATGATGTAGCCTGCAAAAGATAACCAAAGGAAATAAACGGTAAGAATAACAATATACACACATCTGTAAATATAATGCGAATATTCTCACATCCAGAGATGGAAAATAGCCAATTTGAGTAACTGCACTCCATTATTATAATTATAATTAATTGAATTATTATAATTAAGTTAACTGAAGTTGTATATTTGTACTCTTATTAGTCTAATTACATTTCCAAGAAACAAAACTTACTCCTTAAATTTTTATTTTATTTTTTTATTTATTTTTTTTACACCTTCAAAGCACAGGTTACACATCTCAAAAACTGTACACTAGACATCAGTGAATGGGCTGCTGCATATTTTATTTACATTTCAGTTTAACACAACCAGCTAAAAACTTGAAAGTTGGTTAAAAAAACAGCGAAAGTGTCTGTTTCATCAGATGATTTTAAGATGTTTTTTTTTTTTTTACATTCAAGAGTCTAAGTCTAATAAATTTCTACCATTCAAATAAATGTATCACATTATTATAAAAGCAAATGTAAATCAAGATCAAGGAATCAAGAAAAGAAAAATTAATATAATTTAAAAGCCCTTGATAAAAAAAGGAAAACTGATGTCTTTTGGTGTACAACTCAAAAGTTGTGCAAGTTGCCTATTAAGCAGTAGCATCACTTTACTTTAAAATATATGGAAAGGACATCTTGTATCCTGTAGAATCCTTTCAAATTAATTTTGGTCACTTCCACTCTTCTCTCCTCTAAAGTGTACAGGATAGTGTGAATATATCCAGCGAATGCAGGTGCAGTAAATAAGAAGCAGCACATATAGTATATTGTGGTTGGGTGGTTAGTTGTGGTTCTGCTTGCTCAACAAGCTTGACCGAGCAGTGTGTGTGTGGGGAGTCAGGTCTGTATTGAGTTTTTTCTAAAGTTATGTTTTTCATTTTAAGCGCATTTGCTGAAAAGCAAAAGATCTGGCCCCACTGAACAACTGCATCAACAGTGGCTTGCCAGTAAAAAAAAAAAGGTAAATCCAATACAAAGTAAAACTGCACCCGCGAGCTTCATGCATACATGAACATGTTCCTTCTTGTTTATCATGAACTAAGAAAAAGTATCTTTTTGAGGGGTGAGAGACTTTATATTTGTCTTTATATTTGTGTAAAATAAAGATATTCTGACATATATGTATTCAGATTTGATATTAGTGATAAAAAATGGTTTATTTTCAAGAAGTGTCATCTCTCTCTCTCTCTCTCTCTCTCTCTCTCTCTCCCCAGTGTCCTCTCTTTTCTTTCTTATTTCTTCTTTTTCTCTTATCCCTATCTTCCCAAGTATAGTATCTCCCTCTTATATCTTATATTAACAGTAATAAATTAAATTTAATTGAATAGAGTTTCTTTTTGTAAATGCATAGTTAATATTCAACAGGATTAATTGGGTTATTCAGTAACGTCCATTTCTGTGTAAACAAGACAAGACATTTCTAGTTCCAAAGTACACTTGGCTGAGAAGCCATTTTGAGACTGTCATAAAATTGGTTAAATATTCAACATTTGTGTGATATTGTGCATATTCTTCTTTTTTTATAGGAGTTATTAAAATATGTAATCACAAATACAGATGGAAAAACAGTAGACTGTAATCACAAAAAAGTTTTAATAAACTTTTTTAAAATCAATTGTTTGCTTTAAAATAAACTAAATGTGTATTTTCAGCCTTATAGTATTCCATTGTAGAGATATTTATAGATAAAAAAATTACCAGTCAGTCATATGGTTAGAGATTTAATAGATTTTAATAGAATTTAACTGTGTAAAATTAATGAATTTTGTATCTCTAATAAAAAGGCCTTTTAATATGTAAAAAGAATATATTTGTGTATTTCATACTTGGCTTGTCCTGAGGTCAATTAGTTAATTTTATTTTCTCATCACAGCAATAAGGTGTAATTTTTAGAGTTTTTTTTTTTTTTTGAAATACACTATATGACCAAAAGTATGTGGACACCTGACCATCATACACATATGTGGTTCTTAGCCACAAAGTTCGAAGCACATAGTTGTATAGAATGTGTTTGTATGCTGTAGTATGGGTGTGATGGTCAGGTGTCCACATACTTTTGCCCATATAGTGTATATTATTAGAAACAGAAGAACATTCTGTAAAATGAATTGTACAGCATCCTTCCTCATCACAGATCAATCAGATGGTTGTGAATAGCAGCTCAGTACGCATTCGAAGAGTCCAAAGAGTCCACATCCAAAGCTGATTCTAAAAACTGATGACACACTAATCAGTATGTTTAAATAGTAACAACACCATAAGGAGTATGTTATGTCGCATTTAGTACAGTAGTGTGCCGCTTTATCTGTCAATCCTCAGTATTACAGAATCGTAATGAAAAAAAAAAATTAAGTGCACCTCCATGTGATTATCAGCAATTAGCAAGTACTAGGTGAAAGAGCAAATTCGTAAAGCAGCTCTTGTGCTTTAGCTAGCTAACATTAGCTGGTTAGCTTGCTACTATTGACTCTGGGTGCCATGCTTTTTTCCTATAGACCTTTAATTGTGCATCACCATCCTGATTAATTGATTAGCTGATTAACTGAATCAGGTCTGTTGGGAGCAGGGAAAACATTAAAATGTGCAGTACAGGCAGTTCTACAGGACCAGGGTTGGGAATCTTTGCTCTATGGTATATATCCAAAAGCTAATTTGATGAGCTCTGTCACTTTATACTCTCCTAATGAATTCCTTCCAGGATTAAGAGTGAAGCAGACGTTTAACTTTCTGACAGAATGTCGGGGGAGTGTGAGGAAATCAGAACCACTGAAATGAGTCTTTCAGAGGGGCAACGTAAGAATCAAAGGTAAGTCAACCAGGTTTATTTGTGACTTACATTACACTAAATCACATTTACTGTATTAGCAGACTACAATTTTCTGTTGAAAAAAAAAAGAGGTTTGCAATTGCCCTCATACACATTTATATGATATGATATAAATTCAAACATTTATATCATAGCTATGTCAGATGTTAGCCTATAGTATGTGTGTTGCATGTCTCATGTTTAGTTTGGACTCAGCTGACCTACACCCATGGATCTTAGGGACCTACTAGGTTTATATTCATTAAGCATATCAGAGATGTATTCAGGACCCAGACCATTTTGTGATTTATAGACTAGAAGCAACATTTTGAAATCAATTCTGTAACTAACTTGAAGCCAGAGTAAATATTTTAGAACTGGAGTAATGTGCTCTGTTCTCCTGGTTTTGGTTAGAACTCTAGCAACAGTATTTTAAATGAGTTGCAGCTGTTTAATACTCTTTTTAGGAAGTTCGGTTAGGAGACTGTAACAGAAGTTGACCGTGCTGGTAAGAGTGGATTAGTTTTTTGAGGTTTTGTAGCCCATTAATTCTGGCAATGTTTTTAAGATGATAAAATGCTGTTATGGTAACTGCTTTAATATTGATAATAAAGGTCAGATCTGAGTCTATTAGAACACCAAGAGTTCAGACTTGGGACTTTCAGATACTCTGATGATGTTCTCACCTTATTTCTACTGTGGGATCTTGTAGTATGTCAGCTCAGTAAGTTGCAGTTTTCTTACCAGACAGTGATGTAGTTGATGAGGATGCTCTCTGTGTACACCCTGTAGAAAAAAGTGAGGAAGGAAAGCGTGAGTTTTGCCAGGCATTCTGGCTAGGTAGGTCACGCTGAGAATGTGCATGTGCTTCTCAGCAATGTGCACACAGAGGAACTTGGAGGTCTTTACTGTGCTCATGGTGGTGCTGTAGATATGTGGTGGAGAATGGTCACCACAAATCCTCCTGAAGTCAACAACCATTTGGTAACCAAGTTTGCTCTATCATATCATATTTCTCTTTCACTACTCCTTTACATTACTCTTTAGAGGAAATGAGGAAAGACCAAAATCTCCTGAAACCAGCTGTGTGTCCTTTAAGAGTGACCAGTCAAAGCCACTCTCTATCAACTTTAAAGAGGGAACAGCTTCTCAGGACAGGTATTCACTTCTCTTCCTGTTGCTCATCATAAATCTCATCTTCAGATACATCTTTAGAGGTAGCTCCCCAGACTGGAATTACTAAAGTTTTTTTTTTTTAGTCTGTAATTATGGCAGACAAAAGGTCAATATCTGATCATCAGGGTCCCAGTCTGCAAGGACGAGAGTTTCAGGGAGATTTAAGAATCTATGGGCAGATATTATTTAGCAAAAGTACCAGAACACAGTGCAAATGAAAAACATAATGCAGTTAAAATGTACCAAAAAGTATAAACTTTGATCAAAGGAAGAATGGGTGAGGACAGTCACAGCCAGATAATGATAAAAAAAAAAATGCTAGATTTTGAGAATTTTTTCATTTAGATTCAACTCAAATAAACAGTTAAGAAATAAACTCAGGTTAAGAAATAAACTCAAGTGCTTTCTCTGCTCTTAGTCAAGGCAAGGCAGGGCAAGGCAAGTTTATTTACATAAGCATGTTTCATACACCAGGCAATTCAAAGTACTTTACAAATAAAATGAAGACGATAAAGACAAAAATCAAATAAGATTTTGATATTTAAAAATGATAGTATATAATAAACTAATATTCATTAAAATTAATAAATCTATTAAGATTCATAAAAATTCAACAGAAAAGACATTGCTGAGAAAGTAGTGTAAAGAATACAGTGCAAGTATAAGTCCTAACATCTTAATTGTAGGCACATGAAAAAACAGGTTTGTTTTTAATCTAGATGTAAACATAGCTTCATTTATGGCACATCTAACATCTTCTGGGAGCTGATTCCAGATTTGAAAAGCCAAAATGCAAAATGCTGCTTCACCGTGTTTAGTTTGGACTCTAGGTACTACCAGCTGACCTGCACCCATGGATCTTAGAGATCTACTATGTTTATATTCTTTAAGCATATCAGAAATGTATTCAGGACTTGCAGTTTTATTACCAGACAGTGATGTAGCTGATCAGGATGCTCTCTGTGTACACCTTGTAGAAAACAGTGAGGAAGGAAAGCGTGAGTTTTGCCAAGTATTCTGGCTAGGTAGGTTGAGTTGAGAATGTGCATGAGCTTCTGAGCAATGTGCACACAGAGGAACTTGGTCATGGTGGTGCTGTAGATGTGCGGTGGAGAATGGTCACCACAAATCCTCCTGAAGTCAACAACCATTTGGTAACCAAGTTTGCTCTATCATATTTCTCTTTCACTACTCCTTTACATTACTCTTTAGAGCAAATGAGGAAGGATCAAAATCTCCTGAAACCAGCTGTGTGTCCTTTAAGAGTGACCAGTCAAAGCCACTCTCATAATTCCCATCTTCAGATACTGTCATGACTTACACTTCCGGGTCGGCAGCCATTTTGGGAGGAGCATTTCCTGCGGTGGCCATTTTGTGTCTCTGGCACTATATAAGGCCTCACCCAACATGTACTCATCGCCAGATGGCCTCCTCAGTTTACCTTGCGTGCCTGAGTAGCTATCTCACCCTGTTTCCTGTGTTTGTCTTCCCGGTTTTGACCCTGCCTGTCTTTGGTATTTCAGTTAAGTCTGCCCTGTGTTACCGTTTGTCTGCCTGTCAGTTTTGGATTATTTGGAACTAAACCCTTGCTGGTAACCATTGCTGAACATCACTGGGAATGGCTCTCCTTCTTTGTTATCCCATCATCACAAGCGCCGATCATCTTTGGGTTCACATGGTTGAGCAAGCACAATCCCCACGTAGACTGGACGAGCGGCAGAATCCTGGACTGGGGAACATACTGCCACACGAGTTGTCTCAGCACAACCTTCCCTGCCAGGGCCCCGGTGAAGGAGGAACCACCCCCTGACCTCAGTTCCGTGCCGCTGGTTTACCATGCGCTCAAACAGGTGTTCAGCAAGGCCAAGGCTTCATCGCTGCCCCTGCATCGAGCCTACGACTGCGACATTGACCTCCTACCCGGAACCATGCCCCCACGTGGACACCTGTACCATCTCACCGGACCCGAGAGGGAGGCGATGGCCACGTACATTCAGGAGTCCCTCGCCGCGGGCATTATCTGCCTGTCTTCTTCCCCCACCGGAGCGGGATTTTTCTTTGTAGAAAAGAAGGACAAGTTGCTCCGCCTGTGCATCGACTACCGAGGGCTCAGCGCTATCAAAGTCAAGAACCACTACCCATTACCCTTGATGTCTTCTGCCTTCGAGCTACTCCAGGGAGCCACCATCTTCACCAAGCTAGACCCGAGGAATGTCTATCACCTGGTCTGCATCTGAGAAGGGGATGAATGGAAGACAGCATTGAACACCCCTACTGGCCACTACGAGTACCTGGTGATGCCGTTTGGCCTGACCAACGCCCCCGCGGTCTTCCATGCACTCATCAACGACGTCCTCAGAGACATGCTGAATTCCTTCATCTTCGTCTACTTGGATGACATCTTGATCTTCTCCCGCTCCCTGGAGGAACATCAGTGACATGTCCGGTCTGTCCTCCAGCGCCTCCTACAGAACCACCTGTACGTGAAAGCCGAGAAGTGTGAATTCCATGTCACCACCACCACCTTCTTGGGGTTCATACTCTTGGCCGGTAGCGTACAGATGGACCCTGACCGTGTCAGAGCAGTCAAGGAGTGGCCATGCTGGAGACGCGGCCATGCCGGAGACCCGGAAACAACTCCAGGAGTTCTTGGAGCCCCTTCACCAGCTCACCTCATCCCTCCGTACGTTCACCTGGTCGCCGGAGGCAGAACAGGCCTTCCTCAAGCTTAAGGACCTCTTCACGATGGCCCCTATCCTAACCCTGCCTGACCTGATGCTCCAGTTCTTTGTGGAGGTCGACGCCTTTCACTTTGGCGTGGGGACCGTCCTGTCTCAGAGGTCCCCTAAGGACAACCGCCTACATCCCTGTGCCTTCTCCCGCCGGCTCAGCCCAGCTGAGCGGAACTATGTGGCGGGCGAATGTGAACTCCTCACCATCAAGTTAGCCTTGGAGGAGTGGCGACACTGGCTGGAGGGCGCTGAGCAGCCATTCATAGTGTGGACTGACCACAAGAACCTTGAATACCTCTGGACAGCCAAGAGATTAAACCCCAAGCAGGCCCGTTGGGCACTCTTCTTTGGGCGCTTCAACTTCTCGCTGTTGTATCGCCCTGGTTTGGAGAACGGCAAGCCTGATGCCCTTTCGTGTCAGTTCTCACCAGCGGAAGAGGAACCCTCTGACGAATGCATCCTCCCATCCTCAGTCCTGGTGAGAGTCCATGCATTCACAGGTTCTGCAGTGGTGCCACAGCTCCAGGATATTCTGCCACCCCGATATCGCCCGTACCCAAGCACTCGTCCACCAACGCTTTTGGTGGCCGACCATGAGGAGGGACGTCTGGGAGTTTGTAACTGCCTGCCCTGTCTGTGCTCAGCAGAAGACGATCAAGGCCAGACTCCTCTGACCCTGCCTGCACCCAAGAGACCCTGGCTGCATCTGTCTATGGACTTTCATGACTTACACTTCCAGGTTGGGAGGAGCGCTTCCTGCGGCGGTCATTTTGTGTCTCCTGCACTATATAAGGCCTCACCCAACATGTACTCATCGCCAGATGGTCTTTGCAGTTTACCTTGCATGCCTGAGTAGCTATCTCGCCCTGTTTCCTGTGTTTGTCCTCCCGGTTTTGACCCTGCCTGTCTTTGGTATTTCAGTTAAGTCTGCCCTGTGTTACCGTTTGTCTGCCTGTCGGTTTTGGATTATTTGGAACTGTTGCACTTGGATTTCCGCCTGCCCCTTTGGATTTGTTTGCCTACGGAGATTAGTCCTGCTGCCGCTAGCGAGTCAGCCGTTAGCGCATCTCCACCACTACAGGACTCTGTATCTGCTTCATTCAGTTTGCGTGGATATTAAGTTTCCTGTTTGTGAGTAAAGACTGTGAACCTGCTATTGTTTTTCTGCCTGTTACTTTGTCCGTTGCATCAACTCTGACGCCATTGACTGTGTGTATACCATAGTGCTTATTAAAGACTCTTGAAGTTGTATCTCTGTCTGCGTTCTGCATTTGGGTCTGACCCCGGCTTTCTGACAGATACATCTTTAGAGGTAGCTCCCCAGACTGGAATTACTAAAGTTTTTTTTTTTTTTTAGTTTGTAATTATGGCAGACAAAAGTCAATATCTGCTCATCATGGTCCAAGTCTACAATTAAGAGAGTTTCATGGAGATTTAAGAATCTATGGGCGGATATTATTTAGCAAAAGTACAAGATGAACAATAATCAGAGAAAGGTAGAATCATTAAAACATCTTGTGGGGAGGAGTGGAATCCCTGTGTGCAGATGGGACACAGATTGGAGTCATTAGCATCTATATCTTTTCTAACCTGATTTGGAGAACAAACTTTGTATTTTTTTAGCCATGTGAAGGATTCAGAATGCATCTTGAATCATGAGAATTTATAAGATGAAATAACTAAAGCACATTTCTCTCTGCTCTTTAGAGGAACTGTAGCCAGCTGTGTGTCCTTTAAGAGTGACCGGTCCAAGCCAATCTCTATCAACTTTAAAAAGGAAACAACCTCCCAGGAAATTAATTCCTCTTCATCTTTAAAGGGGGACCAGCCTCTCAGGTATCGATTTCTCATCCACTTGCTCATCATAATCTCAGTCTTAGAACGTTACCCCAGAATGATACTGGTAAAGGATTTATCGGTTTAGTTGTTAATTATGGCAAAAAAAGAGGCCACTATCTGCATATCATTACCCCAGTGTGCAAGAAAAGTACAAACCAGATATAATGCACAACAGACAGAGGCAAAAACACAACCAAAAGAAGCATTACAGATGCTATTTAAAATGACAAAGATTAAAGCTTTGTTAGCATTTAAACACAGCTATTGATATCTCTGCCACCCAGTGCAGTAAAAGTTCTTAAATTTAAGGATGTAAATTTCTTTGATAGGCAATATTATCAATATTATATAGAAGAGCCTAGCTTAATCTCTCAGCACATAAGTAAATTGCTTTTTCTGCTCATACATAGATTTTGAGAAGATTCTTCATTTAGATTCAACTCAAATAAACAGTTAAGAAATAAACTCAAGTGCTTTCTCTGCTCTTAGTGACACTGAAAAGATGTCACACAACTGTACCAGTTTCAATCCCAGGTCATGAATAAAGTTTCAATCCCAGAGAAGAATCATCCACTAGCAAAGTTACTAAATACCAAGCTTTATTATTACATACCAAAATAATTCATTATTCACAGTGCTGTCCAGAGGAGGGCAAGCTAATCACTGATCATCTGAAAAAAAAAACTAAACAAAACAAAACAAAAAAAAAAACTTACACTTAATTCTTAGGCTTGCAATTGAGCTAAGTGCTAACTATCACATTTATATAAAATGAATGTATTAATGCTACGTTCTGTTTTCATAGCTTGTTAAGAATTACCAAGTATATAAAAAGTACAACCCCTGGTAAAAATTATGGAATCACCACACTTAGAGGATGTTCACCCAGCTTTTTTACTTTATAGCAAAAAAACAAATCACAGATATGACACAAAAAAGGTTTTGTTCAATAGCTTAACATTCTGGCTTTGTGAAACATACATAAAAAAAAATTCACTGACATTTTTTTTTTTAATGGCATGTCTTTTTCCAAATCAGGTAGAGGAAAAAATTATGGAATCACTCAATGTTGAGGAAAAAATTATGGAATCATCAACAAAAAAACACAATTAGTACTTTGTTGATCCTCCTCTGGCTTTTATTCTTTGAGGCATAGACTTCACTAATGAAAAACAATATTCCCCATCAATCTGGTTCCAACT
>CM040459.1:499482-512285 GCA_022758105.1 Pangasianodon gigas | reverse complement strand
TCATACGATACTCAGACATGATCAGAGCAACAAGCAGAGACAGATACAGAAGAGCGGAACAGGAGCCTGATAGGAAGGTTTACACTCTTCAGGTAGATTAAAGTAAATTAAGTAGAGTAAGGAAAAGCCCCATGAAATTAGTCAAAGTAATTTGCTTAGTCTGTTCCATCTCTCTCTCTCTCTCTCTCTCTCTCTCTCTCTGCAGGTTGTGTAAGTGCAGTCTTACTGAGGAAGATTGTGCTGCTGTTGTATCGGCTCTGAGAACAAACCCCTCACACCTCAAGGAGCTGGACCTGAGTGAGAATAAAATTGGAAACACAGGAGTGAAGGAGCTCTCTGCTCTACTGCAGAACTCAAACTGCACTCTGGAGATACTCAAGTAAATGATTTTTAGTCTTTGTTGAAAAAAATGAGGGATAAAAAAAAGAATTATAAGAAAGGTCCATAATAGATTTTGAATTTAGAATAGATAAAAAAAACTTTTGAATTATTTTAAATTAAAATTGATTATCTGACATAATTTTACTCTATGAATAAGTCAAAGAAACATTTAAAAAGTTAATCTAAATCCTTTAATTATAAAAAGGTAACCCATGTATCATAACTTATTTCATTATTATTATTCATTGACTTATTCATTACTTATTTTGTGTTAATTAATCTAAGTATAGGAATCCTATGTGTAATGTGACAGTATCTGTGCTTCCCTTAAATAATGGTTATAAATGTTGACTACTGCAGCCTCTACTGAAATTACTATTAAGTACAAACCCCTCAAAGATGTTATCCGTTCACTGTCATGCCATTGTCTCACCATGTAATTTTTATTTATTATTGTTTTCTTTCAGCCTAAATAAGTGTAGTCTCACAGAAAAAGAATGTACTGAACTGGCTAAAACTCTGGAATTAAACTCCTCATCACATCTGAAAGAGCTGGACCTCAGAGGGAACTACAGTGTGCCAATGTGGAATATTTTTAGTTATTTTCTAGGGAATTCAAACTCTAAATTGATTGTGAGGTGAGTTTTTGATTGACACAAATGTAATTTTTTTTTTTACAACACTGGAAATATTTTGTACTTTGATATTTTACTTTTTATGCCTCTGTCACTAAGTGGTGAAGGCGTTATGTTTTCAGGTTGTCTGTCTGTCCAAGATTCTCATTAGTGTGATCTCTCAAGTGTGACTGGTTGAATGTTTGTAGGATTTATATATTATTATCATCGTAACCAGCAGATGAACTGATTAGATTTTGGAATTGATCCAATCAGGGTCAAGGTCACAGCAGGGTCAAATGTCAGAAATAGTTTTTCTTCAATAGCTTCCTTCAGTAGTTTCCTTCACTGGCATACCAATTAGTAAGAAGATGAAGTAGACTTGCTGGTAGCGGAGGCCTCCCCGTCCATGCTGCTGGCACTGAGTTCAACTTGTTAAAGTTCACACTTTAGCAATTTAGCAAAAATTAAACACAGTCCAAACCCATGAGTGTTGATATTGGGACTAATTATTTCAGCATTTTGAATCTAATTATTTCAGCATTTTGAATCTGATCTTTTATATAGATATATATTATATATATGTATATATATATTTTTTTCTTACTAAAGTTACCTCTGGGAAAAATTTTTTCACATTCAAATTTTTAAAATTTACAAATATATAACATTCTGAAAACTACAGTGTGACAAGTCACTCATGACAGAGTGGTAGCATGCAAGTGCAGAGTTTACTGGAACACGGCAAAACACAATTGAAATCCATGAGTCAGGGCAAGAGGTACAAAATTACAAAGAATCCACCTGACTGTTCAACAAATCCAAAGGGCAAATATAATAACCAGAAACAGGAAAAAAACAAAGTCAAAACCAGGACAAGCTCACCAAAAACAAGGCTCAGAAAAGCTTTTAAAAGATTGCAGGACCTTATGAAGACATAAGATTAGAAAGTAACCTAATTGTTACTATCAGTGCTAATGCTGTTATTGTTAATGCTGAGGTATCAGAGTATGTTATAAGCAATAAAATCCAGCTGTTGACATCTGACCATTTTTTCCAGACCACCTCACATTTTTTGCTATGAAAGTGTGTGAAGTTTACATACATGAGACTGATCTTAAATGTCAACAGAGAAAAAAAAGCCAGCTGCCATCACACCTGTGATTATTCATATAATTTCTGACATAATTGCTGGTTCACATAATATAACAACAGGATCTTATGGGGGGAAAAAGGCCCATACTCAGAGCTCTGGTATCATTATCATAATGAAATGTGTTTTTTTTTCTCTCCAGAATTCTGAGTCCTGAAGCAGAAAAGGCCTGTGCTTCTCTGACTAAAGATCTGGGTATAAACCCCTTACTGCAGAAAGAACTGGATCTGAGTGGGAAAATATCCGGAGACTCAGGAGTGAAGCAGCTCTCTGCTCTACTGAAGGATCCACACTGTAGAACTGAGAAACTCAGGTATGTGGTCTGACTTCTTCACCTGGTATTTTTGTTTGTGTTCACATTAAATCTTTAAAGATATTAGTGTAGTGTATACACTGTTTAGCACAATCAGTACTGCAGCAGGATCTACTGTGGTTCTGAGAGTGTGTGTGAACAGTCCACTGTACACGTTCTCCCCACTCCATTATAACTCTATTATTTCTTATACACTGGTATTATTTTTTGATGGTTGATCATGTGGGTTGTTTATAGACGTTTTTCTCAGCTGTGTTCTCTGTCTGCAGGCTGAGTAAGAGCAGTATTACACAGAGAGCCTGTACTGATCTGATATCAGCTCTTACTTCAAACCCTTCACACCTGACAGAGCTGGACCTGAGTGAGAATACACTGGGAAAGCCAGGAGTGGATAAGATCTCTACTCTACTAAAGAGTTCATCCTGCAAACTCCAGAAGCTTGTGTAAGTCCTTTAATAGTATACGTTACTAGATCACTTATTAGTAACTCATTCAGGGCCCTCAATAACAATGAATTTTATTCAGTAATGATCAGCTTAACAAAGGTGTTACATGTTTTGCATGTGTTCCCCAAAAGCCTTCATTTAGGCCTAACTTACAAAAGAAATTATATTGTTTTGGAAGTGATCAAAGAAGTTATATTAAAAGAAAAACAGTTAGAGGAATACTGTGAGGAAAATGTTTACTAATATTAAAACAAATCTTGCAAAACAAGTTGTTTTTAGAGGACAAAGTTAAAGACATTTTATTTTTTTTAACCAAACACATGCAACATCATATTGTATTTGGAGAAAGTATGAAGGTATTACAGATATTATAGTGTGCTCATTTATTGTGCACCGAAGAGTAAATGAAATAATAAAAGACTAAATTGACACCACTGCTCACTGTCACTGAGATTGTCAGTAGGTTTATATTTGATCGCACAGCATTAGGACACCGGCTTCACTGCTGCTGCATAATCAACATCATCTCTCTTTCCATATTTTTTTTATTTGAGTGACGTAGGCTTAGTTGATGAAGTCACAATTTGGCCAAATGGACTAACTAATGTGCCTGACTAACTAACTGCTGGATCAGTCTTTTTTTTTTTTTAACCAAAATTAGCAGCTTTTGAGGTAGAACAACAATAGTAACAATTGTCAGGTGTGTGTATTTACAAGTGTTTATGTACCGCATTAGGTAAATAAAGAAAATTCTCATGAACAAGTTAATAAAGTACTTAGCATTATGACCATTTCCTGAAACTCACCTGAGAATGGTTAACCTTTTGCTCCCTCTCCAGACTTTCAGACTGCAGTATAACAGCAGAAGGATACACTGCTCTGGTTAAAGCTCTGAAGTCAAACCGCTCATCACACCTGATAGAACTGGATCTCAGAGGGAATGACCCTGGAGCATCAGGAATGAAGGAGCTTAGGAATTTGATGAATGATACAGAATGTAAACCTAAGACAATGAGGTGAGCGCTTTCCCCCAGTAAATGTAAAATACAGCCTTAATTATTCAGTAAGTAGTAAAGTTTTGCTGTTTACACAACTGTATAGTGCGCTGCGACATTTTTGTCCCACTTTTTACAATGTTTTACAATTTTTAACAATTACTTATTTTTTCCTCATTTTTATAAAGTAAGAAATAAAGAAAGAAATTTGAAGTAAGAATTATGCTGAAGTAAGAGTGCTAATGTTTAAAACCAGTTTTCCACCAAGGACCAAACAATTACTGAAAAAGTAGCACTGCATTGCTGTAAATATAATTAGTGTTAGCATTTATCTGTTCTTTCTCTCTGCAGGTTGTTGAAAAGTCCTGATGCGCAGGAAGCTTATGATCATCTGACTAAAGTTCTGGATATAAACCCGATACTGCAGACGGATCTGAATCTGAGTGGGAAAATAGAAGGCGATTCAGAAGTAGAGCAACTCTCTGCTTTACTGAAGGATCCACACTGCAGACCTGAAAAACTTCAGTAAGGAATTTAATTCTATATTAATCAGGAAACTTCAATTAGTGATGTTAATGCTGAATGGTGTGTCTTTAGTTTATCAATCATTCATCATTCAGTAGTAATAAGTAGTTTGAGGAGAAAAGACCCCCCATGCATACAGAACTGCTAAAGAAAAACCCACAGTTAACTGTAATTTATTGTGCTTTCAGGCTCAGTGGGTGTAATCTGACAGAGAAAGGATGTTCAGCTCTGCTCTCAGCTCTCAGATCAGTATCCTCCACCCTGAAGGCGCTGAATCTGAGTAAGAACAGGATTCAGGATTCAGGAGTGAAGCTGCTCTCTGAAGAACTGAAGAATCCACACTGTAAACTGGAGACTGTGAGGTAACGTCTAATACACACTTCATCCATAATCCAGATGCTCTGATAGAGGTGTGAAGTATGTTATATCAGTGTTGTGGTGTCTATGGAATTCTATGAAGTAGAAGTAACTGAAAGTTTACAATTCTGTCATGCAGACAAGCTGTATGTATCACAACATTGTAACACGGTATGTTGATAGCTTAGCAATAACATAACACTGAAAACCTATAGTGTGCCAGCAGAAATTAGCCAAATTAGCTCCTTATGGAGTGAATGTTTCAGTGTTAAACACTGCTGTTTCATGACGTTTTGGTAAGAACAGGAACGTTTTCAGGAGTCTAGCAAAAGCTTCACTAAGGGAAACAATAGTGCTAAACTATGACAGCACTCACAGGAGAAACACTAGACTACACCAGTACAGGCCTTGAAGAACTGTTTTAAAGGCAACACATACAATAATTGTTTAAACAGAATTTAGGGGGGGTGTCAGACACTCTGGAAAAATATATAATCCAGATAATACTGCCTGTTTACTATTATGCTCCAATTATCACTAATGTATTTACAGCATCTGTTTCCTAGTTTTGAAAAAATCAATCATCAAACATTGATATTTTGGCAAAATTACATTACATTAAAAAAACCTCAAGACCATTGTTTGAACTTTCATCTAGACTTTCAGACTGCAGTGTAACAGGGAAAGGATACGCTGCTCTGGCTGAAGCTCTGAAATCAAACCGCTCATCACACCTGAAAGAGCTGGATCTCAGAGGGAACGACCCTGGAGAATCAGGAGTGAAGCTGCTCACTGATTTACAACAGGATCGATATAACAAACTGACACTGAGGTGATTCTTCTATATGCAAAAATAAATATATTAAATGTAAATAAATATTGTGCAACTTAATTTCTTGTTCAAAGCTATTTGTTTGTACAATTCTTAAAATCCCTTAATTCTGTTGAACAATTTAATCTGAATTATTTAATGCCACTATATCACACTGTAATGTTAAGCTGGTTTGCTGATTATTCAGGAAACTGTGCTGGATAGAGTTTTGTGCTTGAACAAGTATAGATAGTAACATTAGAGACGGATAATTAAACTTTTATTAAGAAATGATGATTAGTGTGCCCTGATTCTGTATCGGATATAGCCGGACACTAATATTTTGTAGCTATTGATCTGTTATTGTTCTCATTACACAATTATTAATATGCTGATATATTTTTTTCTCTACAGGTTGTTGAAAAGCACTGAAGCAGATGAAGCCTACAAATCTCTTACTAAAATTTTCAGTAAAAACCCCTCACTGCACAGGGAGCTGGATCTGAGCAACAAAACACCTAAAGACATCAAAGTGAATCAGCTCTCGGCTCTGCTGCAGGATCCACATTACAGACTGCAGAAACTTACGTAAGAAACAACCTTAAATATATATTTTCATTTTCAGTTTGTATGGGCATAAATGATATTTTCACTGTTTTCAATAACCAACTATTTTTTTTAGTCAGAAACAACTGTCCGCACGATGATTGGACCTGTGCTGATTTGAAATCTGTTGGTACAGTGGGAACTGCATTTCCCTTACAACCTGCTAAGAGCAAGCAAAACACCAAACATATATTTTCCTGTTTTAAAGCACAGGCCTAAATATCCCATTTCTTACAACCCAGTTTTGTAGATATTCCCTAATTATATATTACACACCACTTTAACAATATTAACAGGGCTGTGCACTTACATTTTTAAGTGTTAGCAAGCTAAAATTTTCAGCAGCACTAAGGAAGGTGTTGTATAATAAATCATTGGCTTTTTTGGTTTTGTATAAAAAAACATTTGATAATGTTTTATTATTCAAAAATAAAGTTTTGGTTCATATATTAATACCTGGGAATTTAGAAACTACTAATGAATTTAATGAAAAAAAAAAAAAGATTGTAGAGACCATTAATGAAAACAAATTAGCTAGAAAAAGTAACAAAAGCAGTGTAGACTCATAGAAAGTTATTTAAACAAACCACAATAGTTACATAAACAACCTCACATTCTGTCATTAGCTACGTTTACATACAGCCTAATAATCGGTAATAATCTGACTGAAAGCTCAGTCAATAAAAAATATAAAAAATGTTCATGTAGCCTATACACCTCACTTGAAATAAACCTACTAAGGCCAGTCAGATATAATGAGGTTTGCTAATGTTCTTTTAATAGTTTATTAAATAGAGCCATGTAAACCTTTGTGGCTGATCACTTTCATTACTGGAATCTGTGCATTTGCGTTTGAGACACAATGTGCTTCTTGTGCAATAAAACGATCTTGTAAGAAAATACAGTTCATGTTAAGAGATTTTAATCTTTTTAAAATAATTGTGAGGTTTCATCAGACTAATATTTTAAGGCACATGAAGGAGAGAAAGTGACCTCAATAAATTTGGCTCAGCATTTGAAATTGGTCAGCTGTTCAGCAAGGATGCAGAACACACACAGTTATTTCTTGTGCAGTTATTTAGACAATGGTCTTTGATATCGGCAACTATAGAAGATGAGTAAAGGCATTATTCCGATGGATAATGCGTACATTTTGTTACTTTTAACAATGAGAGCATCCATGCTCCTCTCTCACACACTCTCTCTCTCTCTCTCTCTCTCTCTGCAGGTTATATGAAGAAGGCAGTATTAAAGAGGATGACTATGCAAATTTGATTTCTGCTCTGGTTTTAAATCCTTCACACCTGACAGAGCTGAATCTAAACGGGAATAAACCAGGAGAGTCTGGACTGAGAAATCTGTGCGATTTCTTGAAGAATCCTAAATGCAAACTGCAGAAACTACAGTAAGTAATAATGTCTTCATAATTGGAACAAAACAGTTTAAAGCTATCAACCAGTCTACAAATAATCTACATCTATTGTAATAGTCTAATATTGGGGATGTGTAATTAATCATTTATAATTGATTCAAAAGTAGTTTCTTAATATTAATACAGCTCTGACAGAAGTGCAGGTCCAAATCACAGGTTTATATTAATGCACTCATTCTAACATGTTATTGTTTCAATCCAACTCAATTAAATTTTAATTACATAGCCCTTGTCACAAAGCAGCTTTATATAGATTCATATAGATTTAGATCCCTAATGAGCATAGCAGAGGCCAGAGTGGGGAGGAAATCTCCATGAGATGACATGTATGGAAGGAGTCTCCAGTGTCAGCGCTTTGTAACAGTCAGAGGTAAAGCTGTAACTTTAAGTTTGACATCGTCAGGACAGAGGAGTTTACGCTTTGTGGTTTCCCTGTAACGTGCTGAGTTTTACTGTGTACTAATTTCAAGAGAGAGAAAACAGAGAGGCTGGTGAGGGAACCACTGTTTATAGCTGCTATAACGTAAGTGAGATCAGGAACTAACTTGTCTTGTGGATGTTCTTCAACAAAGTAACTATAACACAGATACACAGATTAAAAAAATTGCTGGCAAACTGCTTTGGGATAAGATGAATAAAACACTCAGGATGTGATGTAACAGTAACTCCACTTCATCACACCACCCTGTCATGTTGTATTTTACTCTATAAGCAATACACAGTGGTTTATTCCTTACTAACTTACCATAATACTGTAGCAATGTTCAGTCCACTCCAATAAAGGACAAATTATCTTTTCTCCCCCTTCTCTCTCTCACTCTATCTCTCTCTCTCTCTGTCTCTCTCTCTGCAGACTATGTAAGAGTGTAAGTGAGAAATCCTGCGCTGATTTGGCTTCAGCTCTCTGTACAAATCCATCACACATCAGAGAGCTGGATCTGAGTGAGTGTAAACTAGGAAAGTCAGGAGTGGAGAAGCTCTGTGATCTACTGGAGAAACAGGAGTGTAAACTGGAGACACTACGGTGAGTAACTCAGTGATGAAACACACTAAGCTTTGTAATAATGCAGAAAAACGGTGCTTGCTAGTGGGTGGACTGGCTCAGATAAACTGCCCTTTAGGTGTGAATGAGTGTGTAAAAGTGTGTGTGCATGGTGCAGTGGACTGTACATTAAAGAAAACCATACTGTACCACAGATGTTTTCTAATAATAACACACACTGGCTCGGCACTATTAAACAGCTGTACACAGCTATAAACATCTGTCTAATATGTAATCAGCACTAATACTTAATAGACAGTGAAAACTTAGTTTAAAAATTAGAGCTGTTATGTTTTTAACAGCTTTAAAAGCAGCTAATATTACCCTGAATAATATTTACATTTTATTTACACTCATGTAATCATTACATCCTTTACACTTACATCTTACAAATAAGAAAAGTCATAGCATCTAACCAAAAATACACTAAATCATCAATCTTTAATAAGCTTGAATAAATTCTATTCTGTGTGTGTGTGTGTGTTTCTGAGGGGCAGTGTAACCACTGAGTGTACATGAGATAACACCTGAATAAAAGGAAATCAGAATTTTAAAATGTATCAACATTCTCAACTCAGTAAAGTCTATATTCTTCTTCTCTGTAATGATGGACTAAATGCCATTTCCTTTCTGCAGACTATGTAACAGTGTAAGAGGGAAATCCTGCGCTGATTTGGCTTCAGCTCTCTGTACAAATCCATCACACATCAGAGAGCTGGATCTGAGTGAGTGTAAACTAGGAGACTCAGGAGTGGAGAAGCTCTGTGATCTACTGAAGAAATGGGAGTGTAAACTGGAGACACTACGGTGAGTAACTCAATGATGAAACACACTGAATTGAGATCACAATCTTTACAGTTATGTTTTCTGTGAATCAGAGCTTTCCTGATGCACACTAACAACATGACAAGATCTTCATCTTTATATTAATTTAACAGCCGTGTTTGTGTTACATTCACTGTGAGTTCCTGAATTTTGTTCTTAATGTACACACCTACGTTATTATCTCCCTGTCTGTAGGTTAAAGAAGTGCAATGTAACAGATAGAGGCGGTGATGCTCTGACTGCAGCTCTGAGGTCAAACTCCTCTCTGAAAGAGCTGGATCTGAGAGAAAATGAACTAAAAGATTCAGTAACACAGCTTGAGGAGTTACTGAATGGTTCCAGAGGCAAACTAATGTAAGTCAAGTTAACACACATCACTGAATGTGTATTTTCTCTAAAATATAATGCAAGTGCAAGAGTGTCATGTAAGAGTAACATAATGAGACAACTCTACAGAATGTACCAATAATAATCATATTTACAGAAGCACAAAAGAATATACCATCCAAATTCAATATCAAAACTAAATCATAATGCTACCAAGTCACTGCATGCTAATTGTTTTTTTCTGGCTCTAATTTGATAAAAGTGCACTTTAACCTGATCTGTTACTGTTCTACCCAGAAATACCACTGCTGTTTTGTTTTCATTTTAGCAGGACTAACAGCTTACACTAGTCTATCATGCTCTTAGCTAACTCACTCTCACATACAGAAAAAGATCAATTGTTAATTCATGTTTATTTTTATACTGTATTTACTTAAGTGTTTGTGTAATTTAGCCCAATGTGATTTATTTTAAATAATTTAAAGTGATCATTACAAGAGAAACAGATATAGCTCCTGAGTTAGCAAATTTATTTAGGTTACAGTGTTGAAACATGTCTTTTTTCTGTTTTGATCTTACAGATATGATAAGACTGCATGGGAGAAAATAAAAGATGTTGGTTCTGCTGCCAAGAATTTCATCTCTGGTGTTATAAAGTCTGGTCAACAGCTGAGTTTAGAACCTGAGTCATCGTCTACACTGCAGCCTGACCAAAGAGAAAGAAAAATGAAATGCACACAACAGGAAGCAGGAGGAAGCAGTGTGGATCATGTCTACAGCCAGACAAATCAGGGCAGTATTGGGAAACAGAACAAAGGTATTCACAGGGAAAAGCACCACCAGTAGATCACAGAAGCAACAAAACAAAGGCTACACATGCTCTCCTACCACAAAACAAAATGTACTAGATAAGAGAGAGAGGAAAAAAAAAAAGCTATAAAACATTCTGGTGACTGACACTCGTATTTCAGTGAATCCACTTACTGAAAAGCAAGTTTTGGCTTTTGATCATGTTCTGGTTTCTGTTCCATTCTTCGGCAAAGGAACTTTCAGAGCTGAACATGTGAACGTGTTTGTTTTGATTCATTATAAAATCATAAATATGACACACACACATACTACTTTATTTGTAATGAAAGTACCTATAACTCTCTAATCCAATACAAACTGAAACAAACCTTATGGTATGAATGTTAGAAAGACTGACTCTGGTGTAGTTTTCATTCACACACAGAATGAGACTGTATGGGTTTTTTTTTTTTTTTTTTTTAATTATAAATGACTTCTTATGCATGTACTTAAAATGTGCTCATAATAAACACAATTCTTTACTGTGTCTGGAATAGTCTCCTGGTGTCTCTACATGTTTTTTTTTTTTTTTAAACACTTTAATTTGCTAAGTTTCTAGCTGAATATGAAGTCACTTTGCTGATGACACAAATCGGTAGCATCAGATGACAGTGATGTTTTAATCCTACTAAATAGAACTACAGCTGAGATAAGGAATTCCTCCAGAAATTAAATATGTAAAATATGTTATATTAAATGTTAATATTAAATATAGGACACTGAACAGCTTAAATAGTATTTACACACATAAAAGGAAAAGCAAAATTAAAAAAAAAAACAAAAAAAAAATCTTATACATACACAGCTATTTTCATTAAATTGCACAGCTGTAGACAATTTATTGATGTATATCAAGCTGACGGAAAATTCCTGGATCAAAAAAGAAAGTGACAGTAAACAGAGCACTGCCAATATTTCCTTGTTTAAAATGTCATGGTTTACTGTGCTGTATGATATCAGAATTATTGAAGTATTAAAACATGTGCAATACTTCTTTACAGTAAACATACAATAAGGAGAGATGAGTGTACATTGCAATCATGATACAATACATTAAATTGTAATAGTAAGCCTTCAAGAATTCTAGAGGTTCCTGTCCTACTTAGTAAGCATTTCAGGGGATAAGTCACTTTTTCAATGTTACAATGCTTAATTGTTAGCATTAGCACGGGCAGTTTTGTAATGTTACCTTACCTTCTCCAAGCCACATTGGTACGGTATTGGCTACAGCTAGGTAGTGGCTTTTATCATGGTGCTCAAGTGACAATTTTGTAAAAGTTGTAGTGCTGAAAAAAGACCCTTTTTTCTGCCTTGCTATAGTAAGTCCTACAGACAGCGCAAAACACCTCTGGTACAGAGGTGAAAGAGTAAAAATCAACCCAGGGAAACTCGCTTAGCCTCATACTCCTGTTTCGCTTACATTTTGCTGTATGCCTCTGGCAACAAATAATGCACTTTGTTTATTTTGACTGTGCAACTGGACTTTTTTTTTTTTTTTTGCATTGAGAGAAGTTAAACCTTCTAGTGAATCAAATTGGCATCAATTATGTTGTTTAACTAATACATTTGTTCCCCGCCAAAATATGTACTTGTCCAAATGGACAAGATATTTTTCATTTTGGTGTCCTGATGTAGCATTTTCCTTACTCTGGGAATTCAGTCCTTACTGTCGAACCCTGAAGTCTATGGAGGACTCGTACTTCCTGTGAGTATGCACTGCTGGACCAGTATGTGTACATGTGTTATTAACATGTTTATGTATACAATATGTTGGTACATTTATGTAACCAGACGAAGGACTGAACAATGTGTGTTTAATAAAATAAACAGTGACAGCTGGATTGTAAAAATGCACTTAACCCCAGCAATATGCTGATTTAATGACTGATCTGTGTTTAATAGTGGCTATTTGGTAAGCTTTACTTGTTTCGTTTTAAAATATGAGTTTGAACTGAAATAATTTTGAATTGAACTGAATGAGATTGTAATGTTGTATCTGAATAAAGCTGTAAACATCCAGTCTGCCTCTCTCTCTGCTCTCACTGCACAGCATGATTAGAGGGAAAATATATTAGCATAACAATTTAGTCAGTTATCATAACTAGCTTAAATACAGTAGCATTAACA
>CM040459.1:468631-499382 GCA_022758105.1 Pangasianodon gigas | reverse complement strand
ATCATCATAACAGATTATAAAGTTTATCTACTTGATTTATAGTTACAGCTGAGGGGAAAACTCCAAACTTCACTATCGACATACATTCAAACTGAATTTAAACACTAGAAACTCTTAGTTCTTTTGACAATTGAGGTAAAAACCTGAGAGGAATGATTTTGGCAGAAAATAAACTGACAATTAAAACCTACATTAACTAACTTCTCTGTACTTTAACTGTATTTTACCTGTTCAACTGCAGCAATAATGACTGTTTTCTGATTTATTTTTCTTACTACAGCTCGAATATACTCACTTTTTCGCTATTTCTCAGTATTAAATCTGATTAAAATCGCTGCAGCAGCGGGTGAGATCAGGATCTGTGGAAGATGCTAACGATGCTAAAGGCTGAGGGGAAAATCACCAGTCGCGCGCAAACGGCGGGAAAGCCTGGTGACGTCATCGCGCGCTAACCGCGGTGTGTCAATAAGCTGCAGAAACACTTCATGTAGGGTCTCACTGCTGCCTGTGTGGAGGAGGAGGGAGGAGGAGGGAGCGGGGTAGGGCACAGTGCGGATTGGGACGAAGCCGTAAAACAGCCTGTCATTTATACATGCTTTATCCTCAGAATCGCAACGTTAGTTTGTAGGAATCTGTTTTTTGCTTTCACAAAATGGCTGCCAATCATCAATACTGGCATTGAGACCCAAGAAGTATTACAACATTAAAACACTTAACACGTATTCATTATATATATATATATATATATATATATATATATATATATATATATATAATTACAGTATATTCTTTCTTCTGTTTTTTACCAGACTCATAGGGCTGGGCGATAACAAAAAAAAAAAAAAAAAATAATGACAACCATTAGGGGTGTAACAATATACAAAATTTAAATTCAATATGATTTCAATACAGACAAAACTGCAATGAAAAGCACTGAATATGTGCCTTAGGTTTCTATTTTTAATTGATGAAAATATTTGATATTATAAAAACAGTGGAGAGCGCGGTACAACCTAACACATTCTGGCTTTCGCTAAATAAATTTACACATACTCAAGTTAGAATAATCATGTTTTTTACAAGCAACATATACATCTCTGCTACAAATAAACACTAGAGGTGGGATTCATTGGAATAGACAGATGGTGAGTTGTAGTGGCAACAAAGTTAATTCAATACAATTCTATGTTGTATAAAACAAATATATTTTTTATACAACATCATTATATATATATATATATATATATATATATATATATATATATATATATATATATATATATATATATATATATATACTGTATGGGAAATAAATAATCTGTGCACTGGAAACAGTGTAAAATTGCCTGACCACTGTTTTTAACAACATAACTAACAGGTCAACACAGGTCTACTGTTCATCACAAACATGATAAACATAGCGTTTATACCCTTCAGTACACAGTTTATGCTCTCACCTCTTACAGAAGACACACTTCAGCCATTACTCATCTTCACCACACAGCAACATCTTCACCACACACAAGGTTTTTCTTACTCACTGTCTCATTCTGTGAATAAAAAATTTGAAGAAATTTGTTCTTTTTGTTATTTTATATGAGAGAGAATTAACTTCTTGTCATTGTTTATGAAAGGCAGCTTAGATGTAATACTGCGTAACAACTAACCCCCCAGTATGGAGGTCATATTTAAGCCAATCTAACACTTCCTGTGAGTTGTTCACATGTTTCAAAACATTGCAAGAAGATGGTGATTAAAGTAATATAAGGTTGGAGTCTGTAATTTACACCCAGAGCTCAGTAACCAAAATAAACTTGTGATAAAACAAATTATTTACATTCCCTGAACACACTTTCTTGACACAGATTTCTTGAGAACAAGGCAAATCGCTCTGAATCTTGGCTGCAGACCGTTGTGGTAATGTGGCCAGAAGTACACGTTGCTTGACCTTGTGTAATAACATAAAAAGTCCATGTAACATTTTGCTCTGTGTTACGTTGTTCCCTGCGCTCACCTACAATAATTACAACTTAATGCCTGTGTTTATGTTCAGACTCTTAGAAGGGTAAAAACAAACAAAAAAAATCCTCCTATTTCAGAAGGAGAAATTTGTAGATCTGATTAAGTTTAAATGTTTATTACACCTCACATGATATGTGCTATTTTATGAAGAATGGAATGTTATTCTTCTTATCCCACAGCAATTTGCCAACAGTAAAAAAAAAAATCATACTTTTTATCAGTTTATAGTTACATTTAATATTGCAGAACATTGATTAAACAAGTTAGTACCTGTTCTCACATACGTTATAGCAGCTATAAACTGTTGTTCCCTCACTAGCCTCTTTTTTTCTCTCTCTCTTGAAGTTAATAAGACAAAAAATAAATAAATAAATAAATAAACCCACAGCTTGGCACGTTACTGGATTTCCTTTAAATACGCACTTCCGATTGGATTTCCTTTAAATACGCACTTCCGATTAGCAGACGAGCTGCGTTTCAATTGTTTGGCGTGCGGGTGGTTGTCTGTCGCTGGAAGAACAGTTCCGGGTAGGTCGTTTTATGAATGTTATTCTTTTTGAAGTGCGCGTTAGCATTTCATTCGTTGGTCATTTGTATGATTAGATCTGTGAGGTATTTCAATTAGTGCTGGCCTACGCGCCGCTGGTTAAAAGCCAGTCACTTATGATCAGGTAAACTGTATGGGATGATGTTATGGTGTGTAATCATGCAACGGTTTTTTTCGTTGACTTTTGGATGTGTGCCTCAGACGTTTTATGCTGGTTATTCTGAATTGAATAATTGGTGTATACTGAATGATCGACACTGCATATTGCATGTGAGTGTTGACGATTGATCGACTGTTAAAGCGAGTAGTTTTTTTGTAGTACTTTCTTTTGTAGAGAAGTAATTTTTAATTATGTGATTGCTTTTAGTTGATTGTAGATGTCTTAAATTCTCCCATGCTGGTTATCTTGGGCTGGATGAGTGGCAGACGCTGAACGAAAGGTACAGCATTCTGCACGACGTATATGGTGATGATTGTAGCCCTTTAATGGTGTGTGATCAGCTAAAAGCTTCAAAGGTATTTATTTTAATTTTTTATTCTGAGGCTAAGATACCTAGCATTTTAATATTGTTGATTGTAATTAAATTAGTTGTCCTGACTGAGAATGTGGGGTTGTATAACATTGGTTGACAAATTGTGTTTTGTTGCTTAATGTTTTTTTTTTTTTTTTTTTTTAGAGTTGTTCCTGTCTAGCTCAGTTGATCACTGTTTTACCTGCCTTGATTTTGTTTTTGTGTTTTGTTGTCTTTTTGTGAATTGTCTATTTTGTTTCTTTTCCCTTTTGTTGTTGTTGGCCCATGACTAATGTATGTCAGCTAGGCTATTACTGGCAGCTTTACTTATTGTAACTACATAGGGAGGAAGCATATTCACTCTCATTCACATGTGTAAAGTGGTTTGGTTTATTTTATGCTTTGAGGTACTGTGTGTGAAAATTTGAATTTTTTTTTCCAAATAAAATCGGAGTGGCGTAGTCAAGAGCAGTGAATAAGAGTACTTACTGTGCATCATCACAATATAAAACAGTGACATTTAGTTAGAAATAGTAGTGTTTATTATATATAATGCACAAGTGATACTTATTTTGAACTGTGTTTTGAACACACTGACTGGCACATGTTCAGGGAAGCGGCAACTGACGGCGACTTCACTGACTTGGAGGAATATGCGACATCAGTGACCTGCTATATCAGCAAGTGCATTGATGACGTCAACGCCTCCAAGACCATCACCTCACGCTCCAACCAGAAGCCGTGGATGACTGAGGTGCGTGCGCTACTGAGGACCCACGACTCCGCCTTCAGAGCAGGCGATAAGGTGGCCCTAAGAACAGCAAGGGCCAAACTGTCCCGGGCCATCAGAGAAGCAAAGCGTGCACACGCTCAGAGAATCCACAACCACTTCAAGACCAGCAGAGACACCCGGCGCATGTGGCAGGGCATCCAGGACATCACCAACTACAGGTCATCACCATCTGCCTGTGACAGTGATGCCTCCCTCCCAGATGCGCTGAACGACTTCTACGCTCGGTTCGAGGCACAGAACGGCGTGACGGCGAGGAAGACCACCCCTTCTCCCAATGACCAGGTGCTGCATCTAACCACGGCTGACGTGAGGAAGACTCTACACAGAGTCAACCCACGGAAGGCTGCTGGACCAGACAACATTCCTGGCAGAGTGCTCAGGGGATGTGCAGACCAGTTGGCAGATGTTTTCACGGACATCTTCAACACCTCCCTGTGCAGCACCGTTGTCCCGACCTGCTTCAAGGCCACCACCATCGTCCCCGTGCCGAAGAAGTCTTCAGTGTCCTGCCTCAATGACTACCGTCCCGTTGCACTTACACCCATCATCATGAAGTGCTTCGAGAGGCTCGTCATGAGGCATGTCAAGACCCTGCTGCCTCCCTCACTGGACCACCTGCAATTCGCTTACCGCCCCAACCGCTCAACAGATGATGCCATCACCACCACCCTCCATCTGGCCCTCACCCACCTGGACAATAAAGACACTTATGTTAGAATGCTGTTCATAGACTTCAGTTCAGCATTCAACACAATCATTCCTCAGCACTTGATCAGAAAGCTGAACCTGCTGGGCCTGAACACCTCCCTCTGCAACTGGATCCTGGACTTCCTGACTGGGAGACCTCAGTCAGTCCAGATCAGGAATAGCATCTCCAACACCACCACACTGAACACTGGGGCCCCACAGGGCTGTGTGCTCAGTCCACTGCTGTTCACTCTGCTGACTCACGACTGTGTAGCAATGCACAGCTCGAATCACATCAAGTTCGCCAATGACACGACCGTGGTGGGTCTCATCAGCAAGAACGACGAGTCAGCATACAGAGAGGAGGTGCAGCGGCTAACGGACTGGTGCAGAGCCAACAACCTGTCTCTGAATGTGGACAAAACTAAAGAGATGGTTGTTGACTTCAGAAGAGCACAGAGTGACCACTCTCCGCTGAACATCGACGGCTCCTCCGTGGAGATCGTCAAGAGCACCAAGTTTCTTGGTGTTCACCTGGCGGAGAACCTCACCTGGTCGCTCAACACCAGCTCCATAACAAAGAAAGCCCAGCAGCGCCTGTACTTTCTGCGAAGGCTGAGGAAAGAACATCTTCCACCCTCCATCCTCACCATGTTCTACAGAGGGACCATCAAGAGCATCCTGAGCAGCTGCATCACTGCCTGGTTTGGGAATTGCACTGTTTCAGATCGCAAGACCCTGCAGCGGATAGTGAGGACAGCTGAGAATATCATCGGGGTCTCTCTTCCCTCCATCACAGACATTTACACCTCACGCTGCATCCGCAAAGCCACCAGCATTGTGGATGACCCCACACACCCCTCACACACACTCTTCACACTCCTGCCGTCTGGTAAACGGTACCGGAGCATTCGGGCCCTCACAACCAGACTGTGCAATAGTTTCTTCCCTCATGCCATAAATACCTAGAACTGGACTGAAGGAACACACACACACACACACACACACACATACATATACACACACACATATATATACACACACAACTGAACTGGTCCAAAGGAACTCACGCATACATACATACATATATATACACACAACGGAACATCCTCTATGCACATGCACTGCACATGTTTGGCACATGTCTTATTATTGCTGCTACTACTATGTTTACACTGTTTACACTACCTCAGCTGTAATATTTGCACTACTGTCACTTTATCACTTTCAACAGGACTGTGTACTGGTCGGCATCGTAGTTATGTACTGTCTGTTCTGTCTTGTGCTGTCTGCACATGTTTGCACTTGTGCACTTTACGTTTAATTTATGTAATTTATGTAGTCCCCGTAGTTCTGTTGTTCTGTGTTGTCTTATGTGGCACCTTGGTCCTGGAGAAACATTGTTTCGTTTCACTGTGTACTTGTATATGGCTGAAATGACAATAAACTCCACTTGACTTGACTTGACTTGACTTAACTATTTGAGTGCTATACATACATGTACTAATAAATATCTAGAAATTATTTTTGAATCAATTATATTTTTGTCTGAATATGACACAAGCCCCATAATAGAATTTCATATACTGCTAAAATGATTTTTGTAAACTGACTGATAGCTTTAAAATGTTTAGTTAAATTATGAAGACATTATTACTCACTTTTTTAGTTTCTGCAGATTACATTTCGGATTCTTCAGGAAATCACACAGATTTCTCAGTCCAGACTCTCCTGGTTTATTCCCATTTAGATTCAGCTCTGTCAGGTGTGAAGGATTTAAAGCCAGAGCAGAAGTCAAAATTGCACAGTCATTCTCTTTAATACTGCCTTCTTAGGTTAGGTTAGTTTCTGTCACCATGCACCGAGTGTTCCACTTCCTGTCCAGGGCTGGATAAATCAGTAGCCTGGGCACCTGAGACAAAAATTTCGTATCAGAACTATTCGTTTTTTTTAATCAGCTGTGTGGTGGACAAATAGATTCAACTGCCAGAAAAAGAAGAAAATCCCTACTCTTTAATGACTTTTGCAAATGATTTTTTGTCATTATGTTTAAACTTCATGCATGTCTCAAACCGCATTCTGCAAACTAAATAGGATGTCTAGACAGTGTTTGTTTACTGATGTAATTTGTGCAGTAGTATGTGACCATAAATTTGGGATCAGATCATTGGCCGTACTAATTTCATACGCAATGACATTGGACATGTGAGGTGGTGTATAACGTTTGAGTTCAAAATTTCCTGTCAGCTGTAATAGAACAGTACTGAATGTGAATTACTGTAAGTTATTATTACAGGATTGTACAGGATTATGACTCACAGCAGCTCTATTTATTATGTTGTAAATAATTTTGTTCTCCCCTGAATCCGTAATGCCTTTGTTTTCATATTGAGAACTTGATAAAGACTGACAAAAGCAAAATTCTGCTAAGAAGGGCTCAGGATAAATTAAGTAGTAGTCTGTTATATTCATGTGACTCACATTTAGTGGGTACAATTGAATTGTTTACTCTTATTTGTTATGAACAAATGATAAGATATATAAAATTTTATAAAAAATAATTGCCAGTTGTATTTAATTAGTGAGTTGGGTGAATTGTAGCTGTAGTGGTGTGGCCTAATATATAAGTGGTGTGACATAATTAGTGACTATCTACAATACTCGGTTGTAAGAAATGGAATATTTAAGCCTGCGCTTCATGGAAAATAGTGGTTTCCTCGAAGAAGCAGGTTGTAAGGTGCTCAGCACAGGCACAGTGAGCATGGCTACAGTTGTTTCTGACTATAAAAATTAGCAACTGAGCGAAAACAGTTAGAGGCCTAAAAATAGAGTCCTATATGTCTATATATGTTTCTTATGCAAGTTTCTGCAGTCTGTAATGTGGATCCCGCAGCAGAGCCGAGAGCTGCTTCACTTGGATGTGTTTTGGCGTTTTGTTGCTCAGATCCAGCTCCCTGTGCAGTAAGGGGTTTTTACCGAAAATTTTAGTAAGACACTTGTGGGCTTCCTCAGTATCAGTACTTTTAACAAAAAAAAAAGAAAAAAATTATTTTAACAGTATTTATATATTTATGTTTAATATGATGTTTGCTTATAGAAGAATCATCTCAGTGTCAGTTTTTAATGCTTTGGATTCAGTAAGTTGTTTCACTCCTGATTCTCCAGGGTTGTTCCTTCTAGGATCCAGCTCTCTCAAGGGTGATGAGGAGTTCAGTCTCAGAGCTTCAGCCAGAGCAGTGTATCCTTCCTCTGTTATATAGCAGTCTGAAAGTCTACACAAAAATACACACAATTGTCTTTTTTTTATGTAGGAAAGCTCTATAAGTCTTCTCAGAAATAAATGGGAGTAAAAAATGTGGCAACTTTCACTGTACAACTAACCTATTTTTACTGTTTTTGTCCTCAGCAAGGTGGGGGCAGAGTAATGGTGTGGGCTGCTATCATTAATGATGAGCTAGTGGGACCTTTTCGGGCCTTTTTGGGATGGACTGAAAATGAACTTTCAAAACTACTGACAGTTTCTGGAAGACACTTTCTTCAAAGAGTGGTACAAATCATCTTGCACTATGCGCTGCTTCCCCTAAAATATCTCTCTTGCACAATTTCATGTACCATATACCTCTTTTGCACAATTCCATTTGCAGTATCTATGTAAAGTTTTGTAAAGTATGTATAGTCACCTAAATTGTTTCTTATACTTCTTTGTTTATATTTATGTTTAACTTGTATGTAGCACCGTGGTCCTGCGAGACACGACTTCGTTCAACTATATGTCCACACATGTAGCAGAATGACAATAAAGCTGAACTTGAACTTGAACTAGAGAATTTTTGAATCTTTATGCAGGGCAATGCTCCATCACATGCATCCAAGTACTCCACTGTTTGGCTTGCCAGTAAAGGCTTCAAAGATGACAGATTAATGACCTGGCCCCCTTCCTCACCTGATTTAAACCCAATTGAGAACTTCTCAAGCGTGAGGGAACACAATATTCATCTTTGAACAGCATCTGGGAGGCTGCTTCAGCTAAAATTAGTCGAGAGCAAATAGACACTGACTAATTCTATGGATGGGTGACTCATGAAAGTCACTGAAAAGAAGGGTGGCTATACTGGCCACTGAATACTTTAAAAGGCCAAAAAAAAAAAAAATTATTTGTTTGAAGTTGTACATTTGTTTTCTTAAACATTCTTGTTTACTATTACACTCTGAAATAAGTGGAGAAAAATCCTTTCTAATAAGCCTAATAATTAACAGATGGTTGAGGAAGTTGTAATTCTCCTGAGAGAGACAAATCTCACTTTTTTGTTAAACATGTAATTTTTTAAAACAAAATAAAGTTTGTGACTCATTGATAGCATTGTATCTCTTCAACAGTAAAATTAATCATGAAGATAAATTACCTAATAATTATGCACACAATGTAGTAATGCAATAACTAATAACAGTGCCAAAATATAGAATAAATATACAATTAATAAATAGTAATTTGCCAGTAAAACAAATAATAAAAGCTAGTTAAGTGAGAAATGAATTTGATTTGTTAATTTAACAACTAGGAAAGAGATGCAGGATGAACCAGTGTGACATGTTTGAGCAATAAACTATTTTGCTTGGATTATTAAAAGTTGTATATTTGTCATATTTTCAAAATATGATGAAGGAGATACACAAAGATAAAACGTATGTCTCTCTTGATGGTACGTTGTACCTTTGTGTATCTCCTTCATCATTAAAAACAATTTAAGATAAATATTAAAATTAATGTGAGTTTAAGGCCTTACTCTAAAAGCTTCATAATTAAAGGTACCAAGTATCAGGCTTCAGGTTTTAAACCACACCAAAACCTGATATAAATATCCAACTTTGATTCAACATAGAAAAAGCGTTTATCAGTCATAAACCACTAATCAAAATTTATTCCATGTAGCCTTATGATCAGCGTTACTTCCTCAAATAAATTCCACAGAAACCGACCGCATGGCCGAGAGATGACAGAAGCTGCTCTGGACTGAGGATGTGTTTCTGCACATTCAGTGTTTAGTGAGACTTGCATTTAATATTTGTTCTTTAGATGTCTGTGCATCGTGTTTGTCATTTTGAAGAACCACATGTTCCTCACAGGCAAGCACATTAATTGAACATAATGTGGATTTAAACCTTAGTGTATTTGTTTGCTTATTAACTGTTATGTTCTTTTATGTTCACAAAAATGACCTATTTTACATTTTTGCCCACACTAAAATGATTTCATTCATGTGTTTCAATTTCTCTAACAAACATTGAAAAATATCATTTTAACATTATTTTGGTAATATAAACATGTCTCATCATATTGTGTTACCAAGATGATGCTCTGACTTATAGGGCATGGTGGCTTAGTGGTTAGCATGTTTGCCTTGCACCTCTGCGGTTGGGGGTTTGAATCCTGCCTCTGCCCTGTGGCTCCCCCATGACCCTGTGTAGGATAAGTAGTATGGAAAATGGACGGATGTTCTGAATTATTTTCTCCCTGGAGTAGTAAGATGAATACAAGAACCAAAATGGGGAGCTGGCTGGTCAGTAGGTATTGGTCAAGACTAAAATTAGGGAGAGAAAAGTTGAAAAAAATAGAACGTTGAACATTCACACCTAAGACACGTATAAAAGGTGAAGTGACACTTTCTGAAGGTCAACAATAAGAAAATTGCGCTTACTTCAGACTTGAGTGTCTTTTGAGATCACACAAAAACAGCTATTTAATGTTTAAGGTAATGTCTCTGCTGTTGGAGGTGTGAGCAGTGTGACAACTTACCCCGCTCTCCCCCCGATTTTGTTCCCTATTTATTATTTCTACTCCTACCTGCCATTAAGGTTAAAAAGAATGTATCAGATAGTTTCAGATTAATGCAGAAACTAGATTTCTGTAAATTCTAAAGCCGTGGTATGAGTCAGTGGGACTTTATGCTGAAGTGAACACTGAAGGGTTAAATGTGAAAGTGAAAGTAAACTGCAGCAGAATAACAGACTCGCCGTTAATGCGGTAATGTTATTTCTTTCTGTTCCCTGATTTATCTGATTTATGTCCTATACACAACATCGCGCCTAGTGAATATTAAATATACTATAGATGAAATTAAACTGATGTTCCAGTATGATGAATTTTAACCTGTTTTTAATTTTTACAGTGTGATACACACATACAAAGCGAGCAGACGCCATGACTAGGCTATTGCTGTAAAACACACAACAATCAGAGAGAAAATTTGTTAAAATTTGGATTTCGACATTGGAAAGAATGTTGAATTTGTCAGAAATGGCTTTGATGCTTAGTGTTGACGTCATTTTTGTATGGTTCAGAGATCATTAACATTTAAACTGGTTTCTTGTAAATCGTTTGCCAGGTGCTGCACAGGAACAGGAAGAAAGCTTCAAAGCGTGGTTGATCTCGCGCACTTTTCCCTGACATTGATGCTAATCACAAGAATCTCTTCTACAGCAGCACCACAGGCAACAATTATCTTTAACACAACTCGTATTTTTGTCGAAATCATTTCTGGACATGATGTAGCCTGCAAAAGATAACCAAAGGAAATAAACGGTAAGAATACCAATATAAACACATCTGTAAATATAATGCGAATATTCTCACATCCAGAGATGGAAAATAGCCTGCTTGAGTAACTGCACTCCATTATTATAATTAAGTTAATTGAAGTTGTATACTTGTACTCTTATTAGTCTAATTACATTTCCAAGAAACAAAACTTACTTTTTACTCCTTACATTTTTTTTACACCTTCAAAGCACAGGTTACACATCTCACATGTCTTTTCTTCTCTCATCCTGACAAAGACTGTACACTAGACATCAGTGAATGGGCTGCTGCATGTTTTATTCACATTTCAGTTTAACACAACCAGCTAAAAACTTGGTAGTTGATTAAAAAAAAGAGGTGAGGTGAGGGGGGTGTTAATATCCACATACTGAAACTAAAACTGCACCCGCGAGCTTCATGCATACATGAACATGTTCCTTCCTGTTTATCATGAACTAAGAAAAAGTATCTTTCTGAGGGTTGAAAGACTTTATATTTGTCTTTATATTTGTATAAAATATATTCAGATATTTGATATTATTGATAAAAAATGGTTTATTTTTGAGAAGTCTGTCATCCGTTGCTCCTCTCCCCAGTGTATTTCTTCTTTTTCTCTTATCGCTATCTTCCCTTTACATCCCTCTAACCAATTTTAGTATCTCCCTCTTATATCTTATATTAACAGTAATAAATGTAATTGAATAGAGTTTCTCTTTGTAATTGCATAGATAATATTTAACAGGATTAACTGGGTTATTCAGTAATGTCCATTTCTGTGTAAACAAGACAAGACATTTTTAGTTCCAAAGTACACTAGGCCGAAAAGCCATTTTGAGACTGTCATAAAATTGGTTTAACATTCAACATTTGTCTGATATTATGCATTTTCTTCTTTCTTTATAGGAGGTATTAAAACATATAATCACAATTACAGGTAATTGTGACTGTAATTACAAAAAAAGCTTTAATAGACTTTTTAAAAAACTATTATTGTTTGCTTTAAAATGAACTGTATATTTTCAATAACCCTTATAGTATTCCTTTGTAAAGATATTTATGGATAAAAAAAATTACCAGTTGAACTTATGGTTAGAGATTTAATAGATTTTAATAGATTTTAACTGGCGTAAAATTAAAGAATTTTGTATCTTTAATAAACAGGCTTTTTAATGTGTAAAAAGAATTCATTTGTGTATTTCATACTTGTCCTGAAGTCAGTTAGTCAATTTTATTTCTCATTACAGCAATAAGGTGCCTCTCTGGTAGAAATACACTGTATGGCCAAAAGTATGTGGACACCTGACCATCACACCCCACAAAGTTGGAAGCACACAATAGTATAGAATGTACAGTCCTTCT
Organism: Pangasianodon gigas; assembly: GCA_022758105.1. Taxonomy (NCBI): domain Eukaryota; kingdom Metazoa; phylum Chordata; class Actinopteri; order Siluriformes; family Pangasiidae; genus Pangasianodon; species Pangasianodon gigas. The sequence goes on along the minus strand of CM040459.1, from coordinate 486,885 downwards.
TCTGTTGTCTCCCTGATTTCCTCTATTAATCATACTCATGTTTTTCATGGTTTCTTGATTAGTTGCTCTATTTAAGTTCTTTAGGTTTTTTTTTTTTAGTTGCTGGAACATTGTGTCAAGTCATGTTATGGTTGTGTTTCCGTTTTTATTTTATTTGTTATAGTTTGTACTATGCAATATGTCCCTTTGTCTGTTTCCTTGGGTTATGGTTCCCTAAATAAAGAAGTTCTGCATGTGCATCCGTCTCCATGGATTTCCTCGTGACAGAAAGACGGAATTCTGATCTACCATCTCATATTCATCTTTTGATCTCAAACCTAAATGTCTTCAGTGTACAGCAAAAACAAAAGAATTGGTCGTGATGTTCCAATACTTTTGGATTTTCCTTCACTGGAACTAAGGGGCCCAAACCTGTTCCAGCATGACAGTGCCCCTGTGCACAAAGCGAGCTCCATGAAGACATGGTGTGTTAAGGTTGGAGTGGAAGAACCCAAGTGTTCTGCACAGAACCCTGACCTCAACCCCAATGAACACCTTTGGGACAAACTGGAACACCGACTGAACCCCAGACCTCCTTGACATCCCACCATCAGCGCCTGACCTCACTAATGCTCTTGTAGCTGAATGAACACAAATCCCCACAGCCACGCTCCAACATCTAGTGGAAAGCCTTCCCAGAAGAGTGGAGCTTATTATAACAACAAAGAGGCACCAACTCCATATTAATGTGCATGGTTTTGTAATGGGATGTTCAACAAGCATATATGGGTGTGATGGTTAGGTGTCCACATACTTTTGGCCATATAGTGTATATTATTAGAAACAGAACAACATTCTGTAACATGAATTGTACAGCACCCTTCCTTATCACAGATCAATCAGATGGTTGTGAATAGCAGATCAATACACAATCGAGGAGTATCCAAAGCTGATTCTAAAAACTAATGACACACTAAACAGTATGTTTAAATAGTAATCACACCATAAGGAGTATGTTATGTCGCATTTAGTACAGTAGTGTGCAGTTTTATCTGCCAATCCTCAGTATTACAGAAGTCTTATAAAAAAAAAAAAACTTAAGTGCACCTCCATGTGATTATCACCAATTAGCAAGTACTAGGTGAAAGAGCAAATTCGTAAAGCAGCTCTTGTGCTTTAGCTAGCTAACATTAGCTGGTTAGCTTGCTACTATTGACTCTGGGTGCCATGCTTTGTTCCTATAGACCTTTGTTTGTGCATCACCATCCTGATTAATTGATTAGCTGATTAACTGAATCAGGTCTGTTGGGAGCAGGGAAAACACTAACATGTGCAGTACAGACAGTTCTACAGGACCAGGGTTGGGAACCTTTGCTCTATGGTATATATCCAAAAGCTAATTTGAAGAGCTCTGTCACTTTATACTCTCCTAATGAATTCTTACCAGGATTAAGAGTGAAGCAGACGTTTAACTTTCTGAGAGAATGTCGGGGGAGTGTGAGGAAACCAGAACCACTGAAATGAGTCTTTCAGAGGGGCAACGTAAGAATCAAAGGTAAGTCAACCAGGTTATTTGCGACTTACATTACACTAAATCACATTTACTGTACTAGCAGACTACAACTCCAGTTGAAAAAAATTGATGTTTGCATTTGCAAACCACCAATTGCCCTCATACACATTTATATGATATGATATAAATTCAAACATTTATATCATAGCTATATCAGATGTTATCCTATAATATGTGCGTTGCATGTCTCTCAACAAGAATTGAGGAAGTGTAGCATCTTGTGAGAGCTAAACATAATGGGCGATTAAATTGAAGGGAAAATCTAAAGTGCCCTCCTCAGCTGCTCTGAGGTCAGTTGAGAACCTGTTTATCACTGCTGATTGGATCTTGGAATACATTTTTTTTCTGCATAGTAGTCTATGTACTACCACCATTGCAAGATATTACAGTTTCCGTACTGAATTTCAGGTAAAACAAAAAAACCTTCCAAACCTACTGAGGTACAAAATGGGTGTATGTAAAGGGCAAAATGTGCTTTTCTATTTCTCGCCCAGTTTCTATTTTGGTGTCCAGAAATGAACTCTCCTACACTGAAGTGCTTGGATCAGTACAGTAGGGGGTGTCATTTGGGTGTGAAATCTGTTAGCCCAGTGGGATTTTCAAACCCATATTAGTCCAATATTTTGTAAACGTTAATTGTTCCTTGGGCCATTTTTTTATTTATCACTTCAATATAATAAGGCAACTTCATCTTCAAATATTAACTAGCTAAACAACTATTATTCTCCTCATTTTGGTTAGAACTTTAGCAGACGTATTTTTAATGAGTTGCAGCTGTTTAATGGTCTTTTTTTAGGAAGTCCGGTTAGGAGACTGTAACAGAAATTGACCCTGCTAGTAGGAGTGGATTCGTTTTTCAAGGTTTTGTAGTGACAGTAAACCAGTAATTCTGGCAATGTTTTTAAGATGATAAAATGCTGTTTTGGGAAGTGCTTTAATATGGATAATAAAGGTCAGATCTGAGTCTATTAGAACACCAATATTTTGGACTTGGACCTTCAGATACTCTGATGATGTTCTCACCTTTGCAGTATGTCAACTCAAGTTGCAGTTTTCATACCGGTGATGTAACTGATCAGGATGTGCTCTATGTACACCCTGTAGAATATAGTGTAAGCTAAAAGATGAAGATGTTGAAGATCTCAATGAAGAATAACTTTATTGCTTTTTGGGGGATGAGCTTGTTCTAACACCTATCTTGTAGTGGAATCTGCTTAGCGGCAATCTGTAATTTCTTACAGTCCCCCCTTTGATGCTCTTGGCTCAAAAGATGCATCGCATCCACTCCCTTATTACAGATTACACCTGCCTTATTGGGCAGGTGCCTAGTGGTGGTGAAGCCCTGGCTTAGGTTGTCCTCCTCTGGTCACTGGACAATCTTATCTGTCATTGGGTCATCACTTCCTGCACACTGGTTACTGCGCCATCCAATTAGGCAAAAGTTATCATAGGGTTTCTCTTATAATTTGTTACTATATAAAATATATTCTTGCGTTTGATAGAAAGGCATGCAAGAGCTATCACCACCAGCAGAAATGCCCTAAGGTGATCATAGGGCTGACCAGGACACAAATCCTAAAGATTAATTTCCACCTAACATCTTTAGCTGTGTGATGGTACTGGTAAGGTAAGGAATCTTGCACTCTGTTAAGGCTGATGTCAGTTGCCTGGTTTGGACTCTTGTGCCCATCCAGCAGGTCATGCCTCTCCTTCGAGCAGAAAGATACATCAGTGTCCAGTGGTACTCTTGTCTAAGATGCATGAATGTCCCACTTTGAAGTTATTCCTTACTTCATTTGCAGTACATAGGAGACCCCCACAGTTTGAAGAGGTCCTCAGTCCTTCAGACACTTCTCTGTGTTATTTGGACAAACACTTGGATACACTGATATACTTCCATTAGATACATATTGCAACTGTAAACTCAGAGTGACAACATACAGATGGCATAGTTTCATATATCATGGGAAAACAATGTGTTGAATATTTCTTTATCTTGAAGCGATGTAACCATTTGGTCCCATTTGATCTTGAACCTGATCTTACAATCTCTAATAAGTGATTAAATCGTATGTTCAGGATGTATAAAAGAATGTGAATTAATGTTAGTCAGAAATGACAATATTCTCAGACAGATAATGAGTTACTCCTGTACAAACTGAACTTTCATTTCTCATAAAAAGAGTTAGTTTATGTCATAATCAAGACAATTTAATCTTAAAGAGCCTATGCATGTGGGTCAGCAGTTATAGTGGAAGCAAACTAGAATGATTTATTATGGTAGGACTCTGTATGGCTCAAAATAAACTCTCGCAAATGTGAAAAATAAAAGGATGTGATATTGAATCACAAAAAAAAGCTGATTTTATAGCAACCATGTAGTTATGACAATTGTTAAACTATACAAATGAATTTTTCCTAGTGCTGACATCCTCCTCACGTACTGAGAAGTAGCATAATATAGTCTACTTGTAAATTAAAACATACAGAAAAGAGGGACAAATGGGAAGATGTTGCAGAAAATTTATCAGAGAACTTTTCTACTGCAAATTTAGACATCTTTCTATAGAAAGAAAACAAAACAAACAAAAATGAAGATATTAATGTGAATGAAATTCATTCTTTTTCTTTAACTGATCTCAGTGGAGTTTCCTCTGGCAACACTGGGCACTGTGCAGGAATAAAGATTGAATAGGATGCTAGCCCATTACAAAGGCATCACACTAACACCTACACACACACACACACACACACACACACACACATTCACACCTAGGGTCAATGTAGGGTGGATAAAACCCCTACTGGCAGGCTTTATAATTACTATATGTAATAAGACACCTAGTTTAAGAGACCATTTAATTTTTATCATTTAGTGACGCAGAGTTTGGAAAATCCTTGTGTCATTCTGCGCTCTCCTGGAACTTTAGACACTAATTCACATGAGATAGTTGTGAGCACTATCTGCCAAACATCTATTAACTCCAGACCAAACATATAGCTTCTAACATTAAGCTATCCCAGTACGGTTCAAATGGACCTGTACAGGAAAATGTGCCAATTTTCGCTGCATGTGCTGCACATTCCTGTCATGATAATTGGCTACTAATATGATAACTTTCGCCGTCTGGGCCTGTCATTGTTTTGTTCACAGCTATGTGTGATGAATTAGATGTTTTGGCACCTTGTTGTGCTGAGAGTGAGAGGTGGCTTTTAACTTTATAACTTAAATATCTGACTCCAATACCTTTGATAGGATGCATAGGATGCTTGATGATAAATACATCTCTCGCCATTGTATAATGCAAACCTTTTTATACCCCTGAGCCTCTTTGAAATATATAATGACCAGAGAACCAAATGGGAGAGACTCAATGTATTTAATGGTAGGATGGACCCCCAGTTGGGTAGCTCACCCTATAGACCAGGTGATCTCAGTGTATGTGTATATATATATATATGTTAGGAATATTTTAGTTAAACATAGTTTAGATGACCAGGTTTAGTTCACATGGTCTCTCTGTTCCACATTCCTGATCATTTTAATCTGACCAGTCCAGCATCATCTTACTGCCCCAATTTATAAATGTACTACAGCTTCAAAGGAGGTTTTCTCGCAGGCTGCACTATCTGCTGTAAACTGTTTGAGTTTAATGAATGAACAGTGCAATATTGCAGTGAGATATTTGATTAGCTAAAATAATAAATTCTAATGAATAATACAGACACGTTGGTAAACATTTCACTGCCCCATTTTAACTAAATTTTAGGGAAACCTGGGCTTCCCCGAATATTGTTTAGGAATTATATCTTACAGTCTTTTATCTCAAACCAAGTGGTTTTTTAAACTGTCATTCCTCTTTATTACTCGTATAACATTGGAACAAAGGGTTTCTTCAAGATCACATTACACAGAACTACATGAAGTGCAAACACATGACAGTATCAGATGAATGTAAAATGTACAATAAATACACAGGACAGTGCATGCTAACTAGACAGGCTAACAGAATGGTGCTGAATGCAAGAACCACTTGGTATGTTTACCTGGTATTTTTAACAGCATGAAGGATTCAGAAATTTTGTTGAATCACAGGAGTTTAGAAGATAAAATTGCTGAAAGACATTTCTCTCTACTTTCTAGTGGAACTGAGAAAAGGTCAAATTCTCCTGTACCCAGTGGTGTGTCCTATAAGAGTGACCAGTCACTGCCGCATCCTATCAACTTTACAGGTGGAACAGACTCTCAGGAAAGGTATTGTTATTGCTTCCTTTGCTCATTATAATCTTGTTTATTAATAGCCTCACGTTAAGGGTTAGGGTTCTCAAAACTGATGGTTTAGAAACGTACACATAACTATCTCAGTTGTGCCAACTTTTAAGTGACCAATATCGGATTATATCATTCTCACAGTCTGTAAAAAATGGGTGATTCAATACAAACATACACGAATACAATGAACTTTTACTTGATAAATACTGGCTTAACTTTTGGATTTATAGTACGTCATCCACCCTGAATAAAACCCTTAGTAAAGATCTCAAACATTGTAAAATTTTAAATGTATTCCTAATGAGCAAGTCACAACCAACTGTGGCAAGGGAAAACTCCCTGAGACAACAAGAGGAACCAGACTTAAAAGGGAACCCATCCTCTTCTGGGTGACACAGGATAGTGTGATTATAACTAATCATTTCTATAACTGTATACTATAGTATCAAGCTGTGCCATTTTGTTAACAAGAACATGAGCATGAGCATCATTAGAGTTTTATCTGTAAGTTTAAAGTTTTTTGAATCAAACTGATTTTATTTTTTCAACGTTCAAAGATGAAGACTTAAGTCTAAAATGTAATTTAAAATTGCATCATTAGACTATCCAGAAAGGAACATCCACAACCATCTTAAGGGTGTCTGTGTGGTATCATCCAGTCTCCTCAGTGTAGCTGACAGGGTGCTACAACACACTTTTGAGGGCCCCATGTGCCTCATTTTTTTGTTTTGTTTTGTTTGTTTGTTTTTTAATTTCTAAAAAAAGAACCTAAATGTTGCAGAACAGAAACTGGGGTTTGGATTCAATTATCATTACTTCTCTCTCTTCTCCTGTCTAAAACTCCATCTCCCAGAATCCTCAGTGAGTCACATCACAGCCAGCATGTTGAACAACCATAAAGTCTTTATTGCAAAACTAATAGTTAGACAAAATTACTGTATTTATGGGTGGATGTCCAGACAGGGGTTTAAAAGTGAAGCCAAAATGTTTCTAATGCTCTCTGGTGGCTCGCTGTTGTACAATTTTTAACCCCGCCCATTCTCATGTTACATCTTAGGTTACATCTCCACAAATTATTTTTAGGAATTGTGAACATCTTATGTGGAAAGATATTCCTCTCTCTTCCTCAGATGCATCTTTAGAAATGACACCCAAGAGTGGAATTGTTGCATATATATTCATTCATATGAAATGTAGAACAGACATTGGTATTCACCTGATACAACTATACAACTAAACAAATCTTAATATTCCATATTCCATAAAAAATGTTTGTGCAATAAAGTGGAATGACACCAGAAATAAGTATTGAACACAATAAGAAAAATCACTAAACTGTGTTAGTGCATATTGGTAGGTTAGTACTTCCACTCTGTGAAGAAAGGGAACCCACCTCTGAATGCAAGTAAACAAATCATTTGTCACCAAACTGTCATGCAAGAAATATTTCATGATGAGTAAAGACAAAGAGCTCTCCCAATAATTACTCCTAAATGTTCCTATAAGCACTATTGGGATTATCCACAAGTGGAAAGAATATCACTCAACCATCAACCAGCCAAACACAGGAGCTCTTCTCAAGATTTCTGACCAGGCTGTCAGAAAGTTACTCAGAAGAGAAGCCCAAGAGCCAAGGACCACTCCACTCAGAAGATCTCCAGAAAGACCTGGAAGCAGCACTTACAGTCAACACAGAGAATGCACACCACCACTATGGTCCCCATTCACAATCACCCTGGAAAATTCCATTACTGAAGAAAAGGCATGTTGAAGCTCGGTTGAAGTTTGCTACAGATTACTGGGAGAATGTAATGTGGTCAAACAAGGCTCTGCATATGATCCTGACATAATATACCTACAGTGAAGTTCAGAGGTGGAAGTATCATGGTATGGGGCTGTTTCTCCTCCTGCTATCAGCAAAATCCAAATTATCCAAGAGAAGATGAATGGAGCCATGTTTTTGAGAATTTTTGAGAAGAATCCACCAGGAAAATGAGAATGAGACGTGGGTGGACTTTCCAGCAGGACAGCGATCCAAAACATACTGCAAAGGAGACTCCTGATTGGTTCTAGGGATGCACTGATATGGGAATTCTGGGCCAATGCTGATATTTTCCACATACATGTTTGCAGATATACACCTTGCTTAGTATAACAGACAAATGTAACATTAATTTGTGTAACATTTTACTTTTTAATTAATCATGTGCAATCACAAAAAATACAATTAAATTTGGTGTCTCCTGAGCCACATTTGGCTGGCTAACTGGTACATAAATGGACTGGGACCAGCCTGAATTGCTACCTAACATGTCTTTGTCATATTTTTTCCCTCTTAAATAAAAAAAATTAATAACTGAAAAACATAAAAACTAAATTTATGTTAAAACAAGGGATCAAACAATACATTGATGAAGAAATAACAGTGCATTTTCATTATTACCTCTCTGCTTCTTTTCGCTGTTAGAGATTCTGGTGAAACAATCTGAACCAAACATTTTTTTTCCCTGCAAATTCATGAGTCTTCCTTTTCTTATACATTTTTCTTAAAGTGTCTCTGCCTCATCACAGGTAATTCTGTTCTGCTATTCATTGGTCACGTTGGTGGTCACACAACCTCCTGCTATCAGTGGTAGTGCATGGGGCTGACATGAATTTGGAAGGAACAGGGAACCGACTCTTCTTGTTATTCCAGTACTGCTGGAATTTCATTTTTTGGGATTAGGGCTTCTGGCAGGAATCCCTACACCTGACCACTTTTAAACATACATAGACATATATAATTATATTATATTCAGTTTCATTCTTCTTATTTATAAGATAATTTGATTAATATACTAAAAATTATGAACTGAATTCAAATTTGTATATTAAGTTTGCATGAATAAAATATATTTAATCAAAACAAGTCTTTAAGTTTCAGTTACTTTTGGCAGTAATTGTGTTGATGTATTTATTCATGTGCAAATTATGTACACATCTGAAGCAAGTAAATTTAATATATTACTTTTTTCAATATAGTATCAAAAAGAGAGTATAGTAAAGAGAGAACACGTCCCCCCATCATCTGTCCTAGCTCTCTTCTCTTGCAGTCAGTCTAGGTGTAGATCAATTGTTTGTTCTGTATGCTCGCTTGACAGTTGCTTCACCTTATTTTGCAGCATTTTGTAGGCCTGTGATTTTATATCTACATCAAAATAATATGTAACTCTGTTTGGAACTCTGTTTGTAACTCTCTTCTGAGACGAGAGCTGGCTAATTGCTAGTGGTTAAAATGGCAGACTACTCTTTTGCTGATCGCAATTATATCTGATACACTGTACTGTGACAACACACTGTCATTCACAGCGACCTGTAAGCCATGCATGGCAAACATGGGACCCTGCACTGTTCCATAGCCTTTGAAATGTTATGTGCATTGTCATGTAGTACCACCTGAACATTCTATTTAGATATTTTCTATGTCTCTAACATTCTTTTGACTGCCAGAGAAAGTGCTGTGCTGCTGTGATCAGGAGCATTCTTGGGCATGCAAAACTACCTTCTATAATTCAAAATTGTTGCCTACCCATTGAGCAGTTAAACTCAGAGGACTCACATCAGATGTCCAAATATTGGGGGTAAAACTAATGGGAGTCACACTGTCATCAAGGAGGTTGTGCGAATGTGTTGCCATGATGTTGTGTCGCTCTGGTAGGGCTACATTGTAAAAATAACAATGGGCATCATGTAACGGGGCTTGAGATGCTGAGGCAGCCGCTGAAACCCCACATCTTCCACAATGCAGAACGGCTAATTGCCCAGAGTGATAAATTCCATCACCTTTGCTGTAATTGCTTTAACCTTTGGGCAGTCTTTATCAATTTTTTTTTGTTTTCAAGGAGTTGTTCAACTGCCTGACTAGCTGCAGTTTTTGTACAGGGTGGTGTGCCTTCAAATGTGTAATTAAAATTCGTGGCGTTGAAATTTCTTACTTTGCTCCTTCCAGGTAAGACATTAGTTGAGCAAGTGTTACAAATTACGTGTTTTATGTTGCTCTCAGTTACTTTGAAAAACCTCCAGATGACAAACATTTTTGCTCCACTGCAGTAGCCCAGTGTTGCATAAACATTCTGCTCTTCCAGCAGACACTGAATGCGTCATCACTATCAGTTTGGAATATCGCTGATAGCTAGACACTGATCTGATGATAATGATTAACAAACAAGCAATTATCTGCCAATCCCCATATGATTCCTGTGTCATCCTGCATCTCTAAATGGTTTCATAGAAAGAAAGTAAAGGTGTTGGAATAGCCCAGTCAATCACCAGAGTTAAACCCAATAGAATATTCGTAGGATTAACTGAAGATCAAGATTCCCCACTGGGCCACCGGAATCTTCAAGATTTAAAGGCTGTCTGTGTAGAAGAATGGCCCAAATCCCACCTTAACACTGTGAGAGAGTTTTTTTTTCATACAAGAGGCATCTGGAACAAAGGATTCTTTATTAAGCATTAAATAAACTTCAGTCAGCATGTTTTATACTCTTTTCCTGTGTCATTCCACTTTATTGCACATAACTTTTTTTATGGATTGGAATATTATGATTTCTTTAGCTGTGTAGTTTTAAGTTAATACCATTGTCTGTTCTACATTTCATGTGATTAGCTGCATTAGAAATATGTTTAATAAAACATTGTTTAAGTGTTGAATACTTATTTCCATCACTGTATACAGTACACCGATCAGCCATAACATTAAAACCTCTGACGGGTGAAGTGAACAACATTATCTTGTTACAATGGCACCTGTCACAGGGTGGGATATATTAGCAGCAAGTGAACAGACAATTCTCAAAATATCTCCAAAACGTTAGGTCTTGTGGGGTGTGTTCAGTATGCAGTGGCTAGTACCCACCAAAAGTGGTCCAAGGAAGGACAACTGGTGAACTGGCAACAGGCTCATGGGTGCCCAAGTCTCACAGAGCTACTGTAGCACACACTGCTGAAAAAGTTAATGCCGGCTCTGATAGAAAGGAGTGAGAACACACTGTCCATCGCAGCTTGCTGTGTGTGGGGCTGCGTAGCCACAGACTGGTCAGAGTGTCCATGCTGACCCCTGTTCACAACCGAAAGCTCCTACAGTGGGCACATGAACATCAGGACTGGACTATGGAGCAATGGAAGAAGGTGGCCTGGTCTGATGTATCATGTTTTCTTTTACATATGCACGGCCAGGTGCGTGTGCGTTGCTTACCTGGATGCACTATGTGAAGAAGGCAAGCCAGCGGAGGCAGGAGGATGCCCTGGGCAGTGTTCTGCTGGGAAACCTCGGGTCCTGGCATTCATGTAGATGTTACTTTGACACGTACCACCTAACTAAACAGTGTTTCACACCAAGTACACACCTACACAATATTAGGCAGATGGTTTACATGTTATGGCTGATTGGTGTATATACAACAAATGACCAGTATATTAGGAACACTTTACACCTGCCTATTCATGATATTATCCGATCAGCCAATCAGGTGGCAGCAGTGCAATGCATAAAATATGTGAACCAAGACAACAGTCCAAACTATAACGTAAATTAACAGCTGAATAATTTGAAAAAAAAAAAGAGTATCATTAAAATGAAGTCGTAGTTTTGCCATGACCCTCTCCAGAACTGAAAGAGGCATGTGCAGCATTAAAAAGAACGAGCAAAGAAATCTGACAGATGTAGAACAGTAAGAATTGCAAATGAGTGGAAAGTTCTGAAGAGTTTGTGTTATAAATGTAAACAAAAAGTAATTTACAATGTTTGTTTATCTACAGAACTGAAAATCAGAACTCCAAAATCATCTGCAGAAATTCACTGAAGTCCATATTCAAGGTGTGTGTGTGACTGTGTGGGTGTGTGTGTGACTGTGTGTGTGAGTGAAAGAGTATATACAGTTTAAACAATACTTTAGGCAGCATGTTCATTTTCCTTGATATTTAGTTATGGTGAATATTCTTGTTAAAATATATATCTTATGTCATAATTTACAGTTTTTTAAATAAATTACAGCAATTTACAGTTCTCCACACTAGGAGCAGCATTATGTGTTGGATAAACAGACAAAACTGCAACTAATTTATGGAATAAACTCCTCTGTGCTGGAGACTTTCACATGTAGGAAAATTTAAAGATACAGCTTTACCACTTTTACTCCTTCCATAAATGTTAATGTCTCCTTACAGAAAAACTCCTTGTGACCAAACAGGATCCAGAATTCAACAACAATTTAATATAAAATCAACAGAATCATCTTCTTATTTAACATTATAAAACTTAGAATTTTTTTGTTATTCTGTTTTTTTAATCAGGAGCTGGAGCACAAAGTCATCACTCTGTTGAAGAATGAGCTGAACAGGTTCAACAAACTACTGAGTACTGATTTCCCAGCATGCTCTGAGGAAGAGGAGGAGGATTTGCAGTGTGTAAGAGAGGGTGTGCTAAAGGTCACACTGCATGTCCTGAAGAACATGAAGCAGAAGCATCTTGCTCAACAACTGCAGATCAGTAAGAGCTTTAGATTATTACAATATTCTGTCACTTTATCTTTAAAGGAAACACATTGGTCATACTTAATTTTTGATCCTAATGAACACATATATTTTTGAACACATATATCTTAAAGACAGTAGTTTTCGTTCTTTAAATATCTGTTCATATTGATGTGTTTATTACTGCAGTTATATAATGTATGGTTATATATGAAATTAGAGACCATCACATTTTTTTGTTTGTTAGAGCTGGCCTCTGTGTATCAGCGAAAGCTCAAATCCAGACTTCTAGATACATTTAAAAGAATTAATGAAGGAATCTCACAGCATGGGACATCAACACTTCTGAATCAGATCTACACAGAGCTCTACATCACAGAGGGTTGGAGTGAAGATATCAATAATGAACATGAGGTGAGACAGATTGAGACAGCGTCCAGGAGGCCAGCAACAGAGGAGACACCAATCAAATGTAATGACCTCTTTAAAGACAAGTCCATCAGAACTGTGCTGACTAAAGGAGTTGCTGGAATTGGAAAAACAGTCTCTGTTCAAAAGTTCAGTTTGGACTGGGCTGAAGGGAAAGTGAATCAGGACGTCCTCTTCCTGTTTCCACTTCCTTTTAGAGAGCTGAATTTGGTGAAGCAGGAAAACTTCAGTCTTATGAGCCTTCTTCATCGTTTTTTCCCCGACATTAAGGAGTTGGAAGTAATAGACAGGGATGCCTACAAAGTCTTGTTCATCTTTGATGGTCTCGATGAGTGTCGACTTCCTCTAAATTTCCAGAGCAATGAGAGATTGTGTGATGTGACAGAGTCAGCCTCAGTGGATGTGCTGCTGACAAACCTCATCAAGGGGAATCTGCTTTCCTCTGCTCTCCTCTGGATAACCTCTCGACCAGGAGCAGCCAATCAGATCCCTCCTGAGTGTGTAGATCAGGTGACAGAGGTACGAGGGTTCAATGATCCTCAGAAAGAGGAGTACTTCAGGAAGAGGCTCAGTGATCAGAGCTTGGCCAATAAAATCATCACACACATGAAGTCTTCAAGAAGCCTCTACATCATGTGCCACATCCCCGTCTTCTGCTGGATTTCAGCCACTGTTCTAGAGAGAATGTTGGGTGAAGCAGAGAGTGGAGAGATCCCCAAGACTCTGACTCAAATGTTCACACACTTCCTGATCTTTCAGATCAAACACAAGGACCAAAAGTACCATCAGAAATATGACCTTGATCCTCAGCAGACCAGAGAGAGTATCCTATCTTTGGGAAAACTGGCTTTCCAACAGCTGGAGAAAGGAAACCTGATGTTCTATGAGGAAGACCTGAGAGAGTGTGGAATTGATGTAAGAGAAGTGGCAGTCTACTCAGGAGTGTGTACCCAAATCTTCAGAACAGAGTCTGGACTCCACCTGGGGAGGATGTTCAGCTTTGTGCATCTGAGTGTTCAGGAGTTTTTGGCTGCATTATATGCATTTCTCTACTTCTTTGAAAAGAAACCAACAAAAGAACAAACCACTGATATGTTTTGTCTTTTCAATACATCAGAAATGTCTGACTTCCTCAAGAGTGCAGTGGACCAGGCTTTAAAGAGTGACACTGGACACTTGGATCTTTTCCTTCGCTTCCTTCTGGGCCTGTCAGTGGAGTCTAATCAGAAGCTCATTCGAGGTCTGCTGACACACACAGGAAGCAGCTCTGACTGCCAAAAAGACATAGTTGAGTACATCAAGTTCAAGTTTGAACAAAATCCATCTCCAGAGAGATCAATCAATCTGTTCTACTGTCTGAATGAGTTAAATGATGATTCACTAGTGAAAGAGATCCAAAGCTACATGAGCTCAGGTCGTCTCTCTGAAGCTGAACTCTCACCTGCTCAGTGGTCTGCTCTGGTCTTTGTGTTGCTGACATCAGAGGAGGATCTGGAAGTGTTTGAGCTACAGAAGTTCATAAAGTCAGATGAATGCTTTAAGAGACTGCTACCAGTCATCCAGCAAGCCACAACAGCTCTGTAAGTAAAACCTGTTTCTCTATTAAACCCAGTTTTTAGGAATGAGAGGAGGTTCTGTTTGGATTTCACAGCAATATGCCTAACTACTCTTGATAATTTATTCATTATAAATAATGATGCATTATTACTGATACTGGTATCGGGTATCAGTCTGATACTGTGCTCATTTATGTGTACTCGTAAAAATTGTCCGATAACAACATCTGATACCAGGTGATACCATGTGATGTAATGTATGTTGTAGTGCTAAAGAACAGATGAACAGGAAATGACAGTGATCTGGATGTATTAAATTAATGCTCAAAGCAAAGCAGACTGAAAACCATGAAATATCAAGAGGAGCAACTACAATATCTTCATTCAATACAAGTAACCTGATAAAATATCTTTATGATGTGTAAACCGTGTGTTTAATAGAGAGGATGGCTGACCTGAGCACACAGAACAGTATCAGTGAGCAGATCATTAAAAATGCTGATGCTGATAACCGCATGCATAAAAAAGATATTCCGAGCATGGATCACTAGAGAGAGAGTTATGGTTGAGAGAGAGAGTCATGGTTCAGTTCTCCCTCATGCTATCTATTAAATATACTGTTTAATCATCAAACCTAATCAGAAGTTCATTATTAATAGCACATGGCCACACCAGCATAAAGAGAGCGAAACAAAATGTTCCCTGACTGATTAATAATAAATACTCAAAAAGTAGGTTACTCATTTCAGTATCAATATTGATATAGAGTACCACAAAATATGTACTAGTACTCAATCTGAAAAAATTGTATCAGTGCATCCCTAATACTGACCCAAACTCTTGTCACAAACATAACACCGTGGTAGTTGTGGTAATACCATGAATATACTCTGTATAGCAGTGCTTTTCTGTCATATTTTTGTTTTTGTGTTCACAAAGGGCTGAATGTTTTGTTGGTTCCTCTGACATTTTCTACTTTCAGGCTCAGTGAGTGTAACCTGACAGAGAGAAGCTGCTCGGTTTTACACACAGTTCTCAGCTCAGAATCCTCCAAGCTGACTGAGGTGGATCTGAGCAGTAATCCTCTGCAGGACTCAGGAGTGAAGCTGCTTTGTGCTGGACTGAAGAGTCCAAACTGTAAACTGGAGAAACTGAGGTGAGTTCATTTCTCCTATTGAGCAGAATTTACCTGAAGGTTTGCTTATGTCTCCCATAGACCTCAAATCAACACTGAAGCGAGGGTTTATGGTTACATAGTTGCATACAACCTACATGTTCAAACTTCTGTAGAACACAGTACATTTTCATTTTAATTCTGACTGTTATATGAATCTATACTGCCAAAAAAATAACGGATAATGGCTATGTAAACTGAGTGCAGCCTGAATGTGGCTGCAGCGGCCTGAAAAAAAAAAAAGATCTTTTTTTTTTTCTTTAACTACAAATTATTGTTACAAATATCCCATTAAACGAGAATACAGCACACACTCTAATAAAGTTTAGACTTTATTGTAGATAACAGTTTTGATAGAATTGCTTAGTAGCATGTCCCTTTACAGTCAGCCAGTATAACCCTCTCACCTGTACCTGTCTGATTTGGCTCCTGATGCTCAGTGGGCTCTTCCTCACTCTCTGAGCTTGCCTCTGCCTCATCTTGAATGGAAGTATTAGAAATTCCATTCACTGTTATACAGCATATATCTGTATTATGCTAAGATACAACTCATTTAGAATATTTATCATATATTAGTTTTTTAAAATCTGTAGGCTAGTATTAATATAGTAATATTCTATGCTATATGTTATAAATTACTACCAACTAAGACAAATGATTTTGATGGGAAATCTACTTTACAGGAGTTAGAGTGTGTCAAACTGTTTGTTAAGTATTCTATATAATGATTTACTTCCGTAATGTTGCACTGCCTTTAGCAGCCTCCCTTCGCTCTTTCTCTCTCTGTCTCTTCTTCTTTTTGGTGTGGCATTGTCTACAAAGTGTACCAACAACAGCGAATTTGGTGTTATCTGTATTAGATCAGATCAGGTCCACTAATTTGGTAAGACAAGCGGACATCCAAGAATGCTGATATTTTGTACAACTATTAGCACTATTAGAAGACCAGGACCAAAAGCAAAACGTTACTAGCAATACAAAAACAAACTACCAAATTACTACCTCTGTGGATCAGCCACTGGCTGTAATGTGGATTGTAATGCAAAATTAATATCTACCTGTCTATGGGGTGACCTTCTGGATGGGAAATCCTCTCCACTCCACTCATACAGCCCACAGTGCTGTTCTGCCTGTCAGAGGGGCACCTCAGCCTGTGAGGGCAAATGGGCAGTGGCTCAGGCCACCTAGCCACCCCCCTGTCCACACCCTGTGTGGCTGTATATCAAACAACTAAAGAAGTCAGTGAAACACAGTGATAAGTATAAAAATCAAAACAAATAAAAGTAGCTGCAAGGTGAGTAACTTAAAAAACAAATGTTTGGCAAAGCAGTAGATGTGATGTGAATCACACTGTAGTAAATATCTTGTGCTTAATCCTACCAAATGGATAAAGTTAGATGTCATGATTAAATAATAACAGACTTTTGTTCCCTTAGTCTTTCAGAATGCAGTATAACAGAAGAAGGATACAGTGCTCTGGCTGAAGCTCTGAGATTGAACTCTTCATCACACCTGATAGAGCTGGATCTCAGAGGGAACGACCCTGGAGCATCAGGAGTGAAGCTGCTCACTGATTTACAACAGCATGCAAACTGTAAACTAAAGACACTGAGGTGAACAATACGTATTGGGGTTAGTTAATTCAATACAAAATCCACTTTAACACTCTACACTAACAAAATACTTACTAAATACAAACCACTCAGTTATGGCCACTACATTCCAATTCAGTTCTGAAGCATTTTTAGCTACAGGTCTAATGGAAAAGATATGCTTCCATTTTAATCAGCGTTTAAAACAGTTAAAACCCATCCATGTTTTTTTATTTTTTTATTTTTACATGTAAGTAAGTGAATAATAGATTCCATAGAAATTCATCTAAACCCAATAAAAAAGTTTCAATTCACACAAAGACCAACTGTCTCTCTGAAACTCCACTTTCACTTTCTCTCTCACATGTGTGTGTGCACTTGAATGGGTTAAATGCAGAGCACAAATTCCGAATATGGGTCACCATACTTGGCCACACTTCACTTCACTTCAATTCATGATGTACATTTGATGCTATAAATCTAAGCCAGTCCTGCCAGGGTAGCACTTCACTAAAACAGATTGGGCAGTTGTCATGTTTTTAAGATAAACATTTATTGTGCTTTCTTAAACAATCTCTTATAAATATAGGTACTGTACTGTTTTAGCTTTTGACCTAGATGGCACAAAGTAACATGAAACACTTTAGTTTACAGTGTTGATAGTGTTAAAACCATGCAGAAACCATGCAAAAAAATCTGTTTTGTGTAGCAGTGACATTGTGTCTTTATTTATCATTGACCTACTGCCCATTTTCCTGTTTATGCCACATTGGTCTGATAATAATATAACTGACCTCTTGCATGTTTCTTATAATTAATTGTGGATTTTGGTCCACTGGAACTCAGAAGACATTTGCTGTAAATTATTAGTCAGCTGGTTATTTCTAACATTAAAAGATTATATGAAATCTGTAGAAATCACCTGTTAATAACATATTTAATCTAACCCCACCTGTTTTTGCAATAGTGCTGCTCTGTGTACAACCTGTGCACATGGCCATGGAAATACATAGATTTGCATGTTCCATGATCACAAAAAAATAAAGCCTCACATTTTCTTTGGCATTCTGGGTATTATAAGTCACATAGACTAGAGATGGCACTGATCTGATATTCAGTAGTGGCATTCAGAAAATGCTGGGTTTTGTGTGTACAGATTTGATGT
>CM040459.1:424416-466472 GCA_022758105.1 Pangasianodon gigas | reverse complement strand
ATACCTGAAACAGGGAAATATCATCAGTGTGGTAGAGGGCAATGGCTTCTCCTTAGTGTTCTGGATACACTAAACACACAAAGCTAGTTAGCTAGCACCGCGAGGCACTTCAGAGAAAAAATTAAAGTCGAAATTAAAATAATATACTTCCAGTGTGACAGTCAACACAATTAACACATCCATTAGCTTGTCATGCATAGCAGCAATAAAATATCAGTAGGGTATCAAATTTCAACACAGCCACAACTCACACATCCATTAACCTCAGCGTGCACTCACGGATTGAGGCATAGCCCGTGCACCAAGAGCACTGGAAGCGCTCCACTAACAATACTCCCTCTCGATAAAATACCCTGAAGGAAGGTTCCTGAACTTTGTTAACGTTTTCCCAAAACCCAAGAACAATAACTGACCCCCTCTCAAATACAATGACATATAAAATAAAAATAAAACACTGGTACAGACACAAACTCAAGAAAATAATACAAGAAAACACCAGCACACCTCTCATCAGCTACACTAGCAGAAATTAGCCATATTAGCTCCTTATGGAGTGAATGTTTCAGTGTTAAACACTGCTCTTTCATGACGTCCTGGTGACAACAGAAACGTTTTCAGCAAAAGCTTCACTAAGGGAAACAATAGTGCTAAACTATGACAGTACTCACAGGAGAAACACTAGACTACACCAGTACAGGTCTTGAAGAACTGTTTTAAAGGCAACACATACAATAATTGTTTAAACAGGTAGAATTTAGGGGGCGTGTCAGACACTCTGGAAAAATATATAATCCGGATAATACTTCCTTTTTACTATTATGCTCCAATTATCACTAATGTATTTACAGCATCTGTTTCCTAGTTTAAAAAAAATCAATCAAACATTGATAATTTGGCAAAAAAAAAAAGTCATAATAAATTAGTTTCTAGAATGATTAAGCTTTTCTACATTAAAAAACCCCTCAAGACCATTGTTTGTACTTTTGTTCCAGACTTTCAGACTGCAGTATAACAGAGGGAGGATACGCTGCTCTGGCTGAAGCTCTGAAATCAAACCGCTCATCACACCTGAAAGAGCTGGATCTCAGAGGGAACGACCCTGGAGAATCAGGAGTGAAGCTGCTCACTGATTTACTACAGTATCGAAATAACAAACTGACACTGAGGTGATTCTTCTATAAGCAAAAATAAATATATTAAATGTAAATAAATATTGTGCAAACAACTTAATTTCTTGTTCAAAGCTAATTTGTTCGTACAATTATTAAAATCCCTTAATTCTGTTGAACAATTTAATCTGAATTATTTAATGCCACTATCACACTGTAATGTTAAGCTGGTTTGCTGATTATTCAGGAAACTGTGCTGGATAGAGTTTTGTGCTTGAACAGGTATAGATAGTAACATTAAAGACTGATAATTAAACTTTTATTAAGAAATGAGGATTAGTGTGCACTGATTCTGTATCAGATATAGCCGGACACTAATATTTTGTAGTTATTGATCTGTTATTGCTCTCATTACACAGTTATTAACATGCTGATATATTTTTTTCTCTATAGGTTGTTGAAAAGCACTGAAGCAGATGAAGCCTACAAATCTCTTACTAAAATTTTCAGTAAAAACCCCTCACTGCACAGGGAGCTGGATCTGAGCAACAAAACACCTAAAGACATCAAAGTGAATCAGCTCTCGGCTCTGCTGCAGGATCCACATTACAGACTGCAGAAACTTACGTAAGAAACAACCTTAAATATATATTTTCATTTTCAGTTTGTATGGGCATAAATGATATTTTCACTGTTTTCAATAACCAACTATTTTTTTTAGTCAGAAACAACTGTCTGCACAGTGATTGGACCTGTGCTGATTTGAAATCTGTTGGTACAGTGGGAACTGCATTTCCCTTACAACCTGCTAAGAGCAAGAAAAACACCAAACATATATTTTCCTGTTTTAAAGCACAGGACTAAATGTCCCATTTCTTACAACCCAGTTTTGTAGATATTCCCTAATTATATATTACACACCACTATAACAGTATTAGCAGGGTTGTGCACTTACATTTTTAAGTGTTAGCAAGCTAAAATTTTCAGCAGCACAAAGGAAGGTGTTGTATAATAAATCATTGGCTTTTTTGGTTTTGTATAAAAAAACATTTGATAATGTTTTATTATTCAAAAATAAAGTTTTGGTTCATACATTAATACCTGGGAATTTAGAAACTACTAATGAATTTAATGGAAGAAAAAAAAAAAAGATTGTAGAGACCATTAATGAAAACAAATTAGCTAGAAAAAGTAACAAAAGCAGTGTAGACTCATAGAAAGTTATTTAAACAAACCACAATAGTTACATAAACAACCTCACATTCTGTCATTATTCTGTCATTACATACAGCCTAATAATCGGTAATAATCTGACGGAAAGCTCAGTCAATAAAAAAATATAAAAAATGTTCATGTAGCCTATATACCTCAGTTGATATAAACCTACTAAGGCCAGTCAGATATAATGAGGTTTGCTAATTTTCTTTTAATAGTTTATTAAATAGAGCTATGTAAACCTTTGTGGCTGATCACTTTCACTACTGGAATCTGTGCATTTGCGTTTGAGACACAATGTGCTTCTTGTGCAATAAAACGATCTTGTAAGAAAATACAGTTCATGTTAAGAGATTTTAATCTTTTTAAAATAACTGAGAGGTTTCATCAGACTAATATTTTAAGGCACATGAAGATCAGAAAGTGACCTCAGTAAAGTTGGCTCAGCATTTGAAATTGGTCAGCTGTTCAGCAAGGATGCAGAACATAGTTATTTCTTGTGCAGTTATTTAGACAATGGTCTTTGATATCGGCAACTATAGAAGATGAGTAAAGGCATTATTCCGATGGATAATGCGTACATTTTGTTACTTTTAACAATGAGAGCATCCATGCTCCTCTCTCACACACTCTCTCTCTCTATCTCTCTCTCTCTGCAGGTTATATAAAGAAGGCAGTATTAAAGAGGATGACTGTGCAAATTTGACTTCTGCTCTGGTTTTAAATCCTTCACACCTGACAGAGCTGAATCTAAACGGGAATAAACCAGGAGAGTCTGGACTGAGAAATCTGTGCGACTTCTTGAAGAATCCTAAATGCAAAGTGCAGAAACTACAGTAAGTAATAATGTCTTCATAATTGGAACGAAACAGTTTAAGGCTATCAATCAGTCTACAAATAATCTACATCTATTTTAATAGTCTAATATGGGGTATGTGTAATTTTTTAATAATTTATAACTGATTCAATAATACTTTCTCAATATTAATACAGCTCTGACAGAAGTGCAGGTCCAAATCACAGGTTTATATTAATGCACTCATTCTAATATGTTATTGTTTCAATCCAACTCAATTAAATTTTAATTATATAGCACTTGTCACAAAGCAGCTTTATATAGATTCATATAGATTTAGATCCCTAATGAGCATAGCAGAGGCCACAGTGGTGAAGAAATCTCCATGAGATGACATGTATGGAAGGAGTCTCCAGTGTCAGCTCTTTGTAACAGTCAGAGGTAAAGCTGTAACTTTAAGTTTGACATCGTCAGGACGGAGGAGTTTACACTTTGCGGTTTCTCTGTAACGTGCTGAGTTTTACTGTGTACTAAGTTCAAGAGAGAGAAAACAGAGAGGCTGGTGAGGGAACAGCTGTTTATAGCTGCTATAACGTAAGTGAGAACAGGAACTGACTTGTCTTGTGGATGTTCTTCAACATTAAAAGCAACTATAAACAGATAAAAAAAAAGATTTTCTGGGAAACTGCTTTGGTATGAGATGAATAAAACACTCAGGATGTGCTGTAACAGTAACTCCACTTCATCACACCACCCTGTCATGTAGTATTTTACTCTATAAGCAACACACACAGTGGTTTATTCCTTACTAACTTACCATAATATTGTAGCAATGTTCAGTTCTAATAAAGGACAAATTATCTTTTCTCCCCCTTCTCTCTCTCTCTCTCTGCAGACTATGTAAGAGTGTAAGTGAGAAATCCTGCGCTGATTTGGCTCAAGCTCTCTGTACAAATCCATCACACATCAGAGGGCTGGATCTGAGTGAGTGTAAACTAGGAGACTCAGGAGTGGAGAAGCTCTGTGATCTACTGAAGACACAGGAGTGTAAACTGGAGACACTACGGTGAGTAACTCAGTGATGAAACACACTAAGTTTTGTAATAATGCAGAAAAACGGTGCTTGCTAGTGGGTGGACTGGCTCAGATAAACTGCCCTTTAGGTGTGAATGAGTGTGTAAAAGTGTGTGTGCATGGTGCAGTGGACTGTACATTAAAGAAAACCAAACTGTACTTCAGCAGAAGTTTTCTAATAATAACACACACTGGTTCGGCACTAGTAAACAGCTGTACACAGCTATAAACATCTGTCTAATATGTAATCAGTACTGGATCTGAGTGAGTGTAAACTAGGAGACTCAGGAGTGAAGATGCTCTGTGATCTACTGAAGAAATGGGAGTGTAAACTGGAGACACTGCTGTGAGTAACTCAGTGATGAAACACACTGAATTGAGATCACAATCTTTACAGTTATGTTTTCTGTGAATCAGAGCTTTCCTGATGCACACTAACATGACAAGATCTTCATCTTTATATTAATTTAACTCTTATGTTTGTGTTACATTCACTGTGAGTTCCTGAATTTCATTCTTAATGTACACACCTGCGTTATTATCTCCCTGTCTGTAGGTTAAACAAGTGCAACATAACAGATGGAGACGGTGATGCTCTGACTGCAGCTCTGAGGTCCAACTCCTCACTGAAAGTGCTGGATCTGAGAGAGAATGAACTAAAAGATTCAGTCACAAAGCAGCTCTCTGAGATACTGAAGCGTTCAGGAGGACAGCTAATGTAAGTAAACACACACAGTACTGAACGTGTGTATTCTGTAGAATATATTGTATGTGCAAGAGTGTCATGTAAGAGTTACGTAATTGGACAAATCAACAGCAACAATAACAATCTTACTGACAGAAGCACAGAGGATACAACTCCAGAATTCAGTCTCAGAACTAAAGCAAAACAATAACTCATCACTGCATGCTAATAACTAGCTCTGTAGCTCTGAGCTGATCTGTTACTGTTCTTCACAGAAATACCACTGCAGTTTTGTTTTCATTTTAGCAGGACTAACAGCTTACACTAGTCTATCAAGCTCTTAACTAACTCACTCTCACATACAGAAAAAGATCAATTTGTTTACTCCTGTTTATTCTACTTTTCTGCCATTTAGTGGAGTGTTTATGTAGTTAAACTAAATATGGTATATTTTAAATATTTTATTGTACTGATAATTACAAGAGAAAATGGATATAGCTCCAGGGTAAGAGCAATAATACAGGTTACAGTGTTACAACTTTAGATTATTTACATTTACTTAAGCTTTACAACCTTCACAAAAAAAAAAAAAAAACAGTCACAGAAGCTAAATTATCCAGTGACTAAATGATAAACCCAGTGACGTGTTTTTTTTCTGTTTTGATCTTACAGATGTGACAACACCAAATGGACAACAAGATTGTGGAATTACGTAGTGGGTAGTAAGTCTGATGAACAGCCGATTTCAGAAACTGACTCCTCTACAGTAAACATAGAAGAAAAAGAGATGGAAAAAATGCAAGACACACAACAGGGAGAAAGCAGTTTGTACAGTTTAGCAAGCAGTGTGGACCAGGAAAGTTGTGGAACAGTCACTGAGATCAGAAGCCCAGAGACTTCAGGCAGTTTGTATAACGCTGGAGAACAGTACAGTAGTACGCTTGTCACAAACACAAGTGATGCACCAAAGCAACAGAAAAAGGGACACAACAAAAAATCACATTAAAAAAAAAGGTACTAGATAAGAACCACAATTCAAACCAACCCAACAGTGAAGACTAGAAGGAGCATCAGCGTTTACTGATGCTCTAATCCTAGTAATAGAAAACTAAACCGTAATTCCCTAATATAAATAAGACCAAACCTGAACAAAAGGAAAGAGTTAATTAGTAGTACAGTACAAGTGTACTGAATGTTGCATGATAAATGGCAAACCAAAAACAGTACTACCCATAAGATACTGAACAAAAAATCATTCTAAACTAAAAGTGTAACCCAAAATTAAAATATTGCTGCAACTATTTACACTATGCTGCACAGCCACAGGCATGCTATTGATGTACATCAAGCTGATGGAAAGGAGTAAACTGGTTCCAAAAAGAAAGTGAACGTACAAAGAGCACTGGTAGAAGGACCAGTATTTCTTTGCTTAAAATTTCTTTGTGCTGTAGAAAATTTCTTCCTCCTGTGCAGTAGGATGTCTAAATTAGAAGAGTGTTAAAACATTACACTTTTTTTTATAAATCTACTTTTTATTACTTTTTTTATCTACTTATTTTTCAAATATATTGAGATCAGCTCTACAATTTATTTTAAAGAGCATAAAAAAAATAAATAAATAAAAATTATAGGGCTCACTGTTAACTTTGTCATCAACTTGCCCAGGCCTGAAAATCACGTACCTTGACCCAAATTTCTACCGTCCCAAACAAATGTATGTATTTTAAAGTGTTATTTAAATATAAACTAATCTCTGTAGTTAAGTTAGTTATTAGTTATTCATTAATTAGTTGTTCATGTACTGTAACTGTACATTATCAAAATTGAGTTTTTTTTATAACTTATTTTGACTTTGCTGAAAGAAGTTTTTAATAACAAAACACAAAATTCATCTTACATGATTTTAATTTTAGTTAACTCTGGTAATATATGCTTAATAAATTAAAGTTAAATAAAGTGCAGGTAATGAACAAGTTTTCTTGACCACTGTCCAGTCCTGATTAGTAAGCATTGCAGGGAATAAGTTACTTTTCCAATGTGACTTGATTCTTCTCCATAATATTAACGTAACCATTAGCATCTAAAGTTATGGAATGTTACCTTACCTTCTGCAAGCCACATCAGTACAGTATTGGCTACCAGTTAGCAACTAGCTAGTGGCTTTTTTCACTGTCATGCATGCGAGATGAGAGATTTATCATGGTGATCAAGTGACAATTTTGTAAAAGTTGCAGTGCTGAAAAAAGACCCTTTTTTTTTTTTTTTTTTTTTTTTTTTTTTTGCCTTGCTATAGTAAGCTCTACAAACAGCGCAAAACACCGCTGGTACAGAAGAGCAGAAATCAGTACAGGGAAACTTTTCCATGAGGGAATAAGGCTTCAGACTCACTTAGCCTCATACTACTGTTTCGCTAACATTTTGCTGTATGCCTCTGGCAACAAATAGTGCACTTTGTTTATTTTGACTGTGCAACTGGATTAGACTTTTTTTTTTGCATTGCCAGAAGTTAAACCTTCTAGTGAATCAAACTGACATCAATTATATTGTTCAACTAATACATTTGTTTCCCGGCAAAATATGTACTCATGCAATTGGACAAGATATTTTTCATTTTGGTGTCCTGATGTAGCGTTTTCCTTACTCTGGGAATTCAGTCCTTACTGTCGAACCCTGAAGTCTATGGAGGACTCGTACTTCCTGTGAGTATGCACTGCTGGACCAGTATGTGTACATGTGTTATTAACATGTTTATGTATACAATATGTTGGTACATTCATGTAACCAGACGAAGGACTGAACAATGTGTGTTTAATCAAATAAACAGTGACAGCTGGATTGTTAAAATGCACTTAACCCCAGCAATATGCTGATTTAATGATTGATCTGTGTTTAATAGTGGCTATTTGGTAAGCTTTACTTGTTTCTGTCGTTTTAAAATATGAGTTTGAACTGAAATAATTTTGAATTGAACTGAATGAGATTGTAATGTTGTATCTGAATAAAGCTGTAAACATCCAGTCTGCCTCTCTCTCTGCTCTCACTGCACAGCATGATTAGAGGGAAAATATATTAGCATAACAATTTAGTCAGTTATCATAACTAGCTTAAATACAGTAGCATTAACATTTAGTCATCTAGCAGCTACAGGCTAACTTTACTGTACTCAATATCCTCATATTGACATCAAGTACTTTGACAATCGAGGTAAAAACCTGAGAGAAATGACTGTTTTCTGATTTATTTTTCAATAATGACTGTTTTCTGATTTATTTTTCTTACTACAGCTCGAATATACTCGCTTTTTCGCTATTTCTCAGTATTAAATCTGATTAAAATCGCTACAGCAGCGGGTGAGATCAGGATCTGTGGAAGATGCTAACGATGCTAAAGGCTGAGGGGAAAAAACCCCGGTCGCGCGCAAACGGCGGGAAAGAATTTTGACGTCATCGCGCGCTAACCGCGGTGTGTCAATAAGCTGCAGAAACACTTCATGTAGGGTCTAACTGCTGCCTGTGTGGAGGGGGAGGGAGGAGGAGGGAGCGGGGTAGGGTACAGTGCGGATTGGGACGAAGCCGTAAAACAGCCTGTCATTGTTTATACATGCTGTGCTCAAAAATGCTCGTAAATGCTGGGATGTAAAAAAGAAAAATCGATCATTCGACTACTTATATTAAATAATTAAATAAACCACAAATTAATAAGTAAATCCTTCTGAAGTTTTTGATTATCCAGAATCGCAGTGTGAGTCCATTTCATTCACTGTTTTTTTGCTTTCACAAAATGGCTGCCAATCATCAAACTGGCCTTGAGACTCAAGAAGTACAGCACTTAACATATATTAATTTATATATATCACACAGATATGTTCTTGTTGAACATCCCATTCCAGATTTATTCCCCTTTGCTCTTATAATAACCTCAACTCCTCTGGGATGCTTTCCACTAGATGTTGGAGCGTGGCTGTGGGGATTTGTGTTCGTTCAGCTACAAGAGCATTAGTGAGGTCAGGCACTGATGTTGGGATGTCGAGGAGGTCTGGGGTGCAGTCAGTGTTCCAGTTCATCTTAAAGATGTTCAGTGGGGTTGAGGTCAGGGCTCTGTGCAGGTCACTCGAGTTCTTCCACTCCAACCTTCACACACCCTGTCTTCATGGAGCTCATGAAGCATTAGACATGAACAAAGTAGCACTTCTTACTTTTAAATAAGTTATATTGTATATACACATACTGTTAACATATAGACATATTCACTTGTTAAATCTATAACAATAACTATACAGTTCACCATTTGGAGGAAGAGACAGTGACAGTGCTGGTTAAAGTGGTAAATGACCTACTACTGGCCTCTTATCAGGGTTGTGTCTGCTTGCTTGTGTTGTTGCTTGACCTTAGTGCAGCTTTTGATACTGTTGATTGATCATACTGTTCTCCTTAATAGACTAGAAAACGTTGGCATTAAGGGAACAGTTCTCTCCTGGCTCAGGTCTTATTGACAGATTGTTATCAGTTTGTAGATGTACATGGTAACTCCTCTATGCATACTAAGGTAAAGTTTGGTGTTCCACAAAGTTCTGTTTTAGGCCCACTGCTTTTTTTCTCTATATATGCTACCTCTGTGTAAAATTAGTCTTAAACATGGTTTTAGCTTCCACAATTATGCTGAGGACACACAGTCATGTAACGTCCTTCTACTTAATTCTGACAAGACAGACATACTTCTACTAGGACATCATGCAGATAGATGTAAGCTTTCTGATTATGTAGTATCTCTGGATGGCTTTTTTTTGTCTCTTCATGTGCAACAGGTGCAAGGAAAAAGACCTTGGTGTGATTATTGACTCCAGTCTTTTGTTTGAAGATCATAGATGATGTTACTAGGCTAGCTTTCTTTCATCTCAGAAATAATGCTAAGATAAGAAATATAATGTCACTACATTATGCAAAAAACTAGTTCATGCTTTTGTTACCTCTGGGTTGGATTATTGTAATGCCTTACTGTCTGGATGTTCCAGTAGATGCATAAACAAGCTCCAGTTAGTCCAGAATGCAGCAGCGAGAGTCCTTACTAGAACCAGAAGATAAGACCACATCATCCCTATGTTATCTACACTGCACTGGCTACCAATCAGGTTTAAAATTGATTATAAAATACTACTATTGACCTATAAAGCACTGGATGGTCTCTCGCTGCAATACCTCAGCGAACCTCTGGTCTTTTATGATCCACCACACCTACATTGATCACAATGTGGAGGCTCTTTGTTGGTACCTAGAATAGTGAAGCCTACAGCAGGGGACAGAGTCTTCTCTTACAAAGTCCCACAGTTATGAAACAGCCTTCCAATTAGTGTTCGGGACTCAGACACAATCTCAGTGGATAATCTGAAGAGATTATTCTGCAAATTTTGTTCATGGCAATTGACTTTATGTTCATCATAAATGAGGCTACTACTATATAAGTATTTGCCTCCTTCTCATGCGTACATTATCATATTATTCTAAATATTATTTATTTTAAAGTCTCTTTGTATTAAAAATACGTTGTATTGCAATCATACCACAACTGTAGATTACTGTGTGTTCTTACTGTCAGTGTGTGTTAATCATCCCATAACCTTCATCAGGGCCTGTTTCTGATCACAGCACTGCTGTTTGCTGGAGATTTCTGATTGGTGGTGCTTCTCAACTCAGACGTGACACAGTGATGTTTGAAAACCTCAACAACATCAACAACACTGCTGGAGGAGATCTGAGCACCTGCAGGGCAACTGCCATTTATTTGTTTGCTTGTTGTTCTAAAAATTATTTTCCAGAATTTTCTTTTTTGTTACTTTGCACTTTCTATCTATATATAGATATCCGATCTATATATCGGATATTTCAATCCGATATATATTCTGTGTAAATTTTTTTTTGTGTTGAACTCACCTTCATTGAGATATTAATTTAGACTTTAACTTGAGTTATGCATTCTTAGTTGGACATGCAGCTAAGAGGGCATAAATCAAGTTAAAGTCTAAAATAATATCACAGTTTTGTTGCCCAGCCTTCAATGAAGGTGAGAAGAATCTTTGTTTCTTCTGACTGGTGAGCTTGATGTGAGAATCCTTGCATAAATAATAGACATCTTTTACAAGGCTCTATTTTCAATATTTTTAGGTGCTGCAGAAGTGGTTTGGAAGTTAGGGTGCCAAACTAGATCAAGATCTAAAACAACAATTTGCTGAAATGTTTGGCAAGCTTGTTTTTGCATCTCAGTCTAATATTGTCTAAATCTGAAAGTTCATTCATGAACAGTATAAAGCCAGACAATGCCATTTCCCCTCATTTATGAAACAGTTAGCTTTTTGTAGCATTGTGGTTCAATTTTGACCCATTCCTATTCCAAATCACTTTCGGGATTTCAAGGTTACAATGTTCCCTCTGATGGACTCGCAATTTCAAATTCTTCCATAAATAAAGTCAGCAGATTCCTTTTGTTTAGAAAACAGTCTTCATTTCTTTTGGCTATATATTTGGGTCGCTGTCTTGCTGAAATGTCCATCTTCTCCCCAGATTCAGTTTCTTGCCCGAAACTCCTCTAGTTTGACCTGGTACCTTGTACATATGCATATTATTGAACTTTAGGAAACTCCTTATTCATTTTTACGTTAGTATTACATATATATTTTTAATATAATGTCTAAATATTTTCCCCCATCAATTCCCTATCAATTTTTAAAGATATCGTTGTTTGTGAATAAATTTTTTTTTGTTCAGATTTATAAGAATAAAGTCAAAAATTTGGACATATGCACTGGAGATATATTAAATATCAAAAGCAAAAGTGTGTGAATACTTATTATATTTATTATGTATATCATGTGTTACAGCTGTTTGACTTAATTAAGCTCTGTTGCAGAAAGGCTGACACTGGCAAGGACACTGCTGCTCCTCTTACTCTTGACTCTGTGGAGAAAGTTGTCATTGCTCTGCATTCTGCCACCAGTGAAGAAGTCTTAGCTCCTTGCCCCACCTTACGCAGGAATTTGCTCCTCCCTGGCAGAAGAAGAAGGGTATATAGACGGGTAGAGGGCTCTGTCACCAACCCCCCCCAGTGCATGGCATATTTCCCAGCATGCTGAGCACTACATGTGCCTTTATTTTGACATGTGCTGTTCCCTAATGTGTGCATCTGTTCTCAGTTCAGCCTGTGTTTGTACATGCATTACTAAGCCTTGTTTTGAGTTTTTTAATGATTTTTTTTAAATTATGGATGATCCCTTTTTGACATTGTATGCATATTGATTCCTGCTTCGATCCATGATGACGAGTTTTGGATTGTCCACCACACTGAGTTTAAGCACTTCCATCCTTCCTCATTGCAGAGCATGTTACATTTTTGAACAGTCTGCAAGTAGAGAAAAAAAAATTAACTTACCTCATTACCTCATTAATATACCTCACCACAGCAGTCTGGTGTAATCAAACTTATTTAACTTATTTATTTAAAATTACTTTGTTTTCATAAAAATTCTAATAATATATAATAGAGGAATATATGGTTCATTATGTTACAATAACAAATTCTAATGG
This sequence comes from Pangasianodon gigas, assembly GCA_022758105.1. Lineage (NCBI taxonomy): Eukaryota > Metazoa > Chordata > Actinopteri > Siluriformes > Pangasiidae > Pangasianodon > Pangasianodon gigas. The sequence continues at coordinate 454,019 of CM040459.1, read as the reverse complement.
AAAGAAATTTTAAAAAAACATTTTCTTGTTCATAACATTTTACTTTACATCAGTAGTAGTAGTTTAAATTTATTTATATATTGTTCACCTCAGTGTATCCAGTTTACAGTTTTGATCCTGTAGTAAATCAGTGAGCAGCTTCACTCCTGATCCTCCAGGGTCGTTCCCTCTGAGATCCAGCTCTATCAGGTGTGATGATCTCAGAGCTTCAGCCAGAGCAGCGTGTCCTTCCTCTGTTATACTGCAGCCTGAAAGTCTGAAAGAGAGAGAAAGAGAGAACGGCCAGAGTGGAAATGAACAAACAAAATTCTCATTACCTTGAAAACTTTTTCTCTTAATTGTAATTTATTAATTAATTTAAAATGGGTGTAGTTTTAATTTTCCTTATTTTTTATGTGCTGTATAAGTCACCACTTCTTCCTTCATAAGTGCTCACTATTTCCCTCTCCTTATTATGTTAGTTTGTTCATAGTTTTTCACTTCTTTTGACTCCACTGAAGGTGACTGGACTGTTTACTAGCCAATTACATTAATTCACTGAGAAACTGGAGTGGCAACAGCAGCACTGGTGCCAAATGCTTCAAATTATTCAGGACGTCTGATGGAGGTTGGTTGCAGGAGATGTGCCACATCAATGCTACAACACCAAAACCTCCATTGCCGAATGTGCAAGAGCTTTTCAAAGTGAAAATAAATAACAGTGTGGCCTTTGCTTCGAAAGTCCGTTGAGATATCTACATTCAGGAATTTGGCATTCTAATTTGAAGAAACATATAGAGACAAGTTTTGATTTTATGCTAACTAGGTTAGTCATCTCTATACCCAAACTTATATGAACAAAACACAGACCTTATGAACAAAACATAATTATTAGTCACTATTTTTTTTTTTACATTAACCTGAGAGCAATACAGTCTGACTAAAGCTTTTTTAAAACATAATATAAAGTAACATCTAGACTATTTAAGGTGTGCATGTTCTAGATGTAAAAACCATATTATGTAAATTTTAAATAGCAGAAGCAGAACCTCACCTCAGTATCTGCAGGTTACAGGGCTGATGTTGCAGAAGTGCACAAAGCTTCTGCACTCCAGAGTTTCCAAATTTATTTTCACTCAGATCCAGCTCTCGTATGTGTGCAGGATTTGAATAAAAAGATGAAGTCAAAGCAGAACAGCCTTCTTCTGTAATACCACAGTCCTTTAGCCTAAAGACAAGAACAAATTAATTTTAGTTGTAAACTAAGCATAATAGTGAATACACCAAACAAAATGCAGTATTGATATGAGAGATAAAATACATTTATGTACTCTGAAAAGAGTGACATGTATCATGCATCAGAAAACAAAAATTGTATGTTAAAAAAACATGAATACATACATAAGTTTCTCAGTTCTGCAGTGTGAATCCTCCAGTAGAGCAGAGAGCTGCTTCACTCCTGAGTCTCCTTTTATTTTTCCACTCAGATCCAGTTCTCTCTGCAGTAAGGGGTTTTTACCCAGAACCTCAGTCAGAAAATCACAGGCCTTCTCTGCATCAGGTCTTTTTAACAGTCTGCAGTGAGGGAACAGAAACAGATTACATTATTAGCAATACCATATTTTATTTTACCTTGATCTTACCTTTACCATTTCTAGTTAATAATCCAGGCAAATTCCCTAGACTTCATGTTTGTCAGGCAGCAGTGGTAGAGAGCAGGCTTTTTATAAACCAAAAGACAAAAAAAAAAAATGAAAACAAAAATCATAGGATGAATGAAACAAGAGCTAGGGAAATGTGGCACAAACCCACAACAGGCTACCGGAAACAGAAGCTTAGAAAGTAAAGACAGGAAACTCAGAATTTAAACAGGGACACAAATTAAGAGTAAACCCCAAAACAGGCAAGTGTGTTTAAGTGGGCATGTGACAAGTTCATGTGGGCTGATGGGAAATCATCGGCCGTATAACGTATCAGTTTGTATTGGAGACGATATGTTACAAATTTATTGTTTGTGATATGAATACTGAAACCTTGAGTCGATATAGATACCAATCTGATTTTTTAAACTACTAAGCTCTAAGATGAGTGATTCTTAATTGAAACACTTTTATTGTTGTGCACTTTGTGATTCATTCTATCGTGATACTGATTAGTAATTAACTACTGTCCTGACTATGATCGTGCTTCTTTAGTTTTTTTCAACAGGTAAATTATTACAAAAAAAATGGCTTCTCTTTGTATACATACAGTGCATTCAGAAAATATTCAGACCCCTTCATTTTTTCACTTTTTGTTATGTTGCAGCCTTATGCTAAAATGCTTTAAATATTTTTTTTTCACATCAATCTACACTCCATCTAGGAAAGTCTAGGAAATTTGAATTCCAAGTGGGCTTTCATGTGTCTTGCACTGAGGAGAGGCTTCCATAAATTTTGTGCATTTATTTTAGAGATAGTGGCACAAATGTGTAGACGCAAATAGAAGTGGGTCTAAAATAAGCACTAAAATAATCATTTTTGGTTAGTATTTGGTTAATGTAGTGTACTGAAGTGGACATTAAATTAAATAAATTATTCCAAGCTCATAAAAGTGAAGCATAAATTGCTCACCTCAGTGTTGTTAGTTTACAGTCTGGATCCTGTAGTAAATCAGTGAGCAGCTTCACTCCTGATTCTCCAGGGTCGTTCCCTCTGAGATCCAGCTCTATCAGGTGTGATGATTTCAGAGCTTCAGCCAGAGCAGTGTATCCTTCCTCTGTTATACTGCAGTCTGAAAGGCTAAAAGGACAAAAGCTTGTTAAAGTGTGTTATTATTTAATCATGAAGGAGATCACAGCACGAAATCTAACTCTTTTTGACTAAAAAACTGTTAATTATGTACAGAACATAAATGTATTGTTTTTTTTTAACTTACTTGCCTTGCACCCATGTACTTTATTTGTTTGATTCCTGTTTAAGTATACTTGACTCTGAAGTATACAGCCCCACTAAAGGTTTTTAATTAATCATTATCTCTGGTTTTGTTTAGCAGTGTGGACGCATAGCAGAATGTAAAGTCTTCTACAGGTTCTATAAGAGTGAAATTTCTACAGATCTGTAGGTCTATAAATCAGGGATTCTGAAGGAAGATTCTCAAACTTTTTGGGCAAATGACCCCAAATGGCAATTATGAATATTCTGCTATATTATTTTAAATTCCAGATTTACAATTTAGGAATGCAACATTTGAAACTTATATTATGTCAGTAACATAAAAAAGCCACATCCACTATAGTTGTAACATCAGATTCAAAACATTCCTGTCCGTCAGGTCTCCAAGTCAAACTGCAAAATCTTTAACAAGTGCATGCAGACTGAGGGGAATCAGGCTGACAAGCTGTGTTTCTCTTTAAAAATTTCCGCTGACGTCTTGATTGTGTTTTACGCCTTGTCATGAGTTGCATCTCATATTGAAAACTCTGACCTTAAATTCAAATTATTTATTAATCTAGAAAAACCAGAAGCCTGGTACAAAAAACAGACCTTTCAGTAGGTTTGAAGGTGAATCGTGAGGTTTTTAAAATTCAAACACTAACTGTAATAGGAAACCCGGTTAGTACTCAATAACAGTCTAAAATAGTACATAAGTGTGACATTTTAGACACAATTCTACATTGTTTAGCAGAGGTAGCAGGACAGGGATTTTTATCTGTTTCTCTTTTTGAATTCCTGCACTAGTGCAGTGTTTCAGGACAGTGACAAAAATAGTATTTACACTCTTCATTTAAATGTGGCAAGATTAAATGTGACTCCCAGTAACATTTCAAAACACAAAATCAGTTTTCATAGCGATATTTCTAAAATTAATTTGCAAAATTAATAAAATGAATGAATAAAACAAAAGAGGAGAGTGTGACTATCTCTCTTGACTCCACTTGTATTTCATACGACCCCTAGTTTGGGTACTCCTGATGCAGGTTCTATCCAGCTATCCAAGCATAAACCTTAAATTCTTTTCCAAACTCTTCATTTGTTGTTCATTTTAGGTTTAAGGACACATAAGCAACCCTTCCAATAAAGCCTACTCAGTAGGAGAGACGAACTCACTTCAGTTTCTCCAGTTTACAGTTTGGACTCTTCAGTCCAGCACAAAGCAGCTTCACTCCTGAGTCCTGCAGAGGATTACTGCTCAGATCCACCTCAGTCAGCTTGGAGGATTCTGAGCTGAGAACTGTGTGTAAAACCGAGCAGCTTCTCTCTGTCAGGTTACACTTACTGAGCCTGAAAGTAGAAAATGTCAGAGGAACCAACAAAACATTTTCTTACTATTATAGTAAATATTTCACTTATGAAACAAACTCATCTACAAAATAATAATAATAATAATAATAATAAATTCTCTATTGCTTTTATCACAAGCTGCAGAAAATAAATAAATATGATATTCAGTATATTCACATATTAATGTGAATGTCTACGTACTGATAATTTATTCTGTGAAGCTCTGACTAGACTTTTAGTTTAGCTCATTATTTACTGAAGAAGGATGCTTTATACTGAATTACTGCTTATGCCATTTAATCAACTTTAAATCTTTCCTGGAACCAGTGAGCCAATGAATGAACAGGAAGTAAAGCCAAGCCTGTAGAGAAATAGATTTAACTTACAGAGCTGTTGTGGCTTCCTGGACGACTGGTAGCAGTCTCTTAAAGCATTCATCTGATCTTATGAACTTCTGTAGCTCAAACACTTCCAGATCCTCCTCTGATGTCAGCAACACAAAGACCAGAGCAAACCACTGAGCAGGTGAGAGTTCAGCTTCAGAAAGACATCCTGAGCTCATGTAGTATTGGATCTCTTTCACTAGTGAATCATCATTTAACTCGTTCAGACAGTAGAACAGATTGATTGATCTCTCTGGAGATGGATTTTGTTCAAGTTTGGACTTGATGTACTCAACTATGTCTTTTTGGCAGTCAGAGCTGCTTCCTGTGTTTGTCAGCAGACCTCGAATGAGCTTCTCATTAGACTCCAATGACAGGCCCAGAAGGAAGCGGAGGAAAAGATCCAAGTGTCCATTGTCACTCTCCAAAGCCTTGTCCACTGTAATCTTGAGCAAATCTAAAACCTTTGTTTCTTTGCTGCCTTCTGGTTTTTCAAAAACATTCTTGTTTTCATTTCGGACACATACATATGTAAATAAAGCAGCAATGAACTCCTGAATGCTGACATGCACAAAGCTGAAAACCGTGCCTAGAAATCTGCCAGTCTCCTGAGTGCACACTCCTGAGTACACTGCTATTTTACTGGGGTCAATTCCACACTCTACTAGATCTCGTGCATAGAAAATCGGGTTGCTGTTTCCCAGGTGTCTAAAAGCAAGTTTTCCCAGTGAAAGAATTCCCTCTTTATCCCAGGGAATGTCTGAGGCATACTTTCTATTGTATTTCTTGTCCCCCTGTACTGTCTGAAAGATCAGAAAGCATGTGTACATCTCCGTCAGAGTCTGTGGAATGTCTTCACTGTCTGTTCTTCCCAAAATCACCTCAAGTACAGTAGCTGAAATCCAACAGAAAACTGGAATATGACACATGATGAAGAGGCTTCTTGATCCTTTAACATGGTCAATGATTCTGTTGGCCAGACTCTCATCGCTGATTTTGTTTCTGAAGTACTCCACCTTTTGTACATCATTAAAGCCACGCACCTCTGTGACCCGGTCCACATGTTCAGCAGGGATCTTAGCAGCTGCTGCTGGTCGAGTGGTGATCCAGATGAGAGCAGAGGGAAGCAGATTTCCTTCAATGAGATTCGTCATTATAGTGTCCAGTGAAGCTGGCATTGATGCATCAGTCAACTTCACATTTTCGTGGAATTTTAGAGGAAGTCGACACTCATTCAGGCCATCAAAGATAAACATGACTTTATACTTATCTGTGAATCTCATTCCTTTTGTTTCTGGGAAAAAATTATCAATGATGTCCCTCAAACTGCACACTTCCTTCTCCTTCAGGTTCAGTTCTCTGAAAGGCAATGGAAATATGAACTTGATGTCCTGATAGTCTCTCCCTTCAGCCCAGTCTAGAACAAACTTCTGCACACAGATGGATTTTCCGATGCCAGCGACCCCCTGCGTCACCACAGTTCTGATGGGTCTGTCTTCTTCAGATAATGGTTCGAACATGTTCTTGCATTCGATTTGCTGCTCTTGCTCCATTTGATTTTCTTCAGCTTTCACAGTAGTTCTTTGCTTTTCAATTTGTCTCACCTCATGTTGTTCATTCATTTGTTGAACTCTTCCTGTAGTGATGTACAGATCTGTGTAGATCTTGTTAAGAATGTTGGACTCTCCTTGCTTTGAAGTTCCTTCCCATACATGTCGATACTTCTTACACAGGTTTGATTTGAGTGCACGCTGCTGAAATCCTATTAGCGCATCTAATTAAACAATTATTAAAACATAAGAAAGAACAAGAATGAATTGTTCTACGTATTGGATAAATAGTATATACACTACATAGAGAATTCTAACTTACATCTGAGGTTTTTAAAGACAAATACGTAGGGTTTTTTTTCTTATAAGTTACATATACGTAAAATAGAAAATATAACGTATTATTATCATCTGTTGATCTCTTACCTTGGAGTGCATCAGCGAGGTCATCGTGTTCCATCATCTTCAGAAAGTACAATGCCATATCAAGAGCTGCTTCTTTAATACTCCACAGATCATCTCTCACCTCTCCATAATATTTTCTGTCTTTTTTTCTCAGAAGTTTCATAAACATGTCCAGCTCATGCTTTATAAAAACAGTCATTTTTCTTTCAAGATCCTAAAGACAATATAAAAAAAATGATTTTTAAAAGGCGGATAAACATGATAAGCATGATAAGAACTCTTCATTCTTGGATGGAAAAGCACATACATACATAAAGGCTAGACTAGGGCTCTGTAAATGTTCAATACTGATACCAATCTGATATGTTGACATTTGATGCCAATACCGAAATGATACTTTAAAAATAAACAACAATAAATTTGGTTACTGTACAGTGACATTCCTCTCTGCTCACCCCTGCTTTTCTGTTATAGTGAAAGGTGTAGATTTCCTGTTCCTGATTACATTAGCTCGAGAAGAATTGGCTCTAGCACTGTTAGAACTCCCATCTACAACATGAAATTGAAACTTCATATTTAGCAGACCTCAGTTAATGAAACCCATGAAGAATAAATATGTATTAGATGCTAGGTGCTAGCTGTTAAATCCAAACATTTCACAAATTGATAATGTAACAGTAGCTAACTTTCTCTTCCAAACATCAGAAAACTGATTGTTAAACTGTTAATTTTCCGTGTTTGGTTGTAGTGTGTTTTGCCCAGATTTCCTAATCTCTGGCGGCAGCAGAGAAGTGCATCTCATGCTGCAGTCAGAAACAGTGATGGAGATTAATCCCATTCTCATTTAATCAAATGTTTCATCAGAACTGATGAATAATGTGACTTCGCATCTACTATGTTAAGGCATTTATTGCCCCAGGAACTATTCTCATCTATTTTTACAAAGTATAGTGAGACCCAGAAGTCACTCGCTTTTTATGTTGCTTCTCTGAGGTCATGGCTGATGTCCTTTCTTCTTGGCATGATGTAGACACACCCCTGAAAGTGCCAGAACACCAAACTGCCAAAAGTTCTGCTTTTATAGAACTAGTCACACTTTTCAATGATTAACTAATCTTGTGCATTTCATTAGTAACACCTGGCAAATGTCTGTCTGAAGTAGGATGGGTGTACTTATTTTTTCTCACCTGGTTTCTGAATGTTGGTTTACCTTTTTGGAAGAAATGAGTACATACTGAAATCTGCTGAAGTCTGTTTTTTTTGTTGTCATTTGAGGTTATTTGTTTGTTTATAGACGTTGGTGAAGACCACCCAATTGTTATTTAGGGTGTACTTTCTTCTTCCAATGACCGTATGTGTATGTGTATGTAAAATGTGATTATAATTGTATTTTATATTTTGTATTTTAATTTGTCTAAAAGTTTTCACATCTCACACATAGACAGCTCTCATGGTTTTTGAGGAAGAAGCGATATAGAGATATAAATAGCTCCTTATTCAGTTCATTAATTATGTTGTATTTGGATTTGGTGGCCTGCCATCTCTAGTTAGAAAAAATATCAGACCTTTTCATGCTATAAACATATATAATATTCCTACTCCAAATCTTAAGTGTCCTCTAAATCTTGGCCAAAAAAGTACGATGCCTTTATTTTAAGAACAGAAAGATTGGCTTTTCTGCTTTTCTTAACATATCCAGACACATCACAACTACACCACCCTGTATGCTTGGTTTTGTAGAATGCCCAGTGTTTTGCACATTTTAACAGACAGTTTATTAATCCATTCTGGTCTTTCATCAACATACAACTGAAACATTAAGTACAAAAAGTTTTTTAAAAAGGTCTTAATGACTTACTTTGAAAATGTTGGAGAGAGAGAATTGAATCTTCTTTTGTAATGTGTCACTTCTCACAGCAGCCTTTGGATTGACTCTGCAGTAACAATAAATGAAAGTCATTCTTATGTCTGGATTTGGCATCTGTCTCTAATCTCTCGCTATGTCTCCAGGGATGGTAGCTTGCAAGAAATACAACTGCCATTTTGTTGAATTAATGTCATTTATATATGTACTTATTTTGCCACAATTACATTTAGCAGTCTACTGGAATCTTTAGAACCTTCATTTTTTAATTTTTTTAACTAGCTAGCTTTAATACACTACTTGACAAAAGTCTTGGGCCACTTTCTGGGTGGGAGGACCAGCATTATTCTCTCCCCTCTCTATAACAACACTAATTAATTGCAGGTGTCTGTGAGCTCATGTTTACAGAAGAGCACAGTTAGCAGTTTGTTAAACAGCTGTCACTTCTGGATTGCTCAGTAGGGATCAAAATCTAATTGCAGATTTCTGTAAAGGTACTTTGTGACAATGTCTGTTCTTAAATGCTTTATGTAACTAAAATTGAATTGAAAAGTGTTTTCCTCTTAGTGTGTTCAGTCTGAAAGGATGCACCTGTTTGCTGTCACTCTTTCTGGTTGGTACTGTAGGTGTCATGCATTTGGGGAGAACCAGCCAGTGAATAGGAAATGACAAAAACACACTGGTAGTGAACTTTGTCATACTCTAACTCTACTACAGCATCTTGTTTATACCGCTAATACTAATAATCCACTAATAATTTTGTAGTTTAAACAAGTTCATAGTCCACACAAATCTGGATTATATACTGATGTCAACAATTTCTCTCTGAGTCACTTCAGAATATGGATCTGAAAATATTAGCTGGGATAACCAAGAGGAAGATAAAACAATACCTTTCCTGAGAGCCTCACCTGCGTTTGAAGCTATAAGGCATCTCCATTGACTGGTAGCTCTCCATGGACATATAGCTGAGTGCAGGGGAGACTGGCCTTTCCTCAGTAGCACTAGGAAAAAGGGTTTTTAAAACCTTTTATACAAGATATTGTATACTAAAGCAGCACATCCACATCTGGGGGATTTACTCTCCTGCACATAGGCTCCAATAGGATCTACTATTTTAGATATTATTTTTTTCTGAACTCAAATCCGAAAGTTCATTTTGTCATTAATTTTATTATTGTGGCTGAATTTTACATTCATAGAATGAAATGGGCTGGTAAAAGACAAAATATGAATTATATAAAAAATTATTAGAAAATATTAATAAAATTTCCCGATGTAAGAAGAGAGAGGACACTGAATCAATATATTTAATGTAGCTACAATGTAATGTGCAATATTGCATCTAATGCTATTCTGCATCTCTGCGGACCCCTGACCGTCACACCTGTATGTGGTTCTTGCCTAAACTGTTACCACAAAGTTGGAAGCACACAATTGTATAGAGTGTCTCTGTATGCTGTAGCATTACACTTTCCCTTCACTGGAACTAAGAGGCCCAAACCTGTTCCAGCATGACAATGCCCCTGTGCACAAAGCGAGCTCCATGAAGACATGGTGTGTGAAGGTTGGAGTGGAAGAACTCGAGTGTCCTGCACAGAGCCCTGACCTCAACCCCTCTGAACACCTTTGGGATGAACTGGAACACCGACTGCACCCCAGACCTCCTCGACATCCCAACATCAGCGCCTGACCTCACTAATGCTCTTGTAGCTGAATGAACACAAATCCCCACAGCCACACTCCAAAATCTAGTGGAGAGCCTTCCCAGAAGAGTGGAGCTTATTATAACAGCAAACACAGGGGAATAAATCTGGAATAGGATTTTCAACAGGTACATATGGGTGTAATGGTCAGGTGGTCACAAACTTTTGGCCATAAAGTTTGTTTCTCGAATGAAAATTACATATTTTTGCAGCCACTTTGGGATTTTTCAGTGTTGTCCCAAAAAATTCCTCGCAGTATAAACCACGCCCACTAATGATTTAAATACGAATATTTGGAGCATTAAACAGATACAGATAGTGTTGTTGCATCACACCCATTCTCCTTAGTTTCAGTACTGGTCTGGTCACCAGCAGAATTTAGGGTCTTTGTAAAATGACCTGGGGTACTAGGTGGTGGAGGCATTATATTCTCGGGTTGTCCGTGTGTCTGTCTGAGATTCTCGTTTCTAGGATTTACATTATATAGAATGATCATTGTAACCAGCAGAACCAGGATCAAGGTCACAGCAAGGTCAAATGTCTGAAATAGGTTTTATTCAATAGCTTCCTTCTTGTTTAAAGTATTTTAAGGTAATTCAGGCAACAGATTAGTAAGAAGGACTAGACTTCTTGGTGGCAGAGGCAAATCTGGTGATGTGGTTGGCATGGAGTTCTAATTGTTTACAATCTGGGACAATGATATAATCAGATATTATTGAGATATTGATTCAGCCAATAAACACTTTTTGTTGGCACAACTCAGATGCTTATGTGTACTTGTCTAAACCATCAGAATTATGCTGCATTCATGACAACAGGCAACGTGAACTCAGGTGTCTGAAGTCAGAAATAAATGAATACTCACTGTAAGCTGTCTACAAAACTAGAATTAAAGAGTTGTTCGGTTAGTGCTTAATTTATTTTTAAAGTGGATGTGATAATGACTTACATTGTTACTAGTGCCAAACATTACACAGAAGAGCAGTTTGATCAGAAACTCTTGCAGAAAGTGAATTAACATTTCAATTATCAAAGTATTACCAAATATTTTGTGATTTCAAATATTAACAAAAAACTCAAAAGGCTATGAAAGTATTTTCCGGACAAATTTCAAAAGCTAAAAATTTAAATTTAAAAAATTTCAAATTTTTGTATTTGTGCACACAAATCATAATTCAAATGCAAATCGCGTATTACCGTTTGCATTTTTGTTTACATGAACATACAATGTCTGCCAAATTTCACATGGAAAAGCAAAGTCCATTTGCAACCGCATTTCCCATGTCTTATAAGTTATGACCCTGTCATATTGAAATAGCAACAGCAGTTACTCCATTTGCTATTTCACTTCCTCTGCGTCGTGTATGCAGCCCGCCAAAATTCAAATGCAATCGCACTTCTCTTTGCATTTGCCTAATGCCTTGCACAGAAACCTGTCAATCAGTGTTGGGGGTTGGAGTATACTATGGGGCATGTTTGTATTTGGAAGTGACAATTGTGACCACTGTATCCTGTATGGAGTACACATGGCTGAGCAATGTGGCGATCATCCTTAATTTTGGGTCAGAAAACAAGATTTGTCCAGAAAATACTTCCATAAAAAGGCTTCTTAAAAACTTGAAATCACACTGTTATTTCTTGTTACTTTTCAGCATGACTGCCACCATGTTAAAGTGGCTTCACGGAATTCTTACTACTTTACAGTTTAAGGTTTTTAGCAGTAATCTGGTATTTTTACAGAATAAACTGCACATGGATGCTTAAACCTCCCTGAATGCTGCAGACTGAGAGAGTGATGTAGGCTAGTGAGGACAGTTTATACCCCAGCTGCAGGAATGTGAGCCAGAATGAAGCTCCCTCAACAAAGGATTAAACCTGATCATTTGTATTTATGTCTAGCGTGAACGGTCTTCTTCTTTTTATTTCAACTCTACGTTGTGTGGATGGGATGAATGAGAACGATACTGTTAAAAGAAAAAGATTTTGATTATCATTCAAGTTTGACCATGATTGTATGCCACTTAAAATTGCAGCACCCCCAAAGTAAAACACCTTCCTGCATTTCTGCCCCTAGGTGTCCCCTGACCTTACTTTGAGAACCAAGGGTTTAGGACAGAGATGTCAAACTAAAATTCTGCCCCAGGCCACATCAGCATTTTTGTGAAACCTTCAAGGGCCATAAACTAAAGCTTTTCATTTCTAATGTATTATGAATATCTATTCTATTGATTAACACCAATAACCCGAGGCTCCAAAAATAGGAAGTTTATTTGTTCCCAGACTTTTTGGGCTAATGACCCCAAATGGACATTATGATTTTTTTGCAACCCAGAGCCTTGACCATCCTACTTTTTTTTAATTTCAAATTTATAACATTTTATTATGTCAGTAACATACAGATGTGTAACGTCAGTTTCTGCATATTGATCTTCTTGCACCCAACTTGAAACCACTTTAATCATTTCATTTTTTTTCAATAAATTCACATTCACACTTACAGGAAATATTTCAGGAAATAACATGATAAATAATAAATAATAAGCCTGTATTCAAAGTGCAGTTCTCTCATCGCTTATACTGTATGTTTGGTGTACACAGATATTTATCTGACTTGTGAGCTAAATGTTTTATCAGTCAGGACCGAATCAATAAAATATAGTATGATATTCTGATCTGAAACAAAATGGTTTAGAGGCTTTGCACTTAAACTTTACACACATGTAAGAAACACCACAGGCCTGTTTCCTTCCCTCAGATTAAGCTGTTGCATTACACCACGTTATCCATTAAAGAGTAAACTGTGTAAGTTAAGACAGAAATGTTCTTCGTTTAGTAAATCAGTAAATAACATTCACATATTGCAGCTTTGTATTCCAGCACTCATGGTGATTCCCTCCCCCCCGAGCTTCAGGTTTTTCTCATCACAGAAAAGATATCCTGACTTTCACGTTCACTTTGTGGCGGGACTTCACTTACAGCAGAGGATAGAATCTCTCTCTCTCTCTCTCTCTCTCTCTCTCTCTCTCTCTTGCTCACACACACAAACACACATTCCACTTTATATATACTCAGATCTAACAGGAGCAGGTAGAACTACAAACACATAGTCACATATTGTCATTCAAAAGAGTTGCTTTACATGATGCTATAATTTGGCTGAAAAACAGAGCAGGCAGAGCAGATTTGAAGTGAAATACCAGAAGCATTTTTGATGCTGAACCATAAAAAACAACTCATGCCATTGCCTTCATGCCATAGAGCTACTGACTGTTTAGCTGTGAGTGGGTGGGATAGAAAAGATACAGGTACATTACAGGCATATTACACACACACTGTATATTAACAGTATTATATAGTAACTATTTTTTTTCTGTCACTGACACAATACTATTATTACTGCTGCCTAACAACTTAAGCTCTCTAGCAGAACCGCTAGTGCCACAGTGTCTCTACTAGCTAATCTGTCATGTTGCTACCTAACACTGCTAACTTTATTGTGGAACAACATGAGCCCATGGAAAACCATTTGAGTTGTATATGTATGTATATATATATATATATATATACAGTATATATTGCCAAAAGTTTTGGGACACCCTCCAAATCATTGAATTCAGGTGTTCCAATCACTTCCATGGCCACAGGTGTATAAAATCAAGCACCTAGGCATGCAGACTGCTTCTACAAACATTTGTGAAAGAATGGGTCGCTCTCAGGAGCTCCGTGAATTCAAGCGTGGTACCGTGATAGGTTGCCACCTGTGCAATAAGTCCATTCGTGATATTTCCTCACTACTAAATATTCCACGGTCAACTGTTAGTGGTATTATAACAAAGTGGAAGCAATTGGGAACAACAGCAACTCAGCCACGAAGTGGTAGGCCACGTAAAATCACAGAGCGGGGTCAGTGCATGCTGAGGCGCACAGTGCGCAGAAGTCGCCAACTTTCTGCAGAGTCAATAGCTACAGACCTCCAAACTTCGTGTGGCCTTCAGATTAGCTCAAGAACAGTGCGTAGAGAGCTTCATGGAATGGGCTTCCATGGCCGAGCAGCTGCATCCAAGCCTTACATCACCAAATGCGCTTCTAGAAGAATGGTCAAAAATTCCCATAAACACACTCCTAAACCTTGTGGAAAGCCTTCCCAGAAGAGTTGAAGCTGTTATAGCTGCAAAGGGTGGGCCAACTCCATATTAAACCCTATGGATTAAGAATGGAATGTCATTAAAGTTCATGTGCATGTAAAGGCAGACGTCCCAAAACTTTTGGCAATATAGTGTGTGTGTGTATATATATATATATATATATATATATATATATATATATATATATATATATATATATATATATAGTGATGATGGGCACGTAATCAGTCCGTGCACATAAACCACCAAGCGTTCCTCACTGTACTGCCGCCATTGTGCTGAATGGACAGCACCACTTCAGCACCACCCATGATGTGGAAAGCACAGGAGCGCATGGCTGTCGGGGGCAGAGTAATTAGGCATGGTTAGCAACCAATGAGGGCTGTGGCGGCTCCCTTCCCTCCTTGAGACGGCGGGAGAGTATAAAAGGGGCCTGCGGTAAGGTGAACAGTCTTATGCCCCACATTAATGCTATTCTTTCTGTGCTGGCTAGTCTTAAAAATACTAAATTCCGAAATGAATTCAAATAATCAAAGAGAACTTTATCCTTACTGTAGCATCACCACCGGCACCTGCCCGCCAGAGGGAGCCCTCGCCCGAGTTTTGACACCACCCACGAGAAACACTTCCGGGGTTTTTTCAGATATTTAAACAACGCGTTCACTACACTAGGACGCGTAGTTGTTGTCTTTTGTGCTCGACCCTGTTCACGTTTACGGTTTTCTGCCTTTGCCTTGTGTTTTTGGATTTGTTTGCCTCGCTGCTCGACTTCCTGGTTTACCTGGTTTACCTGTTTCTCGACTACGTTTCTGCCTGCTGTTTTGGATTATCTGCTATTAAATCTGCTAATGGATCCTATACAACCCGCCTCCGGCGATTCATTACACTTACAGTTTATTCATAATATTTACATATTATGTGTTGTTTTGGATCTGTATGCCTGTCTTCTGAAATAAAGCTTTTACCTGCAAGAGCAGCCACCTGACATCTAGCTATAAAGGCTCTACTCAGCAAATTTTTTAAAGTCACCATTACTTGTCTTTGCCTGTCCTTTGTCATGTTTCTTTTGATTGATTCTTTGTTTCTCTCTGCTGTGAATTATCTCTGCCATGGGTCTGCAGTGTTTTGCAGAATACATTCCATGTAGATTATTAAAAACTCCTGAAATTTGCAGACTGACATAAGGGGCTCACTATATACATGCCAACACACAGGTTTATGTAATAATGTGATAGCATGTTAATAATTGTTTTTGTTCACCCCTTGTGCTTCATTTGTCCCAAAATGAGCAGCTTCTGGTCAGGTTTGCACTCTCGTGATAATTCACGCAAGACTTCCTGTCACGTGAGACCATGGGACGCTAGGCAGGAGTAGGATGTACTGTTTACTTTTGCCATAAATCGAGCTGGTAAGCCGGCACAAGAAAAAAAGGGTATTTCTTCCACTTTCTTCTTGCATCTGGAGCGATTGTGGCCGATACAGAATACAGAATATAGAATCTTCCTTCTTCCCTTTGCTGCCTCTGGAATATCTCAGGACTGAATTTGTGCAGGGATCATTCTACAGGGAAGGATCCCCCCTGTATCGAACTTTTAGCTTGAGTAACGCTGCCGAGGACATGCCAGGCCAGTGAGAGCACTCCAGTAATACTATTAATTATACATAGGACTTTCGGAACTTGAGAGACTCACACCCCCAGACACATGCCATCGCACTGAGACTTTCTTGCAATTTCTGATTGTTTGTTGTTGCACCTGTATCATATGTATAATGCACACTGGGTGTTTCATAACAGTTTGTCATGGTCTGTTTTGTTCCAGAGTACTGAGATATACACTGTTTAGAAAGGTTAAGAATCCCCTTGTTTGTGTAATCTCAGTGGTGTTCTCACCGAGTTTTACAGGGTCAGTTCACCAGCTGTTAGATTTTGGACTATATAGACTTTGGCCACTAGATAGAGACATTCTGCA
The DNA here is from genome assembly GCA_022758105.1 of Pangasianodon gigas. Lineage (NCBI taxonomy): Eukaryota > Metazoa > Chordata > Actinopteri > Siluriformes > Pangasiidae > Pangasianodon > Pangasianodon gigas. The sequence goes on along the minus strand of CM040459.1, from coordinate 437,755 downwards.
TTTGTGTTTTCTTTTTTGTTCACTTGCCTGCTAACATTTGTTATTGTTCGCCAGACTATTGATAGCCTCCTTCTTCTTTGTTCATTGCTGAGTCCTCGTGTTTTCTCAAGCGAGTACTTCGTCACTGGCTTGGCTTTGTTACTAAGTGCTTTATCTTTTACTGCCTGTCCTTTTTTTTGCCTTTTGTGATCTTTTATGTTTTTGCCTTTTTTTGGAATCTTTTGTTATTGTCACCTTTTTGGCATCTTTTGTCATTTTTGGCCTCTTTGGTTCTTTGGGTATTTTGCCTTATTACTTTTTTTGGGACTTCACATTCATCTACCTTACGGTTGGATTTGGAGTTCTTGTCACCACACTTACAAATGGCTGCAGAAATATGGACAAGAATGAAGTGCCCTCAACAAAGGATTAAACCTGATCATTTGATCCCTTGCTATGGTAATACGGGAGACACTTTCTCAGCTAAAGCAGTGGTTGGACCAAACACAAGTAAAATACTCAAAAAAACTTTAGCAGGCTATGTGTCATACAAATTGAATGACAGTGAGGGACATCAAATACTTGAAATCACACATTAAAATTTGCTTGATTGAGACTTCATGAAGTGTGTGGGACGTGTCATGTGATTTAACTTGCAGTGGATACACTGACTGACAGTTCTGGGATATAGAGTTCATGGTTGTTCAGAGTGCTGGTTTTGAGATGGCTCAATGAGGATTCTGGGAGTTGGAGTTGGAATTTAAGACAGGATTAGATAGCAGTGTCAAACTAACTGAATTTACTCTTTAGATTCTTTTCTGTCTAGTCAGCATTCAGGTTCTTTATTACAAATTATCTAAAGCTTCCTGAGGTACATATGGTAGACTGACTCCATTTGGTGTTGTAGCGCCCTGTCAGCTAAACTGAGGTTACTATAAGGTGGAATTTTAAATTCACTACAAATCTCGACTTTACAATGAGGCTAATATTTGGTTTTAAAATGAGACTAACAAGAATATACTGAGAACGCAATAACAAGATCTTTCCTGAGAGGCTGCTCCACGTGGAAAGTTGAGAGGGATAGGCATTGACAGATCACTCTTAAAGGTCACACCACTGGGTACAGGAGAATTTGACCTTTCCTCGGTTCCACTAAAGAATACAGAGAATTGTGTTTTAGCAATTGCATCTTCTAAACACTTCTGATCCAAAATGTCTTCTGAATACTTCACACTGTTAAAAAAAAACTAGTAGGAACTGCAAATCAGGGTAAACAGAAAAAAAAATGCTGATGGCTTCAAAAAAGGCTACAACACTAAAGTTACAACTTAATCTTAGAACTAAATGCTATTGTGGCATTGTTACACATATATAGACATGGCTTTGCTACAGAACTGTCAAGAGCTTCAGGTCTGTGTTGGAAAGTGTCCACAAGTTCATTAGGCTCGGCTGTCATATCCAAACCTGTCAATCATCTCATTAACCACAACCTTTTATTTATTATCAATTAACACCTATAAAACACATTTATCTTAACTAAATCGCGACCACTATAGGGCTTCAGAGACATTTTGGCTTCACTTTTTCACCACTGTTATGACGTCCACTCTGAGTATATACTGTCACTGAGGCTGACAAATTTGCAATACGGATTTTATGGTTTCTGGAAGTGGGGGCGAAGCAAAAGTAAAGAAAATATGAAAAAAATAAAGAACCAATTTGAGTTGTCCCGAGCCTGCCGCCCATCTCTTCATTCCCAGCCCAACCAGGAAAGTGCCACACTGGTGCCAAAACCCGGGACTTTGAGGAAGATTCACCATCATGGAGTCCTCACCACTCGCTGAGACTGTGAAGACCAACAACTTCCGGTCATGAACCTGCTGGAGTACACGTCCTAAAGCGGGCCATTTTGCAATGGGTCAGCCACACCCCTGAACAGCACTGTCAGTGCTTCTGCTCGCTGACACTCTGTGAGTTGGGCCACCCATTTGCATTCACTCAACAGCTCCTAGACACCTGTTAAGGTGACTGCGGGCAGAGGACCGTGGTGCCGAAGATGTGGTCAACCTCGTGGTGTTGGAGCAGTTCATCACTGGACTACCACAGGGAACAGCGGAATGGGTCCAGTGCCACCGTCCAGCATTGCTAGATGAGGCGAGGACCACTTGGCGGGGTGTTCGGGGGCAGGTGAGCCCCCCTCTTCTCCCTCCCTCTCTCACTCTCGTTCTTCCCCTTTTTCTCCCTGCCCTCCCACTGTCCCTGCATGATGGAAATGGGGGCTAATTCCCCCAAAACGACCTGGGCCAGTGTGCTGGGGCTACGGGGAGCCTGGGCATTTCCAGGGAAAATTTTTGGGGATTAAGCCAATTCGCTCCAGTGTTTACCATCCATGGATGGATGGGCTGGTTGAAGGGTTTAATCAAACGCTCAAGAATATGATTCGTAATTTCACTCACAATAATGCTTGGAATTGGGATAAGTGGCTCGAGCCCCTGTTATTTGCAGTTCGAGAGGTCTCGCAAGCCTACACAGGGTTTTCCCCATTTGAATTATTGTACTGGCGCCACATTTAATAATTACCACTATATGTTGCTAGCTCACTACTAGCTTTGAAATTTGATACCATTTTTCTGGACCATTTAAAGAGCTTCTCATATTTCCAATTTTCAAAAATATTTTTTTTTTTTTCCAAAACACTGGTTTAAAAATAATTCAAAATATTAAGTTTTGTAATGTGTAACAAAGACATTGGATGCTCCTCCATGCAGAACATTTATCTCCTTTCGAGTTGAAATTGATTCCTTCTGAGTTGCTTGAAATTGGATCATTTAAATGCAAAAAAGTTACTAGATAAAGAAATATTATATCACATTTTTGCATTCTAAATGCTTACCTTTGTATCTTGTGGTGTTCCTCTTGTAGACTCATTTCTGAGGTTCCGAGTTTCTCACACTCCCCTGACATTATTTCAGAAGGTCAAATGTTTTTATACTATGAACTTGATCCTGGTGAGAAAAGAACAGGGGAATATAAAATTATCTTTCTGATATATAATTTTAAATTGAGTAAAAATGTACACTCTATAAAGAACATCACAAAACCTCTATGTTGTGTGAAGTAAATCATACAAACAATGATTTTCATTATTGACAGCATTAGAAAATGTGTAAAGATAATATATCTGCTCTGCAGGTGGACAGAGCAGGTCCACAAGCGGTTCACATAAATCTGATACCATAACTTACCTACCATAGCTCTGTGTTGAAGAAAACACTTGTTATAATACAGGGCTGAAATAAGTCATCAGAGTTAGGCGTTTATATTTATTGTATTGATACCAGTGTATTATTTTAAAACTTGAGCCAACTGTGTCAATAATCACAATTTCCATGTGTCGATCAATGATCCACTGCTGAAAGGCTATTGATGCGAATTTGAAACCATTTCTCTCATTCCACAACCCCCCCCTTCCCAATAAATTCACATTCACATTTTTTCAGTAAATAATATAAGCCTGTATAAAACTTCTTGAGGAAATTAAAGCACAATTCTCTTACTGGCAGGTGTAGGTTACTGACTTAGCTCTGACTTGTGAGCTAAATGTTTTTTTCAGTCAGGACAGAATCATTAAAATTTATTATGATATTCTAATCTGAAACCAATGGTTTAGAGGCCCTCCAACATTTCAGCATTACAATCTAAAATGGCGCTCTGTGTGTGTGTGTGTGCGTGTGTGTGTGTGGGTGTGTGTTATCTAGTCAGGAAATAGTGTTGTGTTTATGCGTTTATTGCTGCTTATTGTGTTTGCTCGTGAGAAAGAAAGAAGAAAAGAGAAAGATAAAGGAATTGTTATAGTGAATATTAATATTATTCCCTCTTTAACAAATAACAGCTGTAAACTTTACACACATGTAAGAAACACCACAGGACACACAGGCCTGTTTCCTTCCCTCAGGTGAAGCTGCTGCTTTACACCGCGTTATCCAATAAAGAGTAAACTGTGTAAGTTAAGACAGGAATGTTCTTCATTTAGTAAATAATCCTAACTTTCACATATTACAGCTTTATATTCATGTACTCACAGTAATTTTTTTTTCCTCCAAAGAGCTTCATGATTTTCTCGTCACAAAAACGACCCGCTGACTTTCACTTTCACTTTGAACTGAAATCCAGAGAAGAAAAGGTGGGACTAACTACAGCAGAGTATAGTATCTCTCTCTCTCTCTCTCTCTCTCTCTCTCTCTCAGTTCAGCAAGCTTTTTTTTTTTTGGCATGACCGTGTACATGTACAGTGTTACCAAAGAGTTACAGGAATGAGAAGAACTGTTATAACAAACATATTAGTTATAACACTGAGTGTCCGTATAGAAATATGGAAATGAGATAATACAGATTAAGCGCTAATAAAAAATAGTCGAAAACCTAAATAAAATAAATTATTATTATTATTTACAGACCCCCAGGGCCATATTCTGAATTCCTTTGTGAATTTGCAGATTTCATCTCTAACCTGGTTGTTTCTTTAGACAAAGCCTTAATTGTTGGAGACTTTAATATTCATTTTGCTAATCCAGAAGACCCTCTGAGAACAGCAGTTGTGTCCATTCTAGTTTCAGTAGGGGATAATCAGAATGTGATAGGACTCACTCATAGTGATGGTCACACACTTTACTTAATAATAACATTCAGATTAAATATAGAAATTATAGTCACATTTCCACAGTCTGAAGCTATCTCAGATCTTTATCTCATCTCATTTAAAATGTGTCTTAGTCATAATATATGCACCTTGCCACGTCACCGCATCAAATGTACATTCAACTCAGCTACTGACCAGAGTTTTATCAGTAATCTCTCGGAGTTACCAACCATGATTGGATCACCGTCTGATCCTGAAAAACTTGACCAGGCAACTGAATGCTTAGAGTCAATGTTCTGCTACACACTACATAAGGTAGCTCCACTTAAAAGAAAAATAATTAGAGAGAAAAAGGTAGCACCCTGGTATAGCAATCACACACGAACTTTAAAACAGACCACTCGAAAATTAGAACGTAAATGGTGTCAAGCTAAATTGGTAGTATTTCAAATAGCATGGAAGGAGATCGTCCTGAGCTATAGAAAAGCTCTTAGTGCTGCTAGATCAATGTATCTCTCCACCCTAATTGAAGATAACAAAAATAATCCTAGATTCTTATTTAATACTGTAGCAAAATTAACTAGGAATAAGACCACAATAGAAACACGCACACAATCATTATATAGCAGTGACGACTTCATGAATTTTTTCAGTGGTAAAATTGAAAATATCAGGCAAAAAATTCTAACTATTAATTTAAAATCACTTTATTAATTTATACCTAACCCTGTGGATAATAATATAACAGTATCAGATCAATGGTTAGAATGTTGAGAGACCAAACTAATTTCACTAATTTCTTCATCAAAATCATCCACTTGTATACTAGATCCCTTACCTACAAGTTTCTTCAAACAAATATTTCCTGAAACAATCAAACCTCTTTTAAAGATAATCAATTCTTCCCTTAGCATTGGGTATGTACCTAAATCTTTTACACTAGCAAACCCCTGATTAAAAAACCTGACCTCAACCCCTGTCAATTGTCCAACTATAGGCCAATATCAAACCTCCCCTTTATCTCCAAGATCCTAGAAAAGGTTGTAGCACAGCAGTTATGTTCATACTTACATAGGAATAACATACATGAAATGTATCAGTCAGGATTTAGGCCTCATCATAGCACAGAGACAGCACTGGTTAAAGTGGTAAATGACCTACTACTGACCTCTGATCAGGGTTGTGTCTCCTTCCTCGTGTTGCTTGACTTTAGTGCAGCTTTTGATATCATTGATCATGTAATTCTCCTTGATAGACTGAAAATGTAGTAGGCATTAAGGGAACAGCCCTGGCTCAGGTCTTATTTGACTGATCATTATCAGTTTGTAGATGTAAATGGTGACTTCTCTATGCATACTAAGGTAAAGTTTGGTGTTCCACTAGGTTCTGTTTTAGGCCCACTGCTCTTTTCTTTATATATATGCTACTTCTGCACAAAATTATTCGTAAACATGGAATTAGCTTCCACTGTTATTCTGATGACACACAGTTGTTTGTTTCAGCAAAGCCAGATGACAGACACCAGCTTAATAAAGTCAAGGAATGTATAAAGGACATTAGACACTGGATGCTTATTAACTTCCTTTTACTTAATTCTGACAAGACAGAAGTACTTGTACTAGGACCGGATCGCTAGAAGTAAGCTTTCTGATTACATAATAACTCTGGATGGCCGTTCTGTTTCATCATGTACAGTAGTAAAAGACCTTGGTGTGATTATCGACTCTAGTCTTTCATTTGAAGCTCATGTAGATAATATTACTAGGATAGCCTTCTTCCATCTCAGAAATATTGCTAAGCTAAGAAATATAATGTCACTGCATGATGCAGAAAAATTAGTTCATACTTTTGTTACCTCTGGGTTGGATTATTGTAATGCCTTACTGTCTGGATGTTCTGGTAGGTGCATAAACAAGCTCCAGTTAGTCCAGAATGCAGCAGCCATTGTCCTTACTAGAACCAGAAGATATGAGCACATCACCCCTATTTTATCCACACTGCATCGGCTTCCAATCAAATTTTGCATTGATTATAAAATACTACTATTGACCTATAAAGCACTGAATCGTTTCGTGCCTCAGTACCTGAGTGAAATTCTGGTCTTTTATGATCCGCTACGCCTACTTCGATCAAAAGGTGCAGGCTATTTTTTGGTACCTCGAATAGTGAAGGCTACAGCAAGGGGGTAGAGCTTTCTCTTACAAAATCCCCACAGTTATGGAACAGCCTTCCAATTAGTGTTCAGGGCTCAGACACAGTCTCAGTGTTTAAGTCTAGGCTGAAATCATATTTGTTTAGTCAAGCCTTTTGTGAATATTTTTTTCTTAGGTAAAGGAGCACAGGCATAGAGTGTTGTGGTGAACTGGGATTTTTCAATATAATACAAGCATACACTGCATATATGCCACACTCTGTATATTAATAGTATTATATAGTAACTATTGTTTCTGTCACTGACACAATACTATTATTACTGCTGCCTAACAACTTAAGCTCTATAGCACAATTGCTAGTGCCACAGTGTCTCTACTAGCTAATCTGTCCTGTTGCTACCTAACACTGCTAGCCTTATTGTGGGACTACATGAGCCCATGGAAATAAATTTGAGTTGTTCTTCTGTTAGGTGACATAAAACTGGAGCTAAAGTTCATCTAGTATAAAGTGAAGTGAGGTGGACCGAGTGGTTGTGTGTGTGTGTGTGTGTGTGTGTGTGCGACTTTACATTCATGTACTCACAATGATTTTTTTCCCAAAGAGCTTCAGGTTTTTCTTGTCACGAGAACGACCTGCTGACTTTCACTTTCACTTTGAACTGAGCACAGTGGTACAGTGGGTAGCTCTGTCTCCACACTGCACCAGAGTCTCCGGTTTCTTCCTGTATCTATGTGGGTTTCCTCAGGGTTCTCCTGTTTCGTCCCTCTGTACAAAAACATGTAGATAGGTAGAAGATATTGCTATGATAAATTGCCCCTAGGTGTGTGTGTGTGTGTGTGTGTGTGTGTACATGGTGCCCTGTGATGGATGGAGTCCTTCCCCACCTTGAACCCAGTGTTCCCAGAATAGGCTCCACCATGATCCTGACAAGAGTACTGAAGATCAGTGAATGTTAGATGTACATCCATGTGTAATCAGAGACAGTGAGAGATGGAGTCAGTGCGCCCTCTAGTGTTCCACTCTGAGCTGGACAAATAAATAACAGTGACAAAATGAACAAGAGATCAACTTTCAGTGAGACAAAAAAGATATAATCATAAACAGTTTCATAAAATAGTAGAATATTATACATCTGAATCACCTATATACACACACACACACACACACACACACGCACACAATGGGGGATATAAGTACTGAAAATGTCAAAAAAAAAAAAAAAAAGTTAATTAAACATATTTAATTAAAATCCAATGCAGCTATTGACATGAAATAACATATTTAATAATAGGAGTATTATTTATTTGTACTCTTCTTTTGCAGTAAATTCCAGCAGCTACTTCACCGGCTCTCACCTCCACATCTCTGTGCTTATAGTGTAGCTCTCTGGCTAATAGCTTTCTAACAGAAACAGTGAGACACCTCCACTGAAACATCTAACAATGTAATCATGTTGCACAGTACAATAACACAAATGTTGTGATTTTTGTGAAACTCTTGTGCTTTCTTTACACCCTGTGCAGTGCAGATTAGTGCAGTCCCACAGTATGGTGCAGTATATGCTTATTTTTTAAATGCACTATTATATATATTTATATCTAGAATTGAATTTCTAGGGTTGGCATTTTGTTAAAGCAAAAAAATAAAATAAATAAAAAAAATAGATTGAATAAAATGGGCTGTAAAAACACCGCCTTTTGAGGATAATCAAACTTTCTAGAACTATATTCATTCTTTGCAATAGCGTAATAATCTTGTTCAGAGGGCCAGATTTCTACACACACACACACACACACACACACACATATATATATATATGAAGAGTTTGGCTCCAAACGCCATTTTTATAATGGATAAACGCCATTTAAAAAAAATTGAGTTCCCGCCAAAATCAGTATTGTATCTGGTCGATATTGAAAAGTTCATTTTTAATTTTACGCAAAATGCGATATCCGCCGTGTTATTCTGTCATGTTTTCTCCCTTTCTTTCCAAACCGCGGCAAACGCCAGTCTCCCTTCTCTGCAGAATGCGATACATCCGCTCAACCAATCACAGCGCACCATTCCACGCACTGTAAACAGTAATGGCGGCGCTCTGAAAACAACCTGCATCCTAGTGTTCCTCATCTGCTTTGTACTTTGTGATCAACAAACAAACAAAAAAATTAATAATTTTCACGCCATTGATGAACCTGTGGTGGTTTCTCAGTGGAGAAGAAACGTAAGCCATCGAAATCTAATCATTTACGTGAGGAGATTAAGAAGATGAGGCACTACAAGTGATATAAAATTGATACTATAATATGTGAATCTTTCTTCTTTACAGTGTTCTTAATATGACAAAGTAAGTGTTTTTATTAATGCCATTAATGTTTTTGTTAATACAGCATATAGCACTAGTTAACTAAATGAATGTAACATGGCAAAGATAAATGCACTTTCGGAAGTTGAATGTAAGGGAAATGTCATTTTGGAATTTCTGATATTGTTGTTCATGTTCTTGGTTACGAAGAAATTTTCTTTTATTGTTGTATTTAATTTATAGCATTAACAAGATGACCCGTTGAATTCATTTTGGGAGCGATGACTGTTTGAGTGTATTTTTAGTCCAGTGCCTGTATATAAGATTAGTATTGACCAAGTTCAGAGGCTGTCATATGTGGATCAACTTACTTTGTTGTGTATTTTCAACAGTTTCAATATGAAAAATAACTTTTATATTGATTCAATGGATTTATTGCATTTTGAAAAAAAAAAAAACGTGTCATGGATTTATTGCATTTTGGGAAAAAAATAATCAGTTTTTATAATAAATCTTTGAAAATCAAAATCTGGATTTGATGCTATGTGAAAGTTTGAAACAGAAAATAGTGGTTTTCATCTTGCCACTTTCTTGGTAAAGAAAACACATTTTTACTCAAATAAATCAAAATGGATTTATAGCGTTTTGGAACCAAACTCTTCATATATGTATGTACTGTATATATATATATATATATATATATATATATATATATATATATAGTAATGTAATACTTCTTGGGTCTCAAGGCCAGTTTTGATGATTGGCAGCCATTTTGTGAAAGCAAAAAACAGATTCATACAAACTAACGTTGCGATTCTGAGGATAAAGCATGTATAAACAATGACAGGCTGTTTTACGGCTTCGTCCCAATCCGCACTGTGCCCTACCCCGCTCCCTCCTCCTCCCTCCCCCCTCCACACAGGCAGCAGTGAGACCCTACATGAAGTGTTTCTGCAGCTTATTGACACACCGCGGTTAGCGCGCGATGACGTCACCAGGCTTTCCCGCCGTTTGCGCGCGACCGGTGTTTTTTCCCCTCAGCCTTTAGCATCGTTAGCATCTTCCACAGATCCTGATCTCACCCGCTGCTGTAGCGATTTTAATCAGATTTAATACTGAGAAATAGCGAAAAAGTGAGTATATTCGAGCTGTAGTGAGAAAAATAAATCAGAAAACAGTCATTATTGCTGCAGTTGAGCAGGTAAAGAGAAGTTAATTTACAGATTGTTGTTTCCACTGTGAGTTTGTCAGTTTCTTCCAAAACCTTTTAATCATTTAAGTTGATTAAAAAACGAATTTTGTCAGTGTTCCATAACAGATTAATACTTAATTAAAGAGCTGCTAATCAGTTAAATATTAATGTTGCTGTATTTTTCCCAGGTTTAAATCAGACTGTTGCTGGGGTTCAGCAGGCCGTTCTTGAGAATCCTGTAATTCTCTCTCTCTCTCACACACACACACACACAAACACACACAAACACAGACAGTCCACTTTATATAAACACAGATGTAACAGGAGCAGATATAACAGCAGGCTTTGTTGAGATATTTATCTGATTTGTGAGCTAAATGGTTTTATCAGTCAGGACAGAATTATTAAAAATATAGTATGATATTTTGATCTGACATGAATGATTTAGAGGTCTGCCAACTTTTCAACTACAACTTTTTACAGAGGGTAAAATCTCTCTCTCTCTCTCTCTCTCTCTCTCTCTCTCTCTCTCTCTCAAACTGTACCGAAGCACTGTGTGACAGTTTCTTCCCCCAAGCCCTCAGACTCCTCAATACTCAGAGACTGGACTGACAAACACAAAGACACAATTTTGTACATTTCAGTATAGACTGTATTGTGTTTTTACTGCTACTGTATTTATAAAAATATTGTATATAATTCTTGTCATTACTCTCTGCCTGGATGCTACCCCAATAACTGCTATGTCCATACATGGTATAAGCTTATCTGCTGAATATTATGTCAAAGTATGTTATGTTTACATTCACAGCATTTTTATTATATTGTTATTCTTTTGCACTACTCTTATATCTGACACTTTCACACTAGAACTGTGTACTGGTCGGCGCTGCACTGGCTCTTACTAGTAGTTGTTGTACTGTCTTGTGCTGTTTGCACACGTTTGCACGCGCATTTTATGTAGTAATGTGTAGGTCTTATTTAGTTCTGTGTTGTTTTACGTAACACCATGGTCCTGGAGGAACACTGTTTCGTTTCACTGTCTACTAACTAGCTGTATATGGTTGAAATGACAATAAAGCCACTTGACTTGAAAATAAACTTGTGATGGAAAAAGTTACTTAGTATGTTTGCTGAAAACACTTTTTGATACAGATTTGTTGAGAACAAGGTGAATTGTTCTCAAACTTGGCTGCAGCCCATTGCTTGCAAATGTGGCCAGAAGGACACGCTGCTTGACCGTGTGTAATAACATAAAAAATTCCATGTTACATTTTGACCCACATTAGGTTGCTTAATACCTACATTCTAGACATGTTTGATATTCAATTGTTAATACATTCATGAACATATTTTCTTTACAATAATTGTAGTAACATATTTGTTATGTATAATTTGCTCACCTCAGTGTCTCCAGTTGACAATTTGGATCCTGTCGTAAATCAGTAAGCAGCTTCACTCCTAATACTCCAGGGTCGTTCCCTCTGAGATAATGTGTGATGAATTTAGAGCTTTGTGATGAAATGTGACCAACTCACAGCGAGCATTAGATTGGCTTAAGTACAACCTCCCTACTGGGGGGTTAGTTGTTACGCAGCGTTACAACTAAGCTGCCTTTTGTAAACAATGACAAGAAGTTAATTCTTTTTCATACAAAATAAAAAGAACAAATTTCTTCAAAATTTTTATTCACGGAATGAGACAGTGAGTAAGAAAAACCTTGTGTGTGGTGAAGATGTTGCTGTGTGGTGAAGATGAGTAATGGATGAAGTGTGTCTTCTGTAAGGGGTGGGAGCATAAACTGCACTGAAGGGTATAAACACTATGTTTATCATGTTTGTGATGAACAGTAGAACTGTGTTGACCTGACCTGACCTGTTAGTTGTGTTGTTAAAAACACTGGTCAGGCGATTTTACATTGTTGCACAGGTACTTTACTTCCCTTATGTTTGTAAATGTGTTTGTAAATGTGTGTATACACATACACACATTTACAAACACATTTACAAACATAAGGGAAGTGAATTACCTGTGCAACAATGTAAAATGTGTGTATGTATATATATATACATACACACACACACACACTGGAGGATATAAGTATGCAACATGTCAACAAGATTTTAATTAAACATATTTAATTAAAATCCAATGCAGCTATTGACATGAAATAACATATTTAATAATAGGGATATTATTTATTTGTACTTTTCTTTTGCAGTAAACTCTGTGCACATCTCTGTGCTTATAGTGTAGCTGTCTTGTGATTGTGTTGTGATTTTTGTGAAACTCTTGTGCTTTCTTTACCCCCTGTATAGTGCAGATTAGTGCAGTCCCACAGTGTGGTGCAGTATATGCTTATTTTTATTTAAATGTACTATTACATATATTTATATCTAGGATTGAATTTCGAGGGTTGGCGTTCAAAAAGATTGAATAAAATGGGCTATAAAAGCACTGCTTTTTGGGGATAAACAAACTTTATAGAATGACCAAAAAATTTTTTATATAAATGGATATATAAGTGGATATAAAAAGTCTACACACCCCTGTTAAAATGCCAGGTTTCTGGTGATGTAAAAAAATGAGACCAAGATAAATCATTTCAGAACTTTTTCCACCTTTAATGTGACCTATAACCTGTACAACTCATCTGAAAAACAAACTGAAATCTTTTAGGGGGGGTGAGTAAAAATAAAAAAACAAAATAATGTGGTTGCATAAGTGTGCACACCCTCTTATAACTGGGGATGTGGCTGCGTTCAGAATTAAGCAATGACATTCAAACTCATGTTAAATAGGAGTCAGTACACACCTGCCATCATTTAAAGTGCCTCTGATTAACCCCAAATAAAGTTCAGCTTTTCTAGCAGGCTTTTCCTGACATTTTCTTAGTCGCATCTTACAGCAAAAGCCATGGTCCACAGAGAGCTTCCACAGCATCAGAGGGATCTGATTATTAAAAGGTATCAGTCAGGAGAAGGGTACAAAAGAATTTCCAAGGCATTAGATATACCATGGAACACAGTGAAGACCATCATCATCAAGTGGAGAAAATGTGGCGCAACAG
>CM040459.1:357185-370714 GCA_022758105.1 Pangasianodon gigas | reverse complement strand
CATCCTACTGGAAAAAATACAACAATCAGCATGATTTAAATAAAACCACATTTTTATATTCAAATAAACTTTTTTAAAAAATCCTGTAATTTCAGTATAATGTTAAAATGCCAGGTACACTTGTTAAGGTAACATAGGTGGCTACTGTTATCATGTGACCTGCTTTACACTGCTGCTTATTACATTGCTTGTAGTGATAGTTTAGGGTAGATTTGTTACAGGATCAGATCTGTACAACATCAAATCTGTACACACAAAATCCAACATTTTCTGAATGCCACTACTGAATATCAGATCAGTGCCATCTCTAGTCTATGTGACTTATAATACCCAGAATGCCAAAGAAAATGTGAGGCTTTATTTTTTTTGTGATCATGGAACATGCAAATCTCTGTATTTTCATGGCCATGTGCACAGGTTGTACACAGAGCAGCACAATTGCACAAACAGGTGGGGTTAGATTAAATATGTTATTAACAGGTGATTTCTACAGATTTCATATAATCTTTTCATGTTAGAAATAACCAGCTGACTAATAATTTACAGCAAATGTCTTTGAGTTCCAGTGGACCAAAAGCCACAATTAATTATAAGAAACATGCAAGAGGTCAGTTATATTATTATCAGACCAATGTGGCATAAACAGGAAAATGGGCAGTAGGTCAATGATAAATATAGACACAATGTCACTGCTACACAAAACAGATTTTTTTGCAGGGTTTCTGCATGGTTTTAACACTATCAACACTGTAAACTAAAGTGTTTCATGTTACTTTGTGCCATCTAGGTCAAAAGCTAAAACAGTACAGTATCTATATTTATAAGAGATTGTTTACAAAAGCACAATAAATGTTTGTCTTAAAAACAAGACAACTGCCAAATCAGTTTTAGTCAAGTGCTACCCTGGCAGGACTGGCTTAGATTTATAGCATCAAATGTACATCATGAATTGAAGTGAAGTGAAGTGTGGCCAAGTATGGTGACCCATATTCGGAATTTGTGCTCTGCATTTAACCCATCCATGTGCACACACACATGTGAGAGAGAAAGTGAAAGTGGAGTTTCAGAGAGACAGTCGGTCTTTGTGTGAAGTGAAACTTTTTTATTGGGTTTAGATGAATTTCTATGGAATCTATTATTCACTTACTTGCATGTAAAAAAATAAATAAATAAATAAATTTAAAAAACATGGATGGGTTTTTACTGTTTTAAATGCTGATTAAAATGGAAGCATATCTTTTCCATTAGACCTGTAGCTAAAAATGCTTCAGAACTGAATTGGAATGTAGTGGCCATAACTGAGTTGTTTGTATTTAGTTAGTATTTTGTTAGAGTATTAAAGTGGATTTTGTATTGAAGTAATTAACCCCAATACGTATTGCTAACCTCAGTGTCTTTAGCTTTTGATCCTGTAGTAAATCAGTGAGCAGCTTCACTCCTGATGCTCCAGGGTCGTTCCCTCTGAGATCCAGCTCTATCAGGTGTGATGAGGAGTTCAATCTCAGAGCTTCAGCCAGAGCAGTGTATCCTTCCTCTGTTATCCTGCAGTCTGAAAGGCTAAGGGAACAAAAGTCTGTTATTATTTAATCATGACATCTAACATTATCTATTTGGTAGGATTAAGCATAAGATGTTTACTACAATGTGATTCACATCACATCTACTGCTTTGCCAAACATTTGTTTTTTTAAGTTACTCACCCTGAACCTACTTTATTCGTTTTTGATTTTTATACTTATCACTGTGTTTCACTGACTTCTTTAGTTGTTTGATATACAGCCACACAGGGTGTGTACAGGGGGGTGGCTAGGTGGCCTGAGCCACTGCCCATTTGCACTCACAGGCTGAGGTGCCCCTCTGACAGGCAGAACAGCACTGTAGGCTGTATGAGTGGAGTGGATAAGAGAGGATTTCCCATCCTCGCTAAAAGCATTCTGCAATCACTCTACTAAAGATCTGCTCCGTGGTTTCCATTTCCCGCTCGCTCCCCAGCCACGCTCACTCTCTGTGTCTGCTCACTGGAGATGACAGAAGGTCACCCCATAGACAGGTAGATATTAGATTTGCATTACAATCCACATTACAGCCAGTGGCTGATCCACAGAAGTAGTAATTTGGTAGTTTGTTTTTGTACTGCTGGTAATGTTTTGCTTTTGGTCCTGGTCTTCTAATAGTGCTAACAGTTGTACGAAATATCAGCATTCTTGGAAGTCCGCTTGCCTGTCAAATTAGTGGACCTGATCCGATCTAATATAGATCACACCAAATTCGCTCACTGAGCATCAGGAGCCAAATCAGACAGGTACAGATGAGAGGGTTATAATGGCTGACTGTAAAGGGACATGCTACTAAGCAATTAATTCTATCAAAAATGTTATCTACGATAATGTCTGAACTTTATTAGAGTATGTGCTGTATTCTCTTTTAATCAGATATTTGTAACAATAATTTGTAGTTAAAGAAAAATAAAAGACTTTTAAAGCATTTTTTTGTTCAGGCCGCTGCAGCCACATTTAGACTCTTTACATAGTAATTATCTGTTATTTTTTTGGCAGTATGAATTCATACGAGAGTCAGAATTAAAATGAAAATGTACTGTGTTCTACAGAAGTTGGAACGTGTAGGTTGTATGCAAATATGTAACCATAAACCTTCACTTCAGTGCTGATTTGAGGTCTGTGGGAGATACATAAGCAATCCTTCAGGTAAAGTCTGCTCAATACGAGAGATGATCTCACCTCAATTTCTCCAGTTTACAGTTTGGACTCTTCAGTCCAGCACAAAGCAGCTTCACTCCTGAGTCCTCCAGAGGATTACTGCTCAGATCCACCTCAGTCAGCTTGGAGGATTCCGAGCTGAGGACTGTGTGGAAAGCCGAGCAGCTTTTCTTTGTCAGGTTACACTCACTGAGCCTGAAAGTAGAAAATCAAAATGTTTTCCTGATGTAACGTTTTCCTGCTGTAGCACTGAATCTGTGGTATAAGCTAATTGCTGTTGATTTATGTGTGATTTAATATGTGCCTACTGCAGTCAGGCCCAAGACCAAAGGAGATTGTTCAGAGAGTCAGTCAACAGCCACCATGATTGAAGGGTCTAATAATCCCCAAGATACACCCTGGCAGTTCCTCACTTCTATCTGAGGAATTTCCATTTGCACCTCAGGAACTATGTAGAACCTACCCTTCAAAAGACTTTGAACTTACATGACCCACTAACCATCAAACTCCCACCTACAGAATAGTTCTATATGTCTGTATAAATAATTCCTATAATTTTACTCAGTCACTTAATGATTAGAAGTAAATATACACTACATGGCCAAAGTCATGTGGACATCCCTTATAAATAGGGTTCATCTTTTTCAGTCACACAGATTGCTAACAGGTGTGTAAAATTAAGCACACAGCTAAACGATCTCCAAAAAAACGAAATTTCATCTCAAAAGTCATTGGTAGTACAATGGGGTCGTTCTAAAGATCTCAATAATTTACAGCATGACTCAGTCAATCAGATTTCTGCCCTGTCTGAGCTGCAGCTTGATCGGTTGTAAATGGTGTGGAAAGATCTAAGAACAACAACAGCTAAGCCATGAAGTGGGAGACCCTCACAAGTTCACAAGTTGGAACTGCCGAGTGATGGTATGTAAAAAAAAAAATCATTAATTCATTTCACAGTGCATACCTCTAGTCAATATTTTACCAGTAAAACGCAGCTGACACTGGTATCTATGGTATACTTACTTAATTTTCCAAAATTTGCAGTGTGAGTCTTTCAGTAGAGCCCAGAGTTGCTCCACTCGTGAGTCTCCTGGTTCCTTCCTGCTCAGATCCAGCTCTTTCAGCAGTAAAGGGTTTTGACCTACAACTGAAGTTAACCAAGTAGTGGCCTCTTGTGCAGCAGGACTTTTCACAAAACTGCAAATTAATAATAAACAGAATCATAAGCACAGTAATCAATTGCATTTTTTACTAAATTTTGCTTCCAGAGTTAGTAGTAAAAAGAACAGAATGGAGAAGAGCTGCTTTTGTTTATTTTAAATGAAATTGTGTGTAGTAGACTGACAAAAAATATACAGTTAAGACTAGTCAGATAAATAGTAAGTTGCAATCAACGTTATCAAACTTGTTCAAAGTAACAAAGCAAGTTCTCTGCACAATATAATGATGTTTGCTTATAGAAGAATCACCTCAGTGTCTTCAGTTTGTAACATTGCTCCTTTTGTATATCAGTGATCTTCTTCACTCCTGATTCTCCAGGCTCGTTCCCTCTGAGATCCAGCTCTATCAGGTGTGATGATTTCAGAGCTTCAGCCAGAACAGCATATCCTTCCTCTGTTATACTGCAGTCTGAAAGTCTGGACAAAAGATTGTCATATAGGATATAGAACAAAATGGGTGAACATCTAAGAAAGCAATATAAAATTAGGAAGCTTCTGGTTATAACATTATATAAAAACAGTTAAATGATATATATCTCATTTAATTGCTTTTTATATAATATTTAATTAGAAGATTAGAAGGTCAAAAAGCATTATACAATGCATTATACATGGCGTAATGCACATCAGTGAAACAATCTGCACTGAGAAAGGATAAACATTGAAAATGCTTTGATTTAGCCTACATCTAAATGAACCTAAATGAGAATTACAACAAAAGTATATTTAACAGGATAAAAGACCCAAGAACTACAGCAGTGTACAGATATCTTAGGCACATTTAAAAAAAATAATGATAATTTCTAAGTAAAGAATTGACTTTAAAGAACAGTAAACATTAAACTGAATTCATTAAACTAATTCAAACCAACATTTGCCTTTAAAATGGCATCAGTTCTTTAAGGTTTACTGTCATACAGTTTTGTAAGAAAACAAGCTGGTAATAAATTTTAGATTTATTACTTGGTAGGCTTGTGCAATGTAATGACATTATCATCTCTACACTATATTACATTGCGACGGTATCCTGTCAGGTTTATCGCTGATTATATAATATTATCAGACCTTACAACCTTTATGCGTTTTGCATAGAAGCTTCTGTTTACGTCTGTGAGCCACACACACACTTGTTTTTGTCTGTGGAACAGCTGAGTGGAATAAATGCCACACACTCAGCTGCACTGTCTTCTGACTCATCGTTGTGAAGGAAAAAGATCTGAAAATATGGAAATTATCCCAAAGTGGCAGAAAGTTTAGCATGTGCTATTATGGTGTAAATGATTTAGTTAAGTTTTTGTAACTGCCACAGTTTCCAACTGCACAGAGGGTAATATTATTATGCTTTCCCCTTCTTTCTTTAAAAAAAAAGTTTCAGGCTGATTAATTCATTCATTCCAGTATTTTAAATCACAATTAGAGAAAAATCTATATTACGCAAACCTATTACTTAGTATATTACTATTTTCTTAAGAATATCCATTTACATTTCTCTGTAACATTATTTATTTTATTAATGTTTGTGAATCTAAAATTATATAAATCAAAAATTATATGACAGTCTAATCAACATTTGAGACAAAGTTTATATTAAAATATAAATTTTAGAATAGACTATAGACTATATATAGACTATATACAGTATTTTAGAATAAAAAGTTAATAATGATCCATGGAAGCACTGATGGAAAGCTTTATAACACACTTGGCACAATTTAAGCATTTAAATGAAAACCTATATTGTTTACTGATAACTGCACTTAAAAGAGGTTAGGTCTCTCAAATCAGATTTTTTGCATTTCAGTAAAAAAGGGACATGGCGTACAGATGAGTCTGATATATTAAGCTCTAAATTGGGTTATAAGATCAACAACTGATCTCTCACTGGTCAGCTTTGAAAGCAGAAAAAACCCGTGATATGTAATGTTCACATAACAATAATCACTGTTAAGCTTAATTACATTTTTTTAAATTACATTATTTTATTAGTGGTAGCAGTAGTACTATTGTATTGCTTAAATGGATAGATATTACTGTACCTTAATATCTTCAGGATACATCTTTGATTCTTCAGTCCTTCAGATAATTGCTGGACACCTGAACTCTGTAGGTTGTTGTTACTCAAGTCCAGCTCAGTTAGAAAACAGAGGTGTGAAATGAGAACTTCAGCCAGAGCCTGACAGCTTTCCACCATTAGTCCACATTCAGTAAGTCTAAAAAGAAAAAGGTCCAGCACTTTTCCAATGAGTTCAATCACACAATGCATGCAAAATAATAAAAGTTCAGTGTTTTATTTTTGATACGTAATTCTTAATTTATGCTTCTAAACATGTAAACACTGCCACTCAATTGTATATGAATCCCATTTTTATAGTATATTTATAATTTATGGGTAGGCCACTACATAACAATAACATTAGTTCTTTCATTCATTTATTTATTCATTGTCCTTATGGTTTTCCACATGAGGTTCGTGGTTGAAACACTCTGAAAATTCTAGCCCACACTTCTCTATCTCCAGCCATAGACTTCAGCTCTCCTGGAGGATCCCTAGATATTCCCAAAAGTAACAATAAGAAATAATATATCTCCAGTGGGTCCTGGGTCTGCTCTGGAGACTCCACCCATCAGGCCTTCCTGGGTGGCAGAGCTCTTCACCATCTCACAGAGAGTAAGACAAGCAGTTCCACAGAGGATCCCTTTTTTGCTGGCTGTACTCACAACTTATTCTTTCAGTCATTACCACAGCTTGGGAACAGAGGTACGGTTAGGGAGGTAGATCACCACAGACCAGTACAGTGACTATCACTGTTACCCCTGACACAGTCCAGGGCAAAGTGTCTCCCTACACCTGATGGGAGCATCCCACTCTTTTCAAGAAGCAAACCATGTCTTCGTTTTTGGAGGTGCTGATTTTTATCCCAGCTGCTTCACATTCAGCAGCAAAATGTTCAAGCATTTATCGAGGCCCACTTCAGATGATGCAAAGAGCACAACATCATCTGAAAATAGCAAAGATCTTAGCTATACTCTCTATACTGAACACCTCTCCAACCTAGTCTGCATCTTGACAACCTGTCCATAAAAATCACAAACAGAAGGGTAGACAAAACACACCCTTAACAGAGTCCGACAGTTCTGATTTAATGCCAAGAATGCAGACAACTCTGACTGTACTCATAGAGAGACCTGATCACATGAAGTAGCAACCCAGATACCTTCATTACCACCCATAAAAAATCAAAGTAAGGCACATGAACATATACCTTTAAATTTCCAAAATATATTTAGGATTAAAATTCTTCTCATCCCCCTCAAAAAACTGCAAGTGTAAAAACTGCTCCAGTGGTTCATGGCTTGGGGGTATCTGTGTTGTTTTCCTGAATCCTAGATTCAACTATTGAGTAAAGTCTCTTCTCCAGAACTCTGCCAAGTTCACACTCTCAGGCAACTCAGAATGCTCTCCTGGGTTTACCAGGTAAATCTGGCAGGCACATTGTGGAACCTACCACCAATTGCTTATTAATTGACAGTTCTGCACCTTCTTTACCTAGTATCCAATGGCCTCAAGTCTGATGACACAATTGTTCATTGACCTTTTGCCCAAGGTGCACTTGTGCCAAGTAAACATGCGAGCCACCTTGCAGTCAAACAAAATGTTTTTGCTAGGTCGGCGGAAAGTGGGGAACCCAGTAGAAACTCACATGGACATAGGGTGACCGTGTGAAACCCCATACCGGGGACCCTGGTATTGTGAGGCAACACTACTTGTTGAACCACTTTGCTGACATATAACGTACAGCATATACAATGGATATAAAGTCTACACACCCATGTTAAAATGGCAGGTTATTATGATCTAATAAAAAACCAAGATAAATCATGTCAGAACTTTGTCCAATGTCACTGTGAAATTACACCATATAAAGATTGAAAAAAGTGAAAAACAATCAGAAACATTTTAGGGGAAAAAATGGAAAGATAAAAAAAAAGTTACAATAACCTGGTTGCATAAGTGTACACACCCTTTTATAATTGGGGATGTGGCTGTGTTCAGAATGAACCAATCACATTCAATCTCATGTTCAAAAGAAATTATCATACAGCTGTCATCAGTGAAATTATTCTGATTAACCCCAAATAAAGACCAGCTGTTTTTGTAGGATTTTCTTCACATCATCTTGGTTTCATCTGAATGCTGAAGCCATGGCCCACAAAGACCTTACAAAGCCTGTATGGTATCTCACCTGTTGAAAGATATCAATCAGGAGAGGGGTATGAAAGAATTTCCAAAACATCAGACGTACCATGGAACACTGTGAAGGCCATCATCAACAAACAGAGAAAATGGAGCATCACAGTGCCATCACCAAGAACAGGACATCCCTCCAAATTTTGTAAAAGGACAAGACAAAAAGTTTCCAGGGAGGCTGCCAAGAGACCCACAGCAATATTAAAGGAGCTGCAGGAACATCTGACAAGTACTGATTACTCTCTGCATGTGACAATCTCTCATATTCTTCACGTGAAGTGAAGTGACTTGTGGCCAAGTATGGTGACCCATACTCGGAATTTGTGCTCTGCATTTAACCGATCCAAGTGCACACACAGTAGGGAACACACACACCTGGAGCAGTGGGCAGCCTTTTTTTTTTTTTTTGCTGCGGTGCCCGGGGAGCAGTTGGGAGTTCGGTGCCTTGCTCAAGGGTCTCACTTCAGTCCTGGTATTGAGGGTGGAAGAGAGCGCTGGTCATTCACTCCCCCCACCTACAATCACTGCCAGTCAAGACTCAAACCCACGACCTTCGGGTTCACCTTCAGGTTACAAGTCTGACTCTCTAACCATTAAGCCATGACTCACAAAAAAACATCCAAGCTCAACTAAATAACCCCAAACTATGTGGCAAAATGTGTTATGGTCTGATGAGAACAATTCCAAAGGGTATAATAATTCCACAATTCCAAAAGTTATGTTTGGTGCAAAAAAAAAAAGCACATCACCAAAAGAACACACAGTGCAGCATGGTGGTGGCAGCATCATGCATTAGGGCTGTTTTTCTTCAGCCAGAACTGGGGCTTTTATCTAGGTGGAGGGAATCATGAGCTACATATATCGGTCAGTTTTAGTGCAAAAGCTTCAGGTGTTGCTAGTTAGCTGGAGATGAAAAGGAATTTCCCTTTTAACACAACAATGACACAAATCATACATCCAAATCAACAAAGGAATGGCTTTACCAAAAGAAGATCAATGGTTTTGAATGGCCTAGCCAGAGCCCAGACCTGAATCCAACTAAAAAAATCTGTGGGGTGACCTGAAGTGGGCTGTGTACAGGAGATGCCCTCATCTACAATGTTTTTGCAAGAAAGAGTGGGAAAATATTGCCAAGTCAAGATGTGCCACACTGTGCCACTGACTCTTAGCCAAGAAGACTGAGTGGTGTAATATAATCAAAAGGTGCTTCACTAAAGTATTAGTTTAGGGGTGTGCACACTTATGCATCCCGGTTCTTGTAGGTTTTTTCCCTAAAAATATTTCTGATTGTTTTTCACTTTTTTCAATTTTTGTACCTTGTAATTTCACAGTGAGGGTGGAAAATGTTCTGACATGATTTATCTTGCTTTCATTTTTTTTACATCACAAAATCCTGCCATGTTTAACAGGAGTGTGTAAACCTTTTATATCCATTGTATGTACACATACTTTCTTTTTTTGCACACTGGATTAAAATACCTCCAAGCTCCCTCATGAAACTGTGCAATCCAAGGTTCAACTATTGAGTAACTCTCTTGAACCCTGGAATGAACATTTCCTAAAAGGATGAGGAGTCTATAATTGTAATCTGTTCCAGCTTCCCAAGAAGGCTGAATACTCACTCCTATTTGGTGCATGTGCAGAAACAGCATTCAGATTTTTCCTGCCTGAGACTCAGAGGCAAGCCTCTTGTCACCAGAAACTACAAGGCCCTCACCCTGGGACTTGTGAGCATCCCACACTTGCCTGAGGCCTAACTCTTAGGAGGACTGATTGACAAGTTTGGTACCAGAGCAATTACTATATGTGAATGTAAGACCAACTCTAGTCTTTACCTTTCCATCTCACACACTAACTTTAGCTCTTTCCCTGGCAATGAAGTGACATTCCACATTCACAAAGCAAAGATAATATGCTCATGTAATAAAAAAAAAAATCTTGCATAGTGAATGAAATAAGTTAAATTCAAATAAGTAAACAAACAAATAAATAAAACAATAATTCAATCTACACACGTAAGTTTCTCAGGTCTGCAGTGTGAATCCTTCAGTAGAGCAGAGAGCTGCTTCACTCCTGAGTCTCCTTTTATTTTCCCACTCAGATTCAGATCCGTCTGCAGTAAGGGGTTTGTACCTAGAACTTCAGTCAGAACATTACAGGCTTCCTCTGCTTCAGGACTTTTCAACAATCTGTGAGGGGAAAAAAAATCTCATTAGAAGCATTAACAGATTAACATATTATTTTATAATGAACTTTTTCTTAAAATGAATAAATAAATAAATATTCCACTTTAAAAATGTCATTGAAGATATCAATGGCATTGCATTATATACTGTATAAGGTTTAAGTGTTGATTTTTGTTAAAGAATAATAAAATAAGAAGAACATTAAAGAATAACCATTAAAGAACAATAACAAATTCCTAGGAAAAGTAATAAACAAGACACATTTTAAAACATTTTAAAACAGTTCTTAACATTAATTATTATGAATTTCTCACTTCA
Organism: Pangasianodon gigas; assembly: GCA_022758105.1. Taxonomy (NCBI): domain Eukaryota; kingdom Metazoa; phylum Chordata; class Actinopteri; order Siluriformes; family Pangasiidae; genus Pangasianodon; species Pangasianodon gigas. The sequence continues at coordinate 360,024 of CM040459.1, read as the reverse complement.
GTGTCTCCAGTTTACAGTTTGGATCCTGTAGTAAATCAGTGAGCAGCTTCACTCCTGATGCTCCAGGGTCGTTCCCTCTGAGATCCAGCTCTATCAGGTGTGATGATTTCAGAGCTTCAGCCAGAGCAGCGTATCCTTCCTCTGTTATACTGCAGTCTGAAAGTCTAAAGAGAGAACATTTGATGGCATTATTAATACTAATAATTAATAATAGTCTGATGTCTGATTAAAGCTTTATATCGTATTATTTTTAGTTCTACATGTAGCCTGTGTTTGCATTCTACATGTAAAGTCACAAGCTCTTATGTAAATTTAAATAGCAGAAGCAGAACCTCACCTCAGTATCTGCAGGTTACAGGGCTGATGTTGCAGCAGCGCACAAAGCTTCTGCACTCCAGAGTTTCCAAATTTATTCTCACTCAGATCCACCTCTCGTATGTGTGCAGGATTTGAATGAAAAGATGAAGTCAAAGCAGAACAGTGTTTTACTGTAATATCACAGTGCTTTAGCCTAAAGACAACAGGCAACAGTGGAAAGAAAATCTTCACTTTAAGCTTCATTTCATTCTGAGGTTCATCTGACAATGAGTTTACATGTCACACACAATGATCATATTTACTAAAAAAGGTCAACAAGGTTAACAAATAAAAAGTGTAATTTTATGTATCTAAAAATAACATTGTAATGGATAAGTATGTATACATATAAGTGACACACATGAGTTTCTCAGCTCTGCAGTGTGAATCCTTCAGTAGAGCAGAGAGCTGCTTCACTCCTGAGTCTCCTTTTATTTTTCCACTCAGATCCAGTTCTCTCTGCAGTAAGGGGTTTTTACCCAGAACCTCAGTCAGAAAATCACAGGCCTTCTCTGCATCAGCACTTTTTAACATTCTGCAGTGAGGGAACAGAATCATATTACATTATTAGCAATTTCATACTTTAACCTCAGCCTCCTTAATACTCCATTAGACGTCATGTTAAAGCATTCTGTACAGGAGATGGCATGATAGCACATTTGCTTTAAAATGAGTGATTCTTAATTGAAGCACTTCACTTACGATGGTCGAGTTACCATACTCAAACACTAGATTACCCTATAGAAAGAAATCCATAGCCATGCAACTGTTTTTATTCTACTAAATATTTTCAAAATAAAACATTAACAGTAAAATGAGTGGGGTTATATTGAATATATTAATAAGAGGTGTGTTTAGGTGTGCAACTCTCATAGATTTTATAAAATTTTTTCTAATTTTCAGCTGACAGCAAATGTTTTCTGGTACTGGATTTTATCTTGATATCGTACTGGTAGTTCCCAATTATCCTGTTACACGTGTGGCTTATTTTGAGTGCCAACAGTCCAAAATCCACAATTAGTTATATTGACTTTAATGATTTTAATATGTGAACATTCACAGCCATAAACAGGAAATCAGGCAGTAAGTCACTGATAAATATAGGCAGAATGTCACCACTGCACAAAGCAGATCTTTCTTCTGTGTAGGGTTTAACTCTTTAAAGACTGTTATAAACACTATAAAACATTTTCATGCTGCATTGTGATGTCCTGGTCTATAACTAAGTGAGACTCTTGCCTTGTATCTTTCTGTCTATTTGCACTGCCACTTTTCCTAATTTGTAATATGTGTTGTCTGGTGATTATCTTGTACATTACTCATATTAAATATACACTCACTTGCCAATTTATTTTAATTAATTTATTATTTATTTATATTTAATTTATTTTGACCAATTTATTAGGAAGACCTGTACAAGTCCTCATTCATGCTAATCCATTTATTCATTCATCTTCAGTAAACGCTTTATATTGATTAGGCTCCTGGATGGGATCAGGTTTTAAATTCTGATTAAAACAGAACTGTATCTTTTCCTTCCAGTCTCTGCCCCAACTGTTGGTGACTTCATTAATCAGTTAAACTGCAAATTATATTGATTAATGAAATCAGCAACAGTTTTTCTATTGTCCAATCTGTGAGTGAGGACATTAATTTTAAGGGAATTAACATTGAGAATAACTTCAGATTTGTGATCAGAGACACCCAGGACAGAGCCAGACAGATGAGTGATGTCCAAGACACAATATAAAGTGTGTGTCCATGTACTGTATACTGAGTAGGATAGTAAGTGCACATGCTGATGAAAAGCAAAGCGATTTAGTACAGACATGGATTCAGCAGTCATAGGGTAGAGAGGAGAATTCATATGATCATTTACTTCCCCAACAAGGAGAATTTTAGAACAAATGGTAAAAGCTAAGTTGAGGAGTTAAATAAACTCAGTCAAAAAGTTTTGTTAGGACTAAATAAATTCAAAGTGGAATATTTCTAAGCAGTTAAATGGCTTAAAATTCACAGTATGTAAATTCTTGATGGCTGAAACTACTGAAACTACTAACTGATATCACTCATATCAGGCTGGTTAAGTCAGAGGCAAACAGGAGATGGTGATTAATAAAAGCAAATTAATCCCAGCTCATGAAGGGAAGTATACACTATATGGCCAAAAGTCTGCGAACACCTGACCATGACACCTATATGTGCTATGATGCATAATGTTAACATTCCAGATTTATTCCCCCTGTGTTTGCTGTTATAATAAGCTCCACTCTTCTGCGAAGTCTTTCCACTAGATGTTGGAGCGTGGCTGTGGGGATTTGTGTTCATTCAGCTACAAGAGCATTAGTGAGATCAGGCGCTGATGTTGGGATGTTGAGGAGGTCTGGGGTTCAGTCGGTGTTCCAGTTCATCCCAAAGGTGTTCAGTGGGGTTGAGGTCAGGGCTCTGTGCAGGACACTCGAGTTCTTCCACTCCAACCTTC
>CM040459.1:333339-357085 GCA_022758105.1 Pangasianodon gigas | reverse complement strand
GGGCATTGTCATGCTGGAACAGGTTTGGGCCTCTTAGTTCCAGTGATGGGAAAATATTAATGCTACAGCACACAGAGACGTTCTATACAATTGTGTGCTTCTGACTTTGTGGCAACAGTTTGAGGAAGAACCACATATGGGTGTGATGGTCAGGAGTCTACAAACCTTTGGCCATGTAGTGTATCTGGCTCACCTCAGTGTCTTCAGCTTTTGATTCTGTAGTAAATCAGTGAGCAGCTTCACTCCTGATGCTCCAGGGTCGTTCCCTCTGAGATCCAGCTCTATCAGGTGTGACGATTTCAGAGCTTCAGCCAGAGCAGTGTATCCTTCCCCTGTTATACTGCAGTCTGAAAGTCTAAAGAGGACAAATGTCTGTTATTATTTAATCATGAAAAAGCATAAAATCTAACATTTTCTATTTGGTAGGATTTAGTTTGTATGGCTTTAATATATAAAATTTTGAATTTCTAAATTCTCCATACAAACAAAAACCAAAGATTTTTATATTTAGCCTTTAGAGGTGATTTAGTTTTTTTTTTTACTGAATCTGTATAACAAATGGGCTAATTATGGACTCCACTTTGACCCCACCTCAGTTTCACCAGTTTACAGTTTGGACTCTTCAGTCCAGCACAAAGCAGCTTCACTCCTGAGTCCTGCAGAGGATTACTGCTCAGATCCACCTCAGTCAGCTTGGAGGATTCTGAGCTTAGAACTGTGTGTAAAGCCGAGCAGCTTCTCTCTGTCAGGTTACACTCACTGAGCCTGAAAGTAGAAAATGAAAGTGTTCACCTACTGTAGTACTGAATCTGTAGAATAAGCTGATTGCTGTTGGTTAATATTTGTCTATTGGAGTTTTGATCCATGTGAAATCAAAATTGAGTGGACAGGCCCAAGACTCCAGGAGACCTGAGGAATTCACCACTTCAATCTCAGGAACTTCCGTCAGAATCTCAAAGATGATGCTAAATTTGCCCTACATAAGACCTTCACCTCACATGACTCACTAAGCAACAAAATTCCACCTACAGGACAGTTCTTTACAATATCTGTGTAAATAATCCCTAACTTAATGACTGCCTTCCTGCTCACTCAATACTGTTTTAATATTACTGTTAAAATTGAAAACAAAACAAACAAAAAAAAAACACTACATGTATTTTTACACTACATGTAGACACCCCTGTAGTGCACAGGTAAACATTCATTCATTTCACAGTGCATGCCTCTAGAAAGTACATACTTACTTAATTTTCTTAAATTTACAGTGTGAGTCTTCCAGTAGAGCCGAGAGCTTCTCCACTCCTGAGTCTCCTGTTTCCTTCCTGCTCAGATCCAGCTCTTTTAGGAGTAAAGGGTTTGTACCTACAACTGAGGTTAGCCAAGTACAGGCCTCTTGTGCAGCAGGACTTTTCAACAAACTGCAAATAATAATAATGATAATAATAATAATAATAATAATAATAATAACGATAATGACTAGTAATGATTATCAAATTATTCAGTTTGCTCAAAGTAACTCAAAGTTTTTTTGCACATTATTAATTTATATTTAATATTTATAAAATTGTTTTTGCTTATTTGAAGAATTACCTAAGTATCTTCAGTTTGTAATTTTGATCGTTTTGTATATCAGTAAGCTTTTCCACTCCTGATTCTCCGGGGTCGTTCCCTCTGAGATCCAGCTCTATCAGGTGTGATGAGGGGTTTGATTTCAGAGCTACAGCCAGAGTGATGTATCCTTCCTCTGTTATACTGCAGTCTGAAAGCCTAGATAAAAATAGTAAGTTAATTTCTTTAATTACGTACAAACATTTCCATAGCTTAAAAAATTCAGTGGCAATTAAAAAAAAAAAAGTATTCCCTGTTTTTCACCCTAATATAGTCATTGTCAATTATCACCCATCAGAATTCTTTCCCCTATCACACAGCAACCAATCAGGGAGGGCGAAGGCTATCACATGCTTCCTCTGAGGCACGTGGAGGAAGCTGAACACATCTTTCAAACTGCTGTTCATGCAACGTCAGGGGGATAGGTTGAACGCATTTCTGTTGTGCCACTTGGGGGCCCATCCAAGACAAATTCCAAGGCAAATTTTGTGGGGATTTATAACAGAGTTATAAATAGATAATGCTATTGTTATACAATTACACAAACTATTCTGTTAGGTATTGCCTGGCAAACGTACTGCTGCAGTTTCATGATTTTTATTTTGATACCTGCTCTACTTCCTATCACTGGTAACTCCCCTTCCTCTTCCAGTTCAGCTGGTAGGAAGTAAGCATATTTTCATATCTGATGTTCATCATATTATTTTTTTACACTTTGGGTGTTGGAGTGGGGCGAGCAGCATTACAATTTGCAATTGTGTTTTTCTTTGTTTAGTGATTAAAAGGGCAGCAGATTTTGAAGTTTAAGTCAGCCTTCTCTCTCTCTCTCTTTTTTTTTAGCACGCACAACACAATTCAGAGATAAAACCAGTCACACCGGGTACAGTTGGACCTTTTACACACACATGAGCTCACAGACACCCAAGATTGGCTAGTGTCACGGGTCACTGCGAATGATGGGAGAGAGTAATGCCTGTGTGGGTTTTGTCTTTATTTTGATTTTAATGTAATGTCTACATAACCACCATCACTGTGATCTGTATTCAAGTTGCTACAAAAAAATAATCAGCAAAATAATAGCAGTAGTAGCAGTAGCAGTGGTAGTATGGTACTGCTTATACAGGTTTATATTACTGTACCTTAATATCTTCAGATTACACCATGGATTCTTGAGTGCTTTAGATAATTCCATGACACCTGGTGTCTGTAGGCTGTTCTCACTCAAGTCCAACTCAGTTAGAAAACAGGTGGGTGAACTGAGAACTTCTGCCAGAATCATACAGCTTTCCCTCATTACACCACATTTAATAAGCCTAAAAAGAAAAAAAATCAGAGGTGCCAACACTTTTCAGATGAGTTCAAACATACAGTGCATAAATGAGTTCTCTTTAATTAAGAGCTTTCGTTAGATACAAATACAGGCAAAACTATGAGTTGTGTAAATGAAATTTTCACATAAAAATCTAATGTCCTCAATTGTATATGAACAATTTTCAGTTGAAATTATTATTGTCACAGGCTCACCTAACAATATCACTCCACACCACCAGAGTTCCCCATTACATGAATACTACAATTATTTGATCATGCCTTATGGACTTGCAAATACTCGGTCTCCGTTCCAATCCTATGTAAGCAAACTACTCAGAGATACAGCATGCCAACCTCTACCACCATCTACCACCCCACGTCAGACATCGCTCTGTCCTCCTACTCGGCTAAGGACATCACTCTGTATCCCTGCCCTGCAAAAAATACCACTACAGATCATGGCCTCGCCATGGACATCACTAAGCCTGGTCTGCGTTCCTGCTCCACTGAGGACATCTCTCTGCCTTCCTGCTCTGCTAAGCACGTCATTCCGCCCCCTTGCTCCACTAAGGATGCTGTTCTGCCTTCTTGCTTCGCTGAAGACATCACTCCCCTCTGCTTTGCGCCGTATGTCGCACCCCCTTCTTGCTAAGCGGAGAACATCGCTCCCCCCCTTGCTTTCTTTAATAAAGTCCGCAATTGCATCTGCCGCCTCCTGCATTTCCTGACATTAGGAGATTGCCTATATTGACAAGGTTCTTGTCTATTAGCTGTAAAATCATGTATGTCTACTCTTAAATCTTCTGCTCAAACACCAGTTTTTTGAAGTCAGAGTGTCTGGGCACAGGCTCACCGAAACTGGACAGTTGAAGACTGGAAAAAGACCAGGTGATTTTTTTTCTAATCTACAATCAATCTTCTTTACGGGTATTCCCACGTCCAGGGGCAATATGGTCATCCTAGTCCTAGTCAAAAGTCAAACAATTCTCTAAGTCCTGCAAATTTGCGACCCTACCCAAACACCTTTCCACCAAAGAGACAGCAGAGCTATTAATGCAACATGTTGTCCATGTGCATGGGATTGTGATTTGGTGCCTTGTGATTTGGTGTCGAACAGGGGCCCCAGTTCACTAGCTGTGATTCGAAGGCCTTCTGCCAGCTCATGGGGCCCTCTGTAAGCCTTTCCTCTGGCATCCAGCCCCAGTCGAATGGCCAGACCGAAAGGGTCAATCAAGACCTAGGCCGTGCTTTATGTTGCCTTGCTTCCAGCAATCCATCCTCCTGGGCGGAGAATACGCCCATAATTCCCTCTGGCATTTGTCATTGAGCATCGGCTTCCCTACGCCAATGTTTCCAGAGCAGGAGCACAAAGTCCCGGCAGTCGGGCAGAAGGTCCCAGCATCCTATATGTGGTGCATAAGTCAGTTGCTGAACAAAAAAAGTGGGAAATCCTACCTTCCACCATCGTCAGCTGGTCTGGTTGTCCACCAAAGACTTCTTGCTACACATGGAACCATGCAAACTGGCTCTGCACAAAGTGGGGCCATTTAAGATCGACTAGCACATAAACCCGGTCTATCTATCGGCTGCACTTGCCCCGTCCATGCTCGTTCACTCCACATTCCATGTGGCTCACCTTAATCTGTTTCTGTGCAGTCAGATGGCATCCCCATCCCAACCTCCTGCCAAAAGCCTATATGATCCAGCAACTCCTCAACTCTCACCAGGTTTGAGGTAGGACCCAGTCCACGAGGTACGGTCCAGAGGAGCAGTCAGGGGTTCCAGTGTGCCATATATTAGATCTGCTGCTCAACAGAGTTCTGGGCAATCGTGCTGCTGCTTCAGGGGACATCCCAAGAGACGTGGGTACTGTAAGAGGTCGCGCTACACCACCGGCAGCCAGCAGAGGGCGGCAGAGGTGCAAAGTGAGAGCAGCCATCCTGGAGAACTGAGTTGCACAGAATCCTCCAGGCTGACAAACCTAGATTGCCTGCACCTGCCACACAGGATATTTAAGAACCACTTGGACTTCACCTTGCACATCTGTTCCAGTTGTTCCTTCAGCCCCTGGTACTTCTTGATCTTCTCATGCTCCTTCTTCTTGATGTTACTGTCAGCTGGGATTGCCACATCTATCATAACTGCAGTCTTCTGCTCCTTGTTAACCACCACTATGTCTGGTTGGATAGCCAGCAGCTGCTTGTCAGTCTGGAACTTGAAGTCCCACAGGATCTTAGCTCTACTGTTCTCAACCACTTTCTGTGGTGTGTCCGATTGGGACTTCTAACCATAGAATGGATTAGAAGTCCCCAAGTCCCAATGGGAGAATCCCCTTTTGAGATTTTATTTGTTCCAGTTTAATAAAGACGTTTCCTTTGTTTGAGTATGCCATTTTGTTGTCTCTTTTGTTTGTTTTTCCCCTGCCTTTTTTCCCATGTAGAACGCATGCCTTGAAGCACAGAGCTCCTGGTTCAAGTCTGCTTGGAGCTGCCTAGTAAAAGTGCACCACTCACACTCGCAACATTATTATTCACTTCTATAAACCCTGTTAATTGCAAACCCTGTTGGCAAGCAGGAGATTTTTTTACTCTGCGGTTGGGTCCACAAGTAACCATCCCGTTACCCATCACTCATACATCCTGGGGTCAACTATCAGATGGAGGCTCTTCTCCAAAACCCTGGCAGAGACTTTTCCCAAGAGGCTGAGTATTGTGATTCTCCTATAACCATGTTTATTGGTCCAAATAGAGTGGCACAAGTTTCCATGCAACACTGAAGAGGAATGGTAACCACTCAGCCCCAACTTTGACCAATACCTTCAACATATCTCTGGGAATGTGATGCGTCCTGCAGCCTTTATGACACCCCTTTAGCTAGAATAAAGATTTCTAACCACCATAGTAACCTCAGCCTTAGAGATACACTACAATACATTAGAGATTTTTAGGCACTGCCTTCTGAAGAGTATACATGTCCACTAGGGTAAGGCGTTCTTCAAAATGCTCCTTCCATCGCTCAACAATATCCACAGTAGAGGTCAACACACCCAACTCAGCAGAGCTTGCTCGTGGTCTCCTGAAGCACACTTATGAGAAACCTTGTGTTTGAACAAAGATTTTCTTCTTGATAACCTGTGGCTTGCATAGAGGTCTAATAACATTTCACTGCTCAGGTTAATATCCAGAAAGATTTTCTTGCCAATAATGGCTTTTTAAATTTCTTTATCATTCCCAGTATGAGACTATATATAAGTACATGTAAGCCATTTTCAACATAAAGACCTTCAAAATAAGGTTAATTTGTATGCATATAACAACAACAACAGCTACAACAATAATAATAATAATAATAATAATAATAATAATAATAATAATAAAAATAATAATTTACTGTACACACATAAGTCTCTCAGGTCTGCAGTGTGAATCCTTCAGTAGAGCAGAGAGCTGCTTCACTCCTGAGTCTCCTTTTATTTTTCCACTCAGATTCAGATCCATCTGCAATAAGGGGTTTGCATCTAGAACTTTAGTCAGATATTCACAGGCTTCCTCTGCTTCAGGACTTTTCACCAGTCTGTAAGGAGAGAAAAAAAATCTCATTAATAGTTTTATATTAAATATACCTCCCTATAGTATCTTGGTCTAATCAACTATAATAAAAACTCATTTACTCGTTAATAAATTCTGTTGGGAATAATTTCTTTACATTAATTGTTATAAATTGCTCACTTCATTGTTGTTAGTTTACAGTCTGGATCCTGTAGTAAATCAGTGAGCAGCTTCACTCCTGATGCTCCAGGGTCGTTCCCTCTGAGATCCACCTCTATCAGGTGTGATGATTTCAGAGCTTCAGCCAGAGCAGTGTATCCTTCCCCTGTTATACTGCAGTCTGAAAGTCTAAAGAGAAAACATTTGATGGCATTACTAATAGTCTGATGTCTGATTAAAGCTTTATACTGTATTATTTTTAGTTCTACTGTCCCATCCAAAACTACTGGAACAGCAAGGCCAATTCAGTTGTTTGTGCTATACCTCTAAGACATTTGGGTTTGAGATCAAAAGATAAATATGAGGTGAGAGTTTAGGATTTCAGCTTTTATTTCCTGATATACATCTAGACCTGTTAAACAACATAACATAGAAACTTTTGTATCAGACTACCTAATTTTTAGGCGAGTAAAATCACACGAACAGATAAATCTTGAAGTAAATTAAAGTAAAGAACACTTAATATTTGGTTGCCTATCCCTTGCTTGTATTGGCTATGCCCAATACTTTTGCAATGCCTCTGATCTTCATGTTGGCTTATCCTTTTTCACAACAAATACAGTCTTCACAGGTGAAACTGAAAGCTAAAACCAAGAGTAGATGTTCAGAGCTATTTATTGTGTAAACAATCAATCTAACAGGACATACCTGGGTAAAAGGAAATGCCTGACAGTCACATGTTCCAATATTTTTGCTTGCCCACAAATTGGGTGGTCTGATACAAAATGTGCTATGTTCTATGTCTTTTAACACGTCTACATATAAATACCAGGAGATAAAATTTGAAATTCTAAACTCTCTTCTCATATTCATCTTTTGATTTCAAATGCCTTCAGTCTACAGCAAAAACAAATGAATTGGCCTTGCCGTTCCAATAGTTTCGGAGGGAACTGTACCTGTAGCCTGTGTTTGCATTCTACATCTAAAGTCACAAGCTCTTATGTAAATTTAAATAGCAGAAGCAGAACTTCACCTCAGTATCTGCAGGTTACAGGGCTGATGTTGCAGCAGTGCACAAAGCTTCTGCACTCCAGAGTTTCCAAATTTATTCTCACTCAGATCCACCTCTCGTATGTGTGCAGGATTTGAATGAAAAGATGAAGTCAAAGCAGCACAGCCTTCTTCTGAAATATCACAGTCCTTTAGCCTAAAGATAAAGTTCAAATTAATTTAGTTTTAAAATGAGCATAATAATAATAATTGTACTGTAGAAAATGTGCATTAATATGCAGAGACAGTATGGTTTGTCCTGTGGATAACTTCTTCTATCATCAAGGTTCACATGAAGCATGCAGTGGTCATGCTCAGGAAAACAGTAAACAAAATAAACTACACTAAACAGATTTTTATCACTCTCGAAAATAAGCAGAGTAATTTTATATGGGAAAAATAACATTATAGTACACACATGAGTTTCTCAGTTCTGCAGTGTGAATCCTCCAGTAGAGCAGAGAGCTGCTTCACTCCTGAATCTCCTTTTATTTTTCCACTCAGATCCAGTTCTCTCTGCAGTAAGGGGTTTTTACCCAGAACCTCAGTCAGAAAATCACAGGCCTTCTCTGCATCAGGACTTTTCAACAGTCTGCAGCAAGGGGACAAAAGCAAATCACATTATTAGTAATTTCAGAGTTAATTTTACCTTTAGCCTCGTTAATACTGCAGGCAAATCCATTAGACTACAGAAAGAAGTACACAGCCATCAACATGCAGCATGCAGTAATTTCAGCATAATATTTAGAAAACTTCACTTACTTAACTTAATTAAAACATCACTTACTTAGTAACATGCATGGCTGATATCAGTGTTCACTGTACATTAAATTACATTTTAAGCAATTCTGTGATATTTTAGGGTAAATTTATTACAGGTTCAGATTAGGGGTGTGTGTGTGATTATGGAATACACACAAAAATGCGGTATAAGTTTGCAGCATTGCATATTCGCTGTATTTCCATGTTCATCCACACTGGTGGTATTATGGCACAGAGCAGTGTAAATGCTAGAAGGAGCAGGTTAGATTAAATAAAATATTAAGACATATGGTTAGGAGTGCAGCTCTTTTACAGGTTTCACATTGTTGTATAATGTTAGAAATACCCAGCCTTCGCCCTACCATCTGCAGATCACAAGTTGGAATCCTGACAATGCCACAGCCATCCATGGCCAGGAGCAAAACAGAACATGTGTCATTTGTTTTCTGTTACTATATTTTATACTGATATTTTAGTGGTAGCGTCACAAATGTATGGACTTAATTTCATTTCCAACAGTCAACAATCCACAATAAGTTATGAAAACCATACAAGAGGTCATTTATATCAGACCAGTGTGAAGATCAAACCCCAGCCACATTGTCAGTAACCCAAACACAGGATCGAACTGTGAAGCCTGGAGCTGTGAGGTGGCATTGCTCACCACTGTGCCACCATGCTGCTTATGTATGAAACTTGCCTATATTTATCTAGTAGATAGAATATTTAATTTTATATATATACTACCATTCAAAACTTTGGAATCATGCAGATATTGCCTTGTTTGTGAAAGGAAATCACCATATTTTTCACTTAAAATAACATTAGATTGATCAGAAATACAGTCTAAACATTGTCTAGATCATTGTCTAAATACTATCATAGCTGGAAACAGATGATTTTTTTATGCACCAGTGCACAACTGTGCAGGAGAATAAATAAATCAGATTCTCTATTTTGAGAAAGAGATGCCTCACAGGTCCTCGGCTAACAGCTTTATTAAATAGCACCTGCAAAACACCAATCTCATCTTTAACAGTGAATAGGTGACTCTGGGATGCTGGCCTTCTAGGCAGAGTTTCAAACAAAAGCCCTGTCTGTGACCTGCCAATAAATGGAAAAGGTTAAAATGGCAAAAGAACACAGACACTGGGCAGAGGATCATTGGAAAAAAGTGTTACGGACAGATGAATCTATGTTTGAGGTGTTTGGATCACAGTGAAGGACATTTTAAGGTGCAGGACAAATGAAAAGGTGATGGAGGAGTGCTTAATGCCATCTGTTAAGCATGGTAGAGGAAATGTGATGGTCTGAGGTGCTTTGGTGCTGGTAAAGTGTGAAATTTTTTACAGGGTAAAGGGAATCTTGAACACTCCATTTTGCAATGCCATGCCATACCCTGGGGATGGCGCTTGATTAGAACCAATTTCCTCCTACAACAGGACAAGTCATGTGACAGTGAAGCTGCATGTGGAGCATGGGAGACAATCTGACCTCGTTTGAAGTGCAATTTGACATATAATGCTATAGATCTATAAGAGCATTCATATTGCTGACAATTATGCAAATAAATTCATTCTTTTAATTATTGTAATGGATCTGAATGGATTTCTATGAATTCTATACTTCAATTAATTGCTTGTAAAAAACATGTGGATGGGTTTTTAAGGTTTATGCTGATTAAAATGAACGTCTATCTCACTTTTAGAAACACAGCTAAATCTGCTTCAGAGCTGAATTGGCATTTAGTGGCATTGTTGGAATTGGAATTGTTCTTACTAAAACAATTCAGTCAGTTCTATTTGTTTGTAGTTGTTGTAGTGCACTGAAGTGAACTTTCTATTGAAATAATTATTTCCACTCATAAAAGTGAAGTATATATTGTTCACCTCAGTGACTTTAGCTTTGAATCCTGCAGTAAATTAGTGAGCAGCTTCACTCCTGATGCTCCAGGGTCATTCAATAAATATACCTCTCTATAGTATTTTGGTCTAATCAAATAGTAATAAAAACTCATTTACTTGTTAATAAATTCCCCTGAAAATAATTTCTTTACATTAATTGTTATAAATTGCTCACTTCATTGTTGTAAGTTTATAGTCTGGATCTTGTAGTAAATCAGTGAGCAGCTTCACTCCTGATGCTCCAGCGTCGTTCCCTCTGAGATCCAGCTCTATCAGGTGTGATGATTTCAGAGCTTCAGCCAGAGCAGCGTATCCTTCCTCTGTTATACTGCAGTCTGAAAGTCTAAGAGGACAAATGTCTGTTATTATTTAATCTTCATAGCTTTGAAAATAAGTTGACAGTGGTAGTGGTAGCTCGGTGGATAAGCTGTTAGACTCCTGTCTGGAAGGTTGTGAGTTCAAATCCCAGTACTGTCAAGCTGCCACTGCTCAGCCTTGGAGCAAGGCTCTTAACTGCTCAAATGTATAAATGAGATGAATGTAAGTTGCTCTGGATAAGGGCAGCTGTAACTGTTTACCTTAAAAATATAAAATTCTGAATTCACCATATCAAGGTCTTTATATTAATTCTTTAAAGCGATCACCTATTTTTTTTTTTTTTTTTGACATTTTTGATTTGAAGTGCTAATCATGTGCTCCCTGCTTAGCCACCTTGCACCTCTCTGGCTGAATGTTTTTGGGCTAGTTTCAGGTATTTGTGTGCAGTTTTTGAGATGTAGGTAGTTTGGAACATGTGCTGAGACCTAGTTTGCAACATGTGCTGAGACCTGCCCACCAGTACACATTAGCTGTCGTAACCAGAGACTTTATGATTAATTAGCTATGTTTAATTTTGTTCCATTCTAATGCACAGCTTTTGCATGTGAAGAGTCTTAATGGATCACAAAAACACTGTCATTATTAATTCTCAATTATTGTACTTTTATAATTTTGAATGTTTTAATTGAGACACCACATGCTGACCTATACTGACATATTAAATTTGAATTTTGTGTATCTTTACACCCCAAGTAGTATGGATGCATATCAGAATTAAAGTGAAAAAATATGTTTGAACATTGTATCCAGCTATCTAACTATAAAACTGAAATTCCAAACACTTCATTTGTTGTTCATTTGAGATGTAGGAGAGATGTATAAGTGACCCTTCAGGTAAAATCTACTCAATAGGAGAAACTAACTCACCTCAGTTTCTCCAATATACAGTTTGGACTCTTCAGTCCAGCACAAAGCAGCTTCACTCCTGAGTCCTGCAGAGGATTACTGCTCAGATCCACCTCAGTCAGCTTGGAGGATTCTGAGCTTAGAACTGTGTGTAAAGCCGAGCAGCTTCTCTCTGTCAGGTTACACTCACTGAGCCTGAAAGTAGAAAATGTCAGAGGACCTCATAAAGCCCTTTATGAACACAAAAATAATAATAAAAAAAAAAATCACTGCTATACAGAGTATATTAATGGTATTTATCAGTATCAGGGAAGCACTGATACAGTTTTTTCAGTCTGAGTATTAGTACATATTTTGTGGTACTCTATATCAATACTGATACTGAAATGAGTAACCTACTTTTTTTTATTTTTATTTATTACTAATCAATCAGGGAACATTTTGTTTCACTCTCTTTATGTGGGTTGCTGCCATGAGCTGTTAATAATGAACTTAGTAATCCATGCTTGGAATACCTTTTTATGTGTGCAATTCGCCGCACCTTGTGCTCATTTTTAATGATCTGCTAACTAATACTGTTCTGTGTGCTCAGGTCAGCTGTCCTCCGTATTAAACACCAATCGTGGTGATTAAGATAAGAAACCACAATATTTTGGTACTTCGAGCTCAGTGTACAATCAGAGCTCAATACTGTCAATGCATTAGATGTTTGTCTATTAATTAGACATTACCTCACAGTGTCCAGTTTACAGTGTTGCATCTTCAGTTCTTCAGAGAGCAGCTTCACTCCTGAATCCTGAATCCTGTTCTTACTCAGATTCAGCTCCCTCAGGGTGGAGGATTCTGATCTGAGAGCTGAGAGCAGAGCTGAACATCCTTTATCTGTCAGATTACACTCACTGAGCCTGAAAGCACAATAAATTACAGTTAACTGTAAGTTTATGAGTAGAAAATATCCCAATAACATCCCATTGTCTGTGTTTGGTGTGTATTTATGGCTTTAAGCAGAAGTGCTTTGGTTAGTTAGTCTGAAAGCAGTTCTCTACATGCAGCCTGTTCTACTCAAATTACTCATTACTACTAAAAAGATACAGAAACTTGATAAAAGAAACCTGAAAACAAATCATTCAAACTTTACATTCAAACTGAAGTTTCAAAATTAATATAGAATTCAATGTCTTACTGAAGTTTTTCAGGTCTGCAGTGTGGATCCTTCAGTAAAGCAGAGAGTTGCTCTACTCCTGAGTCTCCTTTTATTTTCCCACTCAGATCCAGATCCGTCTGCAGTATCGGGTTTATACCCAGAACATCATTCAGATGATCATAAGCTGTCTGCGCATCAGGACTTTTCAACAACCTGTATAGAGAGAAAGAAGAGAGAAATGCTAACTTTATTTATATTTACAGCAATGCAGTGCTACTTTTTTTTTAGTAATGTCCAGTCCTCAATGGTGGAAATAGTGGAAAACTACTTCTAAGCATTAGTATGCTTACTTCAGCACTTTTCTTGCTTAAAACTTCTTACTTCAATTTATATTTGGAATTAATATTGGAATAAAATTAAGTAGTTTTTAAAAAAATGTTAAAAGTCCAAGTAACCGTGCACTTGTATAGTGCACTTGGGGCAGAGGTGGCTTAGAGGAAAAGAATCTTACTGTATGTAATGTACGAAGCCTTTCTTCTTCAAAGATTTATACTGATCAGCTATACAGTGGTGTAAACAGTGAAACTGAAGCAGTCTGACCAGTGCTACTAATCAACAGAAATTACTCAGAATTTAAAGATGACTTTACAAATACTGGAAAAAAGCTCACGTCAGTGTCTTCAGTTTGCAGGTTGGATCATTCATTAAATTCCTGAGCTGCTTCATTCCTTTTTCTCCAGGGTCGTTCCCTCTGAGGTCCAGCTCTATCAGGTGTGATGAGGGATTTGATTTCAGAGCTTCAGACAGAGCAGTGTATCCTTCTTGTTTAATATCACAGTCTGAAAGTCTGGAGAAAGAGGAGAAATGTGTAAAAGAGGAGAAAACAGGAACATAGGCTCCAGTGTGGTGCAACAGGAAAAGTGCTCACCCTATCGAGCTTGAGACTGAGAGTTTCAATCTTGCAATGTCACAGCCAGCTATGGCCGGGAGTCAAAAGAACAAAACTAGCCATGCTCTCAGGATGGGAAGGGCCTACCCTCTCTCCCCTGTCAATCACAGTGACACCAACAATTCGTGGGCATCTGTGAGTTTGTGAATTTGGAAGAGGGCAGATAGCACTCTCCTCTTAGTGTGTTACGCTGCCTTTGACGCAGCATGAGCAGCGGTTTGAAAAGAAGTGGTCGGCTGGCTTCAGGTATCTGGGAGGCAGCACCTGTTAGTCAGATCCTAGCTAAGCTGTTGTGTGATAGGGAAGATCTGGCTGGTGGGTTAGAACTGGAAGGTTACCAAACTGGGAAGAAATTTACACAAACAGAAAACACAAACCTAACTACTCTGGTGATGACTAATCCATTCCTTTCATGCCAGCTCTGGAGTCCACCAGAAACTTCAATTCCCAGAATCCACCATGGCCAACAAACATGGCCGTCACGGACTACAATCCCCAGCACCTCACTTCACCGGCACGTTCACACTCACCCGAGTTCTAATCTTGCGCACCTGCCTCTAATCACGCACACACCATTTTTAAGCAAACTTTGGACCCTGCCTCATTGTGAAGTAATGCTCAGTGTGTCTTACCTGAACTTACCAAGCCTGTGACTCTGTGTTTTGATATTCTGGTTTTGATCTTGCTTTGCTACCTGGTTTTTGGATTTTTGGATTTGCCCTTGTCTTGTTGTTTGCTGATTGGCTGACTATTTGCCTGTCCCTGTTTACGTCTTTTTGCTTCACATTTGGAATATGTTTGCCAATTTGTTTTAATAAATCCTAAACTGCGTTTGCATCCGTCTGCGACTCAGTCACATGACAGCTCTTGAATATTTCAAATAGGTTTAAAGTGATGTCATTCGACCTCCATGATCTAGTAATGTATACTATTAAATGACTTACACAAGCCTCTGGAGTTTGCAGGATGAACTCTGTAGTAGAGTAGAGATTTTATCCACTCCTGGATTTCCCAGTGTATTCTCACTCAGGTCCAGCTCTGTCAGGTGTGAAGGGTTTGAAGTAAGAGCTGATATCAGATCAGTACAGCCGCTCTCTGTAATACCGCTATTGCTCAGCCTGCAGACAGAGAACGCAGCTGAGAAAAAGATCTTCAAACAGAGTACAGATAACCAACCTTCATGAACATCTAAAAATGGAAAAAATTGCTATGTCCAGGGTTGTACACATTGTACACATTGAGCCACAGCAAATCACATCAAATCCAGAACCTTCAGTGCAGCTGTACTGATTACAGCAGTAGTTTATTCACCACACTAAGATAACTTTATGGATTTAAATGTGAACACAGAGAGAAATATTCATTCATCTGTAATATGAAGTTTATCCTGGTCAGGGTAGTGGTGGATGCAGAGACTATCCCAGGAATGCTGGGCACAAGATGGGAATAAACCCTGCACTCCAGTCCTTCACAAACATTCACACACTCATTCACATCTAGGGATAATTTAGCATAGGGAGGTGGGAAGAAACTGGAGAACCTCGAGGAAACCCACAGGGACAGCATGTGAAACTCCACACAGATAGTCCCATGAGTTCAGGATCAAACCCGGAGCCCTGGAGCTGTAAGGAAGCAACATTACACCACTACTGCCAAAGATTAGGTGCAGAAATCAGACCACACACCTGAGTCTCTCAGGGCGGCAGTGTGGATCCTTCAGTAGAGCAGAGAGCTGCTTCACTCCCGAGTCTCCAGATATTTTCCCACTCAGATCCAGTTCTCTCTGCAGTAAAGGATTTGTACCCAGAACTTCAGTTAAAGAAGCACAGGCTTCCTCTGCTTCAGCACTTTTCAACAGACTGCAAAGAAAAAAAAACAAAAACAATTACAACTACAGGTGTAGGTCAGGGTTCCAGACTCAAATAGTGCCCGGCCACATCAGTATTTTTGTGAGACCCTGAAGGGACGTAACTGAAGTCTATATATATTCTTTTATTTATTTAACATATTCTATCAATTACCACAAATAACCTAGAAATTATTCAAATAGGATTATTAAAAAAAAATAGAACAGGATGTTTCTAAGGAAAAGAATGGCTAAAAGAAACTATTAAAGTGTGTGCACTATTATGTAATAACATTTATAATTATTATATAAAATGTTTTTATGGATGCATTCATTTGTTTAATCACATTTTATTGGACAGCAGCTGATGTGATGGGAAAAAGGATTAGCCTATTGGGATGATGCATTTTTCCTGTTTCTGTTTGAAAGCTATTAGCCAGATAGCTACACTATAAGCACAGAGATATGGAGGTGAGAGCCGGTGAAGTAGCTGCTGGAGTTTACTGCAAAAAAAAAAAAGTAAATATAAATAATACCCCTATTATTAAATAAGTTATTTTAATGTTTTTCATTGAAACTGTCAGAAATGTATTTTATGGCAATGTTGTTAATGTGAAAAGATTATTTGATGGTAGATTGTGCCTTAAATGATTAAATAACAAATTAGTGTTATAACTGCTCCTACTACTGTCTGACATCCACCTGAAATGCATGAGCACGTCACACTTACCAATTTAACTGTACAGATCAGGAAAACAATCAGGATATTATTTTGCATATTTCCTCATCTCTCTGAAATTAATTACTGGTTACGCCACTGCCAGCACACCACAAGACTCCCTCTTTACACTTTATACAAGTGTAAATTATATAAAGCGCAGCACACAGGCGTTGATGTTAATCTGTGTTTCAGCTCTGTGAGAGGAACCAGTGCACGCTGTACAATGGCAGTCGCTACACTACAGATCTGCTGTGAATTCTGAATAGAGTGAAAATGTTGAACAGTAGTGTAAGTTCATGCAAGCCGAATGAAATGAAGCTGCAGGCTGGATTCAGATCCTTTGTACCACACATGCACTTGCTTAATATCTTCATCATAAACATATTGGATATTTAATGGTAAGCACATTCATGAACATATTTCAATGAATATTTTCTTCACAATAATTGTAATAACGTATTTGATATGTCTAATTTGCTCACTTCAGTGTAGTTAGTTTACAGTCTGGATCTTGTAGTAACTCAGTGAGCAGCTTCACTCCTGATGCTCCAGGGTCGTTCCCTCTGAGATCCAGCTCTATCAGGTGTGATGATTTCAGAGCTTCAGCCAGAGCAGCGTATCCTTCTTCTGTTATACTGCAGTCTGAAAGTCTAAACAAAGGACAAAATCATTATATAAACTTATCATTCATCTGACTGCAGACTTAATAAAGCGACAAGAAGAGACAAGAGCATGAGTTTCACCAAAATTACACCATATATATATATATATATATATATATATATATATATATATATATATATATATATATAAACTTTTATCTAATGTTAAAATCTACATTTACATGTAGCATACAGCTATACAGATCTAAAGATAAACAGTTCTGTAATTATTTTTCCTCTTTATTCATTCTGTATTAGTTACGTAAGCAATAAGCAATCCTTTGGGTAAAGTCTGCTCAATAGGAGAGATGAACTTACGTCAGTTTCTCCAGTTTACAGTTTGGACTCTTCAGTCCAGCACAAAGCAGCTTCACTCCTGAGTCCTCCAGAGGATTACTGCTCAGATCCACCTCAGTCAGCTTGGAGGATTCTGAGCTGAGAAATGTGTGTAAAGCCGAGCAGCTTCTCTCTGTCAGGTTACACTCACTGAGCCTGAAAGTAGAAAATGTCAGAGGACCTCATAAAGCCCTTTATGAACACAAACACAAAAATAAGATAAAATCACTGTTATACACAGTATATTCACGGCATTACCACAACTATCACAGCATTATGATTGTGACAAGAGGTTGGGTCAGTATTAGGGATGCACAGATACAATTTTTTCAGCCTGAGTACATAGTACATAGTTTGTGGTACTCGTCTATATCAATACTGGTACTGAAATTAGTAACCTACTTTATCAGTATTTATTATTAATCAATCAGGGAACATTTTTTTCAGTTTCTTTATGCTGTTTGCTGCCAGCAATAGGGTTAAGGTAGAATAATCTTATTATGCCTTGTAATCATGTATTATCTATGATTATAACCAACAAAGTGCTTATTATGCTTTTAGTCATTTAATATTCATGCTATTTTGACTAACAAGTTAATCATATAACAAAGTATATCATGTTATCTATCTATGAGTTATAGATAGTATATCACTATCTTTGAGTTGGACTTTGCATTTTCAGAATGCTGGTGTATAGTAAATTTTGATAACTTGCATTATATTCTCATGATAAAAATCATGACCAAAATTACACTGAAAAGAACTGCAAGAACATGTGACCAATGAGCAGCATGTTGATTGATGTGAGGGGAAGATAACACAGTTACACCCTGAACTAAAGAAGATATCTGACTGATTACAACCTCGTTGGGGTTTGGTCCAAGAAAGTGCTAAAAACCCATGATACAAAGAATCACCAGTATAGCCTGGTCTATCTTTGAGAGTTTTCTAAGTTTGTTTCTGCAAGTATTCACCACGCCATATCCATTCTGGTCGAACTAGACGCTCTTACGAAATCTGTATGCAAGACTCTGCCCAGTCCACTCATCACTCCATTCACCATCCTTGATTGGCTTCCCAAGACATCACTCCAGACAGTGCAACCTGGGAAACCCCATTCAGCAACCACATAATCAGGGAATCCCCATCCGAAGAGGCAACGCAAAAAGCAAGTATAATACCTCCAGATTCTCACTGAACTGGTGCATTAAGATAAAGTTTCATAACCTCATTTAAGAAACAATAGGGGGGTTAAAATACTGATTGTTCAGGTCATGGTCTAAGAAATTGCATACATTGCCAGAAACTTGGGATTTCATTCACTCTCTACTTCAAAGCCATTCTTTATTTACTAAATTTGTGTCTGTGTGTGCCTGTGTTTATGTGCTAATTTAGTTTCTGTGTAGTAGTATAGTTCAGGAAAGTCTCATCTGTCTTTAAAGAGAAGTGTGACACACAATAGCTATTTGGCCCGATTCGACATGATAGCTATTCGCCGCGCTCACTTTAGTGATCCATGCTTGGATTCCCTTTTTATGCATGCAATTCACAGCACCTTATGCTCATTTTTAATGATCTACTCACTGATAGTGCTCTGTGTCCTCAGGTCTCTATTAAACACACAGTTTAAACACCATAAAGATGTTTTTTACTGGTATTGGAGGAAGATGTTGTAGTTCCTCCTATTGATAGTTCATGCTCAGCACTGCACTGAGCATTAATCGTTTTAGCACATTCAGATCTGTCATTTCCTGTTCATCTGTCCATTAGCACTACAACATACACTACATCATATGGTATCACCTGGTATCAGATGTAGGTATTGGACAATTTTTTACGAGTACACGTAAATGAGCACAGTATTAGACTGATACTCGATACCAGTATCAGTAACAATGCATGCCTAGACACATTGCTGTGAAATCCAATCGGAACAGCTCCTCTCCTTCCTAAAAACTGAGTTTAATAGAGAAACAGGTTTTTACTTACAAAACTGTTGTGGCTTGCTGGATGACTTGTAGCAGTCTCTTAAAGCATTCATCTGATCTTATGAACTTCTGTAGCTCAAACACTTCCAGATCCTCCTCTGATGTCAGCAACACAAAGACCAGAGCAGACCACTGAGCAGGTGAGAGTTCAGCTTCAGAGAGACGTCCTGAGTTCATGTAGCTTTGGATATCTTTCACTAGTGAATCATCATTTAATTCATTGAGACAGTAGAACAGATTAATTAATCGCTCTGTAGATGGATTTTGTTCAAACTTGAACTTGATGTAGTCAACTATGTCTTTTTTGCAGTCAGAGCTGCTTCCTGTGTGTGTCAGCAGACCTCGAATGAGATTCTGATTAGACTCCACTGAGAGGCCCAGAAGGAAGCGGAGGAAAAGATCCAAGTGTCCATTGTCACTCTGTAAAGCCTGGTCCACTGCACTCTTGAGAAAGTCAGACATTTTTGATGTGTTGAAAAGACAAGACAGATCAGTGGTTTGTTCTTTTGTTGTTGTTTTTTCAAAGAAGTAGAGAAATGCATATAATGCAGCCAAAAACTCCTGAACACTCAGATGCACAAAGCTGAACATCCTCCCCAGGTGGAGTCCAGACTCTGTTCTGAAGATTTGGGTACACACTCCTGAGTACACTGCCACTTCTTTGACATCAATGCCACACTCTCTCAGGTCTTCCTCATAGAACATCAAATTTCCTTTCTCCAGCTGTTGGAAAGCCAGTTTTCCCAAAGATAGGATACTCTCTCTGGTCTGCTGAGGATCAAGGTCATATGTTCCATGGTACTTTTGGTCCTTGTGTTTGATCTGAAAGATCAGGAAGTGTGTGAACATTTGAGTCAGAGTCTTGGGGATCTCTCCACTCTCTGCTTCACCCAACATTCTCTCTAGAACAGTGGCTGAAATCCAGCAGAAGACTGGGATGTGGCACATGATGTAAAGGCTTCTTGAAGACTTCATGTGTGTGATGATTTTATCGGCCAGGCTCTGAACACTGAGCCTCTTCCTGAAGTACTCCTCTTTCTGAGGATCGTTGAACCCTCGTACCTCTGTCACCTGGTCTACACACTCAGGAGGGATCTGACTGGCTGCTCCTGGTCGAGTGGTTATCCAGAGGAGAGCAGAGGGAAGCAGGTTCCCCTTGATGAGGTTTGTCAGCAGCACATCCACTGAGGCTGACTCTGTCATATCACACAATCTCTCATTCTTCTGGAAATTTAGAGGAAGTCGACACTCATCCAGACCATCAAAGATGAACAAGACTTTGTAGGAATCGCTGTCTAATACTTCCAGGTTTTTAATTTCAAAGAAAAACTGATGAAGAAGGCTCATCAGACTGAAGTTTTCCTGCTTCACCAAATTTAGCTCTCTAAAAGGAAGTGGAAACAGGAAGAAGATGTCCTGATTTGCTTTTCCTTCAGCCCAGTCCAGAATGAACTTCTGCACAGAGACTGTTTTTCCAATTCCAGCAACTCCTTTAGTCAGCACAGTTCTGATGGACTTGTCTTTAAAGAGGTTATTACATTTGATGGGTGTCTCCTCTGTTGCTGTTCTCCTGGATGCTGTCTGAATCTGTCTCACCTCATGTTCATTATTGATGTCTTCACTCCAACCCTCTGTGATGTAGACATCTGTGTAGATCTGATTCAGAAGTGCTGATGTCCCATGTTGTGAGATTCCTTCATTAATTTTTTTAAATTTATCTAGAAGTCTGGATTTGAGCTTTTGCTGATACACAGAGGCCAGCTCTAACAAACAGAAAAAAATGTAATGGTCATTATCTTCATCTATGGGTACTATCCACAATGTGAAATTCCATATTATTTAAAAACTGGAATTCATTCCTAATACATAAGCTATATCATGAACAGACATTTAAAGAACCAAAACAGTAGAATTATTTCTGAGTCTGTATTCATCAGTATAAACATCAGTATGATAATATAGACAGGTGGCCCAGTGTGTTTCTTTTAAAATAGATAGAATAGATAGAATATTGTAATAATATAAAACTCTTACTGATCTCTAGTTGGTGAGCGAGATATTCCTGGTTCATGTTCCTTAGGATGTGTAATGTGATCTTCAGCACACCCTCTCTGACATCATGCAAATCCTCCTCTTCCTCTTTCATCTTCTCTCTCTCAGAGCATGCTGGGTAATCAGGACTCACTAACTTCTTGAACCTGTTCAGCTCATTCTTCAACACTGTAATGAATTTGTGCTCCAGCTCCTGATAAAAAAACATAAACTGACTAATTATTATAATACTACTTAAGCTGTTGAATGTTTTATGATTTTATATCACATTTCTGTTGAATTTTGGATTCTGATTGGTTAAAAGTTTTTTTATTGTATTCATCTTCTAGCATCTCTGACAGTAGTGCAACTCAGAGTGCATATCAATCATATATTAATAATTAATCATATTAATGTGCTTTCTTTTACATTTCTATAGTAACAACTCATTACAGAGGAGTGGATTGCCCTCATAATTCTGCACTAATGATTCTGTGTTTAAATTATTTTGACAAATAAAAAGCCAAACAAGAGCTCAGTGTCTCTTTGAAGGTAGATGGATAACCTAGTGCCAGATCTGGCTAAAATCTATGATGCTGAAATGGAAGCCACCTACTGTAGTTACAGACTGCACACCTGTTGGCTCAATATAGCAGAAGCTTGTTTTTGATCCTGCTCCTCATGCTTTTTTTTTTCTCTGCCAAGATTTCAACTAGCATGATGGTTATTCCCAGCAGGACTTTTTTATTTATTCCCAGTGTGCTTTTTTGGTTAACCAACAAGTAAGCTGGTTTCCACTATATGTTCATCTTCAGCTCTGAGTGATTATAAGATATACTACAGAATTTGTCTTCATGCAGGCAATGTCAAGCAGTATAGAAGCTGTGGATGGACACGAGCAGCAACCCTTCAATTATGTGGTAAAGTTCTTGGAAGAAGTTCACTCCCCAGGAGAAACCCCCAAAACTAACAACAACTGAAAGAGGCTGTGGTAAAAGCCTGGAAAAGCATCACAAAAGAAGAATGCAACAGTTTGGGGATGTCAGTGAGTCCCAAATATTAAGTGTTATTTGGTTTCATTCACTTCAAGATTTATCTGTACCTATACCTTTGCTCACTTAAAAACTGGGTGCTCTGATACAAAGGTAATATGTTTTATGTTGTTTAAAACATCTAGTAAAAGTACATTCCATGAAATTAAAGCTGAAATCCTAAACTTGTCTCATATCCATCTTTTGTTCTCTAACCCAAAAGTCTTTGGTGTATAGTACAAACAGCTGAATTGGCCTTGCTGTTCCAATAGTTTTGGAGAGGACTCTGTGTGTGTGTGTGTGTGTGTGTCTCTCTCTTTATAGATAGATAGATAGACATGTGTGTGTATTATTTAAAATTACATATACTCTTACATGATACATTATGTACATATGTGAGGCAGCACCACAGCATATAAAACACATATAAAACAGGAGAAGTCAGAATCACACACACCTTGAATATTGACTCCATCCAATATCTGAAGATGATTTTTGATTTCTTTCTTTGACCTCTGTAAATAAAAAATATAGTAAATTACTTTTTTATTTAAAATAACTTTTCCAGACCTGTCAAACATTTTACATTTTAGCATTGGAGCGTGCTCCTTCGAGCGATCACTCAAAAATGCACAAAAAGAGTAGTCTTCTCCCCTCTCCCACCCACCAATAAAAATGGTGCACAAGTGACAGGTGAATCTAGAATAATTAAGATTGGCACATTTGTTTTGAAATGTTTCCTATTTTGGTAATTCACTACTTCACTGCAGTAATTCAACAGAAATTCCTCAATACATTACACCTAATGCTATAACTGCCATTTACCCTCTTAAAAATCTAGGCAGTAAACAACAATACACACAAAATAACAAGTTATTTTTAGATAGATAGATAGATAGATAGATAGATATACTTTATTGATCCCATGAGGGAAATTCTTGTGTTACAGCAGCATGGTCAGTAGCAAGATACAGCATGTACACGTACACGTACGAGTCTGCTTATTCCCAAAAAACACACAAAATATAAAATATAAAATACAATAAGTTAAATTAAATGTAGTAGTGCAGATATGGAACACAGTTGTAGATTTAACCAGATTTACATCAGTATTTACATAAGTACACTTGTAAAAACTGGTAGTGAATAATGATGAATATGAAGAACCTTGAGAATGTAGAATATAATGACAGCTTTCTAAATGATAGCTTCCTTGTAGTAGTGTAATGTGAAAGTGTTATCATCTGTCACACACAGGTGAGCTGTGAGCTGTACAATGTTATTGCGAATGGTAAGAATGAACTCCTGTAACGTTCTCTGTGACAACGAATTTGAATGAGTCTTTTGGAGAATGAGCTCCGCTGACTCTGTAGTGTGTTGTAGAGTGGATGAGACGGATTGTCCATGATGGAGAGCAGTTTGTTCAGTGACCTCCTGTTCCTCACTGACTCAAACGTCTCCAGTTTGTG
>CM040459.1:252625-266684 GCA_022758105.1 Pangasianodon gigas | reverse complement strand
CTCTGAATCAGTGGGCCGTGACGTTCGCAGAGAAGTCCGCTTTCTCCAACGTGCTCACGGTTTCGCACAAGTTCCGTTACTGCGGCCACCGTTTCCATCTCAACGACCTCGCGTGCCACACTGTCCTGCCCCTCCTACTGACCTCATCACATCACAATGCCGTTTTGACTCCTCCCTCTGGACAGGACGACCCACAGGGCGCTCCATCCCGCCCCCTGCGTCCATCCAGAGGTCTCACTCCGAAGGAGATGGGCAGCAACGCGGCGACTCGGACCTTCCATGACCCGAACGCCATTTACAGCGAGCTGATACTGTGGCGCGTCGACCACATCGGGCCGCTGTCCTGCACGGGGGGCGTGTCCGAAATCGCACGCATCAACTCCCTGCACACCGCCGCCTTCTCCAACGTCGCCTGGCTGCCCACGCTTATCCCCAGCTCTGTACTCGGTGAGGGAACGTATATAAAGGCTTTTTCACTAAAAACTCTTATTTTTATCTGTTTATAGTTACATTTAATATCATAAAAACCTGTGATTTGCAGCTGCACTACTGTTAGAGCTGCTGTTATAGAAAATTAATCAACGCCTTCTGACCAATCACAATCCAGAATTTAACAGTGAAATTGTATATATAAAGTGTATTTTTTTTTTTTTTAAAGGTACAAAGATTCGTTGCTAAACATTTACTCTGTTACTCATTAGAAACTAAACTTACAACTAATAGTTGACTAAAATGTTAATTAAGTGTAATAAATGACTTATTAGCAGCATGACAGGTGAATAATACAGGACTCACAGCGTAAATGATACAATTTTTTGGGGGGCTTTAATTTTTTGTGGTTAAGCAATCTGTCTTTTTTTCTCTGTGTGTATCAGGAACGTACTGTAACTCTGCAAGTGCATGTTTCGTGGCATCGGATGGGAAGAACCTGCGTCTCTATCAAGCCGTCGTGGATGCCAGGAAACTGCTGGACGAACTGTCTGACCCTGAGACCTCGGTGAATAATAATATTATTATTATTATTAACAATAACTTCTGAACTGTTGAACTTGAATATTATTTATCTGTATATATTTTATTATCCTATTCCCAAAGTTGTTACATTGCCTGACCTGGTCCTTTACTGGTTTTGTGTGTGTGTGTGTGTGTATATGTGTGTGTGTATATGTGTGTGTGTGTGTGTGTGTAGAAATTAGTGGGTGAGGTCTTCAACATCGTGAGTCAGCAGTCCACTGCTCGGCCAGGCTGCATCATCGAACTGGACATAATTACTAACCAGGTAACGTGTGTGTGTGTGTGTGTGTGTGTGTATAGTCTGTAACTTAAAGTAGCATTATTATCATGACTGTATATAATACAGTGTTGCCAAAGCGTGTGTGTGTGTGTTTGTGTGTGTGTGTGCTCTCTCTGCAGTGTGGCTCGAACACACAGCTGCTCCACGTCTTTCAGGAGGATTTTATCTTAGGATATAAACCTCATGATGACATCACCGACATAAACACTGCTGACTTCCCTTCAGCTGATGGTACACACTCCTCCTCCTCCTCCTCTTCCTCCTCTTCCTCTCCATCTTTCCTCCGCTTTTTTCTAACTCTTGTTCTCCTCTGACAGAGTTTCAGCCGCCTCCATTTTCTGAGAAGTTTTTCTTGGTCGTGATCGAGAAAGACGAGAACAGAAACTCTGTGCTGCAGATGTGGCATCTTCATCTGAAATCTGTGCACGCGTGTGTGGGTGAGTGGATTTTACACACACACACACACACACACACACACACACACACACACACACAAAGAACCAATGAAAAGCATGACTCGGCTCTATATGAGACGTCTATCTGTCCAATCAAGCAAGTGACTCAGCTCTTTATATTAGACGTCTGGAAGTCCGATTAAAAGCATGACTCTGTTCTTTATACGAGACGTCCAGACATCTAATCAAAAGTGTGACTCCATTCTTTATACGAGATTTCCCGAGATCTAATCAAAGCGTGACTTGATGTTCAGAAGTCCGATCAAAAGCGTGGCTGGATGTCCAGCAGTCTAATCGAAAGCATCTTGATCAGATCTAGATCAAAAGATCCAATCAGAAGACTGTCACTGCTCTTTATATGAGAAGTCCAAATATCTAATCAAACTTGTGACTTGTTTCTTTATAAGAGATGTTCAAAGATCCAATCAAAACCCTGACTTTTTTTTTTTAAATGAGATGTACAGTCAAAAGCATGACTCAGTTCTTTTTGCAGGACTTCCAGAGATCCAGTCAAATGGACAAGTCAGTTCTTTAAGAGACATCGACTCATAAAATTCAAAATCCAGTTATAGTTTGAGTCAGTTCTTTAAACAAGATGTCCAGAGATCTGAATCAAAATACAGTGATTATGAGAATGATGCTGTTGTAAAAAGGAGAATCTCGTAATTTAGTACCAGTACACGTTAAACACATTTTCCATAAACGTGCCACATACATTTTTAGACTTAACATAAACATTTGTGACTGTTTATAACCATGATTATCAAAAACTTTTTAAATAAGGTTTAAAGATTTTAAATAATTTGCGATAATGCGATTTGTGAAAGGTGCTTGGACCCCTTTAGATTGCTGCTTGTGGCTATATTATTTTAATTATTTTGGTTTCAAATATACATAGTTTTATACAAAGTACAAGATTAATTTTACAAGAATGTCATGTTATTTTTGTCTTTTTATTTTTGGTAAAATGTGTCCTATTTAAAATGACCTTTTCTGCAGATGACACTCCACGAGATCAGCCCTACCAGAACCAGCTGACGGTTCCACACATGCTCACTAACGCTGACTCGTCTCCTGAGTCGACACCGGGTCAGAGCCCTCTTCCTCGCTCGTCTTCCTCGGCTAACCTGCAGTCCGCCAGCAAACTGATCCTCAGCTCCACCCTCGTCTACAGCCACAGACTGGAGCTCCCCCTGGGGGTGGAGGTGATCCGCGCAACACCGTCTGCAGGTACCCTGTGAATCCCTGCCAATCAGCTGTTACTATAGAAACAATAACGTATTATAATAAGTGCCATAATATAAGCCAGCAGCGCTGTTTTTTAAATGTTATAAGCATTTAAGGTATCTTCAAATTCTGGCTTATTGAATATTATATAATGTAATTGACTTCATACATGAGAAAAACATTTGTGACAGAATTTCACAAAAGGCAAATCTACAAGAGTTCAGCGTAAGTCTTTTTTTTTCCCTCCAGGTCACTTGAGCTCTTCCTCCATTTACCCGGTGTGTTTAGCTCCGTATCTGATCGTGACAGCATGTTCAGATGGAAGGGTTAGGTTTTGGAGATGCGGTGTGGATTCTGAAGATTCTCCCTCGTACCGCTGGGAGCCGTGGTGCCTCCTGAATGAGGCGGAGGACAACAACAGCGCCCTGACCGTTTCAGGTCGCCCCGTCGCCGTCAGCTGCTCCTACACTGGCCGCCTCGCTGTTGCGTTCAAACAGTTAGTCCCTACTGAGCACAGCTCGAGCTCTAAAGACTTCTCCATGCATGTCTCCATCTTCGAGTGTGAATCCACAGGTGGGTCCGAGTGGGTTCTGGAGCAAACTATCCATCTGGATGACTTTGGGAAACCCGTCAGTGGTTTGGACCCCAGAATCAGCGTGGACAGCAACTTGGTGGTTTATAGCAAGTCTGATCTGTTTGTTAGAAAACAGAACCCTAATATTAAACACTTCGTTCACCTGGATTGGCTCTCAAAAGAAGACGGATCACACATCCTCACCGTCGGAGTCGGATCCAGCATTCTGATGTACGGACGGATCTCGGGCATCGTCGCCGAGCAAACCGGAGGGAAAGATGGCATGGCCGTCGTCACTCTGCCTCTAGGGGGCAGCGTTAAGCAGGGCGTCCGCTCTCGCTGGGTTCTGCTGCGCTCCGTCGATCTGGTTTCCTCCGTGGACGGGACGCCGTCTCTTCCCGTTTCTCTTTCTTGGGTCCGAGACGGAATCCTGGTGATCGGGATGGACTGCGAGATGCACGTCTACGCTCAGTGGTACCAGGATAAGAAGCCCAGTGACTCTGAGGACAACGATGAAGCTTTCATGGTGAAAAAAAGCGCAATTGAGATGACAGACGACGTGATCCGAGTTCCTGCCGTAATCCAAGATGGCGGACTTTTTGAAGCAGCGCATTCGCTGTCCCCCACTCTTCCTCAGTACCACCCCACCCAGCTGTTAGAGCTGATGGATTTAGGGAAGGTGAGACGTGCGAAGGCCATCCTGTCTCACCTGGTCAAGTGCATCGCTGGCGAGGTTGCTGTGGTTAGAGACGCTGTGGCAGGAGAGGGTGGAGCCAGACGACACCTGTCTCGCACCATCAGCGTCACAGGAAGCACCGGCAAGGACACGATCGTCGCTGGGAGAGACGGCGGGCGCGATTACACGGAAATCAACTCCATCCCTCCTCTCCCGCTGTACGCCTTGCTCTCGGCCGACCTCGACACGTCTTACAGAAACAAATTAGCCGATGATGTCATATATCAGGAGCGGGAGACGCAGAAATCCTCGGAGGATCAGTACGCTGAGCTCTTCCAGGACCCCACGGTAAACACTGATGACTTTGCGAGCTTCGCGTGGGCGGACAAGGCGGAGAAGAAGGAGAAGAAGACTCGTGTGATTGACCTATCGCATTACGGCCCTACCTGTTTCGGACCTGAACATGCTCAGGTGCTCTCCTCTCACCTGATGCACTCCAGCCTGCCTGGACTCACCCGCCTTGAGCAGATGTTCCTGGTTGCGCTCGCTGATACCGTGGCAACCACCAGCGCCGAGGTGGGCAGAGCCACTGATAAACAGTACAGAGGTGAGATTCTCCACTCTCCCTACACCCTACACCACTCTCCCTACACCCTTCACCCTTCACTACTCTCCCTACACCCTTCACCCTTCACTACTCTCCCTACACCCTTCATCATTCTCCCTACACCCTTCACCACTCTCCCTACACCCTTCACCCTTCACTACTCTCCCTACACCCTTCACCACTCTCCCTACACCCTTCACCCTTCACTACTCTCCCTACACCCTTCACCACTCTCCCTACACCCTTCACCACTCTCCCTACACCATGCTCCCTACACCCTTCACCATTCTCCCTTCACCACTCTCCCTACACCCTTCACCACTCTCCCTACACCCTTCACCACTCTCCCTACACCATGCTCCCTACACCCTTCACCACTCTCCCTGTAGCCTTCATCATTCTCCCTACACCCTTCACCACTCTCCCTACACCCTTCACCATTCTCCCTACACCCTTCACCACTCTCCCTGTAGCCTTCATCATTCTCCCTACATCCTTCACCGCTCTCCCTACACCTTTCACCACTCTCTGTATATCCTTCATCTTTCTCCCTATACCCTTCACCACTCTGTACATCCTCTCTCTCTCTCTCTCTTTCTCACACACACACACACACACACACACACATAAAAATAAATAACATAGAGTGTGATTAACATATCTCCTTAAACGGCCTTAATGTCTGACACTAGACTAATTAAACACGGTGATTATCACGCTCTCCCCTCGTACCTACACTGCAGCAGATCAGCTGGTGTTTATTTAGTCTTTTAGAGAAGGTGAGATGTGAGCAGAACGTTCCAGACTCAGAGTAAGCAGACATCAGGACATCAGAGAGGTTCAGGGACGTGTGTGTGTGTGTGTGTGTGTGTGTGTTTCCATTCACATGATGCAGGGGCCTTCATTAAACACAATCAGCCATGTGCATGAGTGTTTGTGTTACAACAGTATGTTTACTCACTGTGCTCTCCTGTCTTTGTTGCTTGTGTGTGTGTGTGTGTGTTGTCCAGGTGGTGAGGCTCTGGATGAGTGCGGTCTCAGGTACCTGCTGGCGATGCGTTTACACACCTGTCTGCTTACATCACTTCCTCCTCTGTACCGCATGCAACTGCTGCACCAAGGTAACACACTCATCCTGTCACATTTATACACCAAAACATTCTTACTTTCAGCTAACCAGGTGTGTGTGTGTGTGTGTGTGTGTGTGTGTGTGTGTGTGTGTGTGTGTAGGTGTATCTACGTGTCACTTTGCATGGGCGTTTCACTCAGAGGCTGAGGAGGAGATGTTGAACATGATCCCAGCTATGCAGAGAGGAGACCTGCAGTGGTCCGAGCTTCGCGCTGTCGGTGTCGGCTGGTGGATCCGAAACATCAACACACTCAGACGCATGGTGGAGAAGGTGACACACACACACACACACAGAGTGAACGCACCTGAAACGCACTTTCAGAACACCACACCTGAAAAAACCTTTAACACACCTGCACCACACCCACAGCACACTTTGAACACCACTGGATCACACCTGAAACACACCTTGAACACACTTAAACCGCACAATGAACACACTTGGAACACACCTGAAACTCATCTTGAGCACAACACACTTGGAACACACTTGGAACTCATCTGGGACACACCTTGAACGCACCTGAAATTCACTTTCAACACACCACACTTAGACAATACCCCTTGATAATACCATACATTACACACACTTTGAACACTCCAAGGACACACCTGGAATACACTTTGAATTCACCTTCAACACATCTGGAACACGCCAAATCTGGAACACACCTTCAACACATCTGGAACACACCTTCAACACACCTGGAACACACCTTCGACACACCTGGAACACACCTTCGACACACCTGGAACACACCTTCAACACATCTGGAACACACCAAATCTGGAACACACCTTCGACACATCTGGAACACGCCAAATCTGGAACACACCTTCAACACATCTGGAACACACCTTCAACACATCTGGAACACACCTTCGACACACCTGGAACACACCTTCAACACATCTGGAACACTCCTCATCTGGAGAACATTTTCAACACACTTTTAACATAAATAGAACACACTTTGAACACACCTGGAACACACTTTGAACACACCTGGAACACACTTTGAACACACTTTGAACACACCTTGAAACACACCTGAAATGCACTTTTTAACACATCATGAACACAACTGGAACAAACCTAGAACACACCTTGAACGCACTACACTTGAAACACACATTGCACACACATTAGATAGTGTATAGACGGTGTCAGGTGCTGTAATATTAATAACATTGAGAATGCATTTGGAATCAGATGTTAGACATATTCAGCCGTGTTCCTCTGTTTCTCTCAGTTGTCAGGATGAACATTAGTACATTTGTATTTCCTCATTTTTCTGTCTGTGTTTCAGGTGGCCAAAGCAGCGTTTCAGAGGAATAACGATCCCCTCGATGCTGCGCTCTTCTACTTAGCCATGAAGAAGAAAGCTGTGCTCTGGGGCCTGTTCAGGTAACTGCATTAATACACAGCCGGGTCTCAGGTGTTAATTTATCACACCTATGTTCCAGTTTTCAGCTCTGACAGTATAACCTCACGTTGTCTTGTGTGTTTGCTCGTGTGTGTGTGTGTGTTTGTGTGTGTGTGTGTGTGTGCTGTGCAGGTCTCAGCACGATGAGAAGATGACGCAGTTTTTCAGCCATAACTTCAGTGAGGATCGGTGGAGGAAGGCGGCGCTGAAGAACGCTTTCTCTCTGCTGGGGAAACAGCGGTTCGAGCAGTCAGCAGCCTTCTTCCTGCTCGCCGGATCACTCAAAGACGCCATCGAGGTGCACACACACTCAGGAATACACACACACACACACACACACACACACAAAAATGCACATGGTCATACACTTGTTCTAACCTTACTCTTTATTGCGATTAGAGCCAATCATAATCATACTTTTGATTTTTCATGTATTATTAAACAAGGGCATTAAGGTTACTAAAACCCACCTGAATTTGCTCTCATATATAATCTAATTTATTAGACTAATTAACATGCCCCATTTTACCATCATGTACATCTAATTTACATGAAACACCCCAAATACTGTCATGTACACTATATGGCCAAAAGTATGTGCACCCCTGACCATCACACCCATATGTACTTCTTCCCCAAACTGTTACCACAAAGTTGGAAGAAACAACTATATAGAATGTCTCTGTATGCTGTAGAATTAAAATTTCCCTTCACTGGAACTATGTGGCCCAACCCTGTTTCAGCATGACAATGCCCCTGTGCACAAAGCGAGCTCCATGAAGACATGATGTGTGAAGGTTGGAGTGGAAGAACTCGAGTGTCCTGCACAGAGCCCTGACCTCAACCCCACTGAACACCTTTGGGATGAACTGGAACACCGACTGCACCCCAGACCTCCTCGACATCTCAACATCAGCGCCTGACCTCACTATGAATGAACACAAATCCCCACAGCCACGCTCCAACATCTAGTGGAAAGACTTCCCAGAAGAGTGGAGCTTATTATAACAGCAAACACAGGGGAATAAATCTGGAATGAGATGTTCAACAAGTACATATGGCTGTGATGGTCAGGGGTGCACAAACTTTTGGCCGTATAGTGTACATCTAATATACATGAAACACACCAGAATTTACGTATCCACTGAACATATAAACGTATTGTATTTTATTTTGTGTGCAGGTGTGTTTGGAGAAGATGGAGGACATTCAGCTGGCCATGATCATCGCTCGCCTGTACGAGGCCGACTTCGAGAGCTCGTCCACTTGTCAGGGAATCTTATACGAAAAGGTTCTGGGCTGTAAACGGGACGGAACCGAGTTCTCTTGCAGTAAAATGCACCCGGATCCGTTCCTCAGGAGCATCGCTTTCTGGATCATGAAGGATTACACCCGAGCGCTGGACACACTGCTGGAGCAGACGCCCAAAGAGGACGATGAGAATCCGGGTGAGCCTTTAAGCAACGGGAAGGAAGGAGTATTCCAGAAGCATGATTTGTTGTTGATGGTGTTTTTTTTTCTTTTTAAATCAAAATGGCTGATGAATATTTTATTCATTTAGTCTGTAGAAAAGCTGTAACGCGATTATCCGCTACACTGAAAATAAATGGCCGTCTCTTGTTATTTTACAGTAACAGCGTCACACACCGTGGTTTATTACTTATGTATAAGATCATTAAATTTGTTTTGAGGTGTAATTTCTCCTCTTCTCCGCTGTGTTTCAGATGTGATGGTGAAGTCCTGCAACCCGATGGTGTTCAGTTTCTACAATTACTTGCGCACACACCCTCTGATCATACGCAGGCACTTTGCGTCTCCGGACGGCTCCGAGCGCAACAGCAGCGCCGATCAGATCAACCTGATCGAGCGCAAACTCTTCTTCACCACCGCTAACGCTCACTTCAAAGTGGGCTGCCCGGTCCTAGCGCTCGAGGTGCTGTCCAAAATTCCCAAAGTGACCAAGAAGACCTCCTCGCTCAGCAAGGGAGCTTCCATGGCTAACGTCAGCGACGTCCAGGACGGAGTCCGGGCCTCTGATCTGGACTGGAGTCAGCCGGTGAAGAAGAACGATGACAATGAGCTGAAGCTGGACTGGGGAGATGATGAGGACGAAGAGGAGGAAGAGGAGGAGGAGGATAAAAAGGGTCTGATGATGAAGGAGGAAAAGAAGGAGGAGGAAGAGGAAGAGGAGAAGAAAGCGAGTGATTGGAAGGTGGATGTGATCGCCGAGCAGCTGAAGTTCCGAGCATGTCTGAAGATCCTGATGACGGAGCTGCGCACGCTCGCCACCGGATACGAGGTGGACGGAGGAAAACTGCGCTTCCAGCTTTACAACTGGCTGGAGAAGGAGATCGAGGCCATGCACCGCATCTGCAACTACAAGGCTAGTCACCAAATCTGAATCTGTTATAACAGTGTAGATATAGTTTAAAAAAAAAAAAGAAGTTTTGAAGCCGTTTTTGTGTAAGAGATAACCACCAACAAATCACCCTGATACGAGGAAAATAAAGAACAAGCTTTATCTCACTTACACCATGATGCCTTATCAGAACAACACAAGGCTTAGTTTATACATAAATATTACAATAACTGGACACCAAACTTCCAGGAATTCATTTCAGTGTAAAAAAAAAATTCATTGAAAAATTCCTTTAATGCTTGCAGCACAGCTACGTACAGTATATCATCAGATTTATTTACTGCAACAGCGACGGCTTTTTTATTCTCAATCTTAGACTACTGATTTAAAAAAATTTATATTAACAGCACTTTCCTAATTATAGTTAGATTATAGTTTCCATTATTTATGTTTATGTTGGATACCTGCACTTCTGGGATGTCATTTACTTCAGGAATAGACCACTGTGTGTGGTGCCGTTATAGTAAAATAATCAGTTACTGTTTATTATTAGTTAATCAGTTACTATCATCCTGAAGTTGATTATTTTCCTATTACAGCATGTCCCCAAGTGTTTTATTCCTCTTATACCACAGAGATTTGCCAAATTATTTAATTTTTTTTATTTACGAAATAAAGAAACATCATACTTTTTATCCATTTATAGTTACATTTAATGTTACAAGTCAGTTCCTGTTGTCACTTACGTTATAGCAGCTATAAACAGTCGTTCCCTCACCACTCGCCTCTCTTTCTTCTGTCTCTTAATAAGACAAATATTTACAGAGAAACCCGAAGAAGTGTAAAAACTCCTCTGTTCTGGAACGTTACAGCTTTACCTCTGTTACAAAGCGCTGACACTGGAGACTCCTTCCATAAATATTAAATTAACATCTCCTCACAGATCAACGACTAGCGTTCGCCGAACAAGTACCTGTGAACGAGCTGTTACTATAGAAACGATAGTACAAGTACGTGTGAACGAGCTGTTACTATAGAAACGATAGTACAAGTACCTGTGAACGAGCTGTTACTATAGAAACGATAGTACAAGTACGTGTGAACGAGCTGTTACTATAGAAACGATAGTACAAGTACCTGTGAACGAGCTGTTACTATAGAAACGATAGTACAAGTAACTGTGAACGAGCTGTTACTATAGAAACGATAGTACAAGTAACTGTGAACGAGCTGTTACTATAGAAACGATAGTGCAAGTACCTGTGAAAGAGCTGTTACTATAGAAACGATAGAACAAGTAACTGTGAACGAGCTGTTACTATAGAAACGATAGTACAAGTAACTGTGAACGAGCTGTTACTATAGAAACGATAGTGCAAGTACCTGTGAACGAGCTGTTACTATAGAAACAATAGTACAAGTACCTGTGAACGAGCTGTTACTATAGAAACGATAGTACAAGTAACTGTGAACGAGCTGTTACTATAGAAACAGTAACGTGTTTGGATGAGCGCATTAACATAAACCTGCTACTACTGTCAGAGCTGCTGTTAGAGAAAACTAATCAACACCTTCTGACCAATCAGAATCCAGGATATGTTGTTACTGAAATTCGTGATGTCGCTTCAGAAAATAGCAGAATGACTCCAAACTGAAACTTCGCATTTGTCACCCAGACTCCGCCCTCAAACTTTAGGCCACGCCCCCTTATTGAGTGTAAGGCTGACTGTAGCTCTGTGATCATTTTGTCCATATTTGTAGAGAAGTGTGTGTGATACAGTGGAAGCCTCTAGACAAGCACATCTGTATGTTAGCTACATTAGTCTGAAGAAGTGATCATGGCTGAGTGACTCTGTGCTCCTCAGGTGGAAGGCCAGGGTTCAGTGGGAGAGCTGGAGAAATGGAGCGGCAGCGTGTCTGCTGAAGTGGACGAGTGTGAGCGGAGGAGTGAGACGGATGTGTATGAGCGCCATCTGCAGGACCGGCGTAGACTGCAGGCCAAACAGCTGCACGCTGAGAGACGTAAAGCCTGGCTGAGGAAGAACGAGGCGCTGCTCAGAGTCTTCCTCACCTACTGCAGCCTGCACGGAGCCAAAGGGGGCGGAGTCACATCTGTACGCATGGAGCTGCTCTTCCTGCTGCAGGAGTCACAGCAGGTCAGTGTGTGTGTGTGTGTGTGTGTGTGTGTGTGTGCGTGTGGGTTATGCAGTTTATTTTGACCCTGCTGTAACACACCATGTTGTTTCTTTATGTATATTTTTTGTTTATATTTTGTTTCCTAGGAGACAACGGTGAAGCAGCTGCAGTCCCCGTTGCCGTTGGCAACAACGTTGCCGCTACTCTCAGCTAGCATCGCTCCGACTAAAACAGTCATCGCTAATCCTGTCATGCACCTGAACAACCACATCCAGGACATCCTGTACACAATAGTACAGACAGAGGCTCCGCCCCATCCTGACACACCTGATAACCGAGTGAGAGACACACACACACATGCGTGCGCGTGAACACAAAACACTTATGAGTTCACATAGACACAACATCGTGTTGCGTCAGTGAAACAGTGTGACTGAAGGACGAGGTGGAGGATCTGTCTCACTCTCTCTCTCTCTCACTCTCTCTCTCTCTGTCTCTCTCTCTCTTTATCTCTGTCTCTCTCTTTGTCTCTCTCTCACTCTGACAGGTGAATGCACTACACACTTTGGCTGCTTCTCTGTCTGCCTGCATTTACCAAGCACTGTGTGACAGCCACAGCTACAGGTATACACACACACACACACACAGACCTCCTCGCTGCTCTTAAAACATATTCGGATGTGTTTCAATTTAGATTTTTTATAATAATGACTCAATTATTCATTTATACAAACTCTCTCTCTCTCTCTCTCTCTCTCTCTCTCACTGATACACACACACACACACACACACTGTTCTGTGGTCAGCAGTCAGTCAGAGGCGAACCAGTTCACAGGGATGGTGTACCAGGGTCTGCTGCTCAGCGAGAGGCGGAGACTCAGGACGGAGAGCATAGAAGAACAGGCCACGCCCACCTCCGC
Organism: Pangasianodon gigas; assembly: GCA_022758105.1. Classification (NCBI taxonomy): domain Eukaryota; kingdom Metazoa; phylum Chordata; class Actinopteri; order Siluriformes; family Pangasiidae; genus Pangasianodon; species Pangasianodon gigas. The sequence goes on along the minus strand of CM040459.1, from coordinate 253,880 downwards.
CCCTGCACACTGGCCAGGTACACACACACACACACACACACACATACACACTTGCAAAGTGTGGGCACGGATAGCTTGTGTAAAATGTTTAAAAACGTGCCAACCTTTAAATATTTTATTTTATCTAATAAAAACTGCAGATGATCCAATCAGCATGCCTTTGGAATGATTGACAGTTGTGTAAGTGTTTTAACTCTCCAATATTAACTGACCCCCTGGAAGCCCCGCCCCCTTCCCCTCATCCCGCATTAGTAATGTTTGCTCTCGTCTCGAGTCCGTTTTCTAGCTTGAAAGATGTGCTGATGTGGCGTTCTTGCTTTCCGTCACAGTAAGCGGGGAATGTTTCGAGATCATCATTGGGTCAAACCCGTCACTGTAGAAACTGGAGCGTGTGCATATACATAAACCCCGTATATACATACACACACAACAGTTTCTACCTTAGACAAGTGATGGAAAAGTACGTAACACGTTTTTACCCCACTGTAAAACCTTCCCTTCAGCGAGAATACACTTTACTCCTCTTCAGAGTTGGCAGATCTGCGGTTAACATTTGTGCTTGTTTTCATTAGGGGTGCCAATATTTATAGAGCTGACTGTGTAATGCATTAATGACGTGACTTGACGTGACTGTACGGTTTTTTCAAAAGTAATGCTGAGGAGTGAGTGTAATAGTGGAAGGAAAATCCCTCTCTCTCTCTCTCTCTCTCTCTCTCTCTGTCTCTCTCAGGCGTGGCGTCTCTGATTAGCCTGTTAGCGTGCTCTCAGGGTGAGGATCAGCCGAGGCTGAACGTGATGCTGTGTGAGGCCGTGGTGGCCGTGTATCTGAGCCTGCTGCTGCACGGCCTCGGCACACACTCCACCAACGAGCTCTTCCGCCTCGCTGCCCACCCGCTCAACGCACGCATGTGGGCTGCCGTCTTCGGGGGCGGAGCCAAGATCATCGTCAAGCCCAAGAGACTAGCCGAGGTCACGCCAGGTGAGCTGAACACCTGTAGCACCTGTACAAATCCCCAGTCTGGAAGTGTGTGTCACAGTGTGTCAATGTGTGTGTGTTTAAATGTGTGTGTGTGAGAGAGAGAATCCATGGGTGTGAGTTGGACTGAAATCAGCTAGTGTGTGTGTGTGTATGTGTGTGTGTGTGTGTGTGTCAGCTGCATTTGCAGCAGAAAGCTCTCAGGAATCACCTGACCCCCAGCCTGGTTACCACGGTGACGGCACCGTGGAAACAGCTACGCAGCCTGAGAGCTGTGAG
>CM040459.1:230125-250125 GCA_022758105.1 Pangasianodon gigas | reverse complement strand
CTCTCTCTCTCTCTCTCTCGTGTTTATTCATTCAGTAGCCCCGCCCCCGACACCTCCAGCTGAGGAAGTGGACCGTCAGCGCCGACGGTTTAACATGCGTATGCTGGTTCCGGGTCGGCCCGTTAAAGAGACACAGGCCACGCCCCCTCCGATCCCCACCGAACGTCCCGCCTACAAGGAGAAGTTCATCCCCCCGGAGCTCAGCATGTGGGATTATTTCGTGGCAAAAGTAAGCGTTCCCATTCAACTGTTACAAGAATGATTCACTAAATATGATTCACTGACTGACTGAATCAGATACTCGATCAGTTTTGGTACAATGAGTTGAAATGAATCAGTTTCAAACCTTCAAATGAGTGAATCAACTTCAAATTCATTATTACTGGCGTAATAAACAAAGCTGCGTTTGTATTGCAGAGTAATATGTTATAATACTGTAATATTTATAATAAAAAATAATAACAAAGTCATTTGATAAGAATAAGTACACAGATTTATTTTCACACTGATTTTTTTTTAGACTGAATCTGAATCACTAGACTCATTGATTCAGTTCATTTAGATGAATCAGTCTCAAATGAGTCAATCAAGACTAATCATTCAGTTCAGTTTAATTAAATTAAAGGTCTGATTTAATTCTAACACACAAACACACACACACACACGTGATCTTGATTTCCACAAGTGAATCATGAGACTGATTCAGTTCACTGAGGTGAATCATTCTCAAATGCGTGAATCATTCAGTTCAGTTTAATTAAATTAAAGGTCTAATACAATAAGGTGCATTTGTATTGCAAGGTATGTGAATATGAAACAACAATAAAAGGCATAATAGTATTAAAATAAACAAGTTAACATACATATTAAATATAATTTCTACAAGTGAATCATGAGACTCAGTTCATTGAGGTGAATCAGTTTCAAATGAGTGAATCAACATGAATCGTTCTCTTTGATTCAGTGTGCTTTATTTGCCATGACACATTAATCTGTGCTGCAAAACACCATTACAAAATAATTTATTTAGCAATTTATTTCTTTATTTTATTACGAAATTCATTTTTATTTATAATTCACAGCAAATTGCAGTCTGTTCATGTTTGTGTTTTGTTTTCAGTGTACTTCTTTACATCTTTTTTTTAAATTTCACGTACTCATTTAAATTACTGCTTAATTTTGTATTATTTTTGTGTGTTAATTTGCTTGTAGCTATATATAAAGTTGTTTGTCCAATAAAATTCCTTAAAAAAATAAGTTTATAAAAATATAAAAACAGATTTTTAAGGAAAGATAAAAAATTCAACAACAATAATAATAATAAAAAGAAAGAAATGGTAAGCAAATTAACTGATAATTCACACACACACACACACACACGCGCGCACACACACACACAGAGTTGCGTGCAGATCTGTTGAAGGTGTTTTACCTCTGAACACAAAGCACACTTATCACTGTTATGACTGCTTCTGTTTAAGTGCGTGTGTGTGTGTGTGTGTGTGTGTGTGTGTGTGTGTGTCGCAGCCCTTCCTGCCTCTATCAGACAGTGGAGCTCTGTATGACTCTGATGAGAGCGGTGATGAAGATGAGGAGGATGATGACGATGCTTTCCTGTCTGATACTCAGATGACGGAGCACAGCGACCCGAACTCATACAGGTTTCACACACACACACACACACACACACACACACACTCACACACGCACGTCTACATGATCTTGAACGGTGTCCTAGATTTATTTTGTAATGAAATTCAGAGGTTTTTTTAATTTAAACTTAATTTAAAGTTGCTCTATTTTCAGTTTATTGAACAGTTTCCTACATTACCCACAATGCTGTTCGACTTCACGCTAACACCGCCATCACACTCGTCCTCTCGTACATCGCTAAGAGCCGAGCCGAGTCTCTGCCGTGACTCAGGGCAGCTGCCTCGTATAGCTGCACTGCATTCTGGGACTTTGAAGTTCTTAGCACCAGAAAATTAACATCAGAATCACTAAACACATCGCAGATATTAAAATCTAAACATGTTTAACATGTTTAATAACATTTCATGTGTTTGAGGGCGGAGTTTAATTTTAAACAGTTAAGCGTGTGACAGTTATATTACAGATTAAACAAAAATATTTAAATATAAACATGATATTAAAGGAGGCCCATCTGTCTGTCTCTCTTTCTGTCTATCTGTCTGTCTCTCTCTTTCTGTCCCTCTCTCTCTCTCTGTCCCTCTCTCTTTCTGTCTGTCTTTCTCTCCTTGTCTCTCTCTGTCTGTTTCACTCTCTCTGTCTCTGTCTGTCTTTGTCTCTCTCTCTGTCTCTCTTTCTCTCTGTCTGTCTTTGTCTCTCTCTCTATCTCATCTCTCTCTTTCTGTCTCTCTCTCTGTTTTTCTCTCTCTGTCTCTCTGTTTTTTTTCTTTCTGTCTCTCTCTCTCTCTGTTTCTCTCTGTCTCTCTCTCTCTGTCTCTCTCTCTGTTTTTTTCTATCTCTGTCTCTCTCTGTCTCTCTTTCTCTCTCTCTCTGTTTCTCTCTTTCTCTCTCTTTCTCTCTCTCTGTCTCTCTCTTTCTCTCTCTCTGTCTCTCTCTGTTTATCTGTCTCTCTCTCATCTCCCTCTGTCTCTCTCTCTCTCTGTAGTTGGTGTCTGATCCGCTTGGTGATGGTTAAACTCGCTCTGCACAACGTGAAGAACTTCCTCCCCATCGCAGGACTCGACTTTACAGGTAACACACACACACACACACACACACACACACACACACAGAGCGATGAACATAGATGCACACACACATACTTCATCTGTCTCTTTCTGTTTACATATTTAATCTCTCTCTCTCTCTCTCTCTCTCTCTCTTTTGTTTCCTCTTTTTCTCACTTTTTTCTTCCCCACTTTCCCTGTATCTTTCTCTGTTCCTCTTTTTCTCTCCTATTTTTGCCTCTCATGTATCTCCCTCTCTCCTTCTTCTCTCTCCCCCTCTTTCTTCATCTTCCTGTGTCCTCTTTCTCTCCCCTTGTTCTGCTGTCTTGCACTCTCTCTCTCTCTCTCTTTCTCTCTCTCCCTCTCTCTCTCTCTCTCTGTACTTCTCCCGTCTTTTTCTTTTCGGCCTCATCATGTCTCTTTTCTTTGTTTCATTCCCCCATTTTCCTTTTTTCTTTCCTCTTCTTTCTCCTTCTCTTCCTTGCCCCTTTCTCTCACACCCTTTTCCATTCTTTATATCTCTCCCTGTTTTTCTCTCTCTTCCTCTATCTCTCTTTCTTGTTCTATCTATCATCCTTCCACTTCTTCTCCTGTTTTTTCTCTTTTCCTCCTCAATCTCTCTTTCCCTAATGATATTTGTCTCTTTTCCTCACTCTCTCTGATTGTTGCATCCCCCTTTCCCCTTTGTTCTCTCTTTCATTCTTTTGCTGTCTTCCACTTTTTCTCTTTCCTGCTTTCCCGGTCTCTTTTGCTCCCCGTCTTTCACTCTCCCCTTTCCTATTATCTCTGTCTCTTTCTCTCTCACATTATCTCTCATCTTGTATTTTTCATTCCTTTTCCTTCTCTCTCTCTCTCTCTCTCTCTCTCTCTCTCTCTCTCTCTCAGATCTGCCCGTGTCGTCTCCGCTCTGTAACTCTGTACTGAAGTGTATGGAGAATTGGGAGCAGCAGCTGCAGGAGAGGATGAACAGATTTGACGGTCCTCCACCCAACTACATAAACACCTTCCCTACAGACGGCAGTGTGGGTGGAGGCCCCGCCGTGCTGCGCCACAAAGCCATGCTGGAGCCTGACAACACGCCCTTCAAGTACACACACACACACACTCTTCTTATCTCTTAATGACTGACACCTGACACTCTCTCTTCTGTATGTTTGCTCTCAGCCAATCAGAGCACACCATTTGGGATGGATGATGGGAATGTTTTTCTTTCTCTCTCTCTCTCTCTCTCTCTCTCTCTCTCTCTCTCTCTCTCTAGGGCGAAGCACCGCCTCTCCTTCCCCGCCCGCCGTCTTTGGCACTTCCTGGTGAAACAGGAAGTCCTCCAGGAGACTCTGATTCGGTACATCTTCACCAAGAAGAGGAAGCAGAGTGAGGTAACGAAAGGGGGCGGAGTCAAGAAGTCTATAGTTTACAGCGTGTGTGTCCTGCAGAGAGAAAGGAGACGACACACACGAGGAGATCAGATCTACAGATTACAGAGATATCATCAGAGAGAGTTAAAATAAAAATAAATCTTCATTTTAATGAATTAATATTAATGAGTTAATTAACCAATCAATTAAATAATACACAGTTTAATTAGCATATTAATTAATACATCCTACTGATTAAAATTAGGTGAAAATAATAGCTAATTAATTACATTTTAAATGTAATTAATATTTGTTAGTGATTTTTAATCACTTATCAGTTATTTATTATTAATTATTGATTATTTATTAATTTATTGTTTAATTTATATTATTTTGTTTAGTAATAAAAATAAACACATCAAAATATCAGAGCAACAGTGTGAACAGGTTTGATGAGACAAGCTAAAGTCAGTCGTGTATATATTCACACACACACACACACACACACACACACACACATCTTATCAAGACCGCTGTTCAGAGCTCTTTTTTTTTTCTCTGTGCATGTGTTTGGTGTGTTGTGTTACATGCGTTGTGTTGTTTTGTGTTGTGTTGTGTTGTGGTGTGTATTGTGCAGTGTTTAGAGAACCATGTGGACTGTCACACACACAACTGTGTAGCAGGAACTCACAAAATCAACAAGGTAGTACTGAGTGTGTGTGTATCTGTTACCCTTTCCTCCAGGCTTTGAGCTTTCTTCCTCTTCTGAACCTGCTGTGATTACATTCACTCACACACACACACACACACACACACACACACAATGTTCTTCCTCTCTCACCTCCCCACAGGAGCGTCTCTCCTCTCTCCACTCTACTAACTGGTGTAGGCACTAAACTCTCTCTCTGTCAGCTGATCCGGACCCGGGGCTCCTTCTTTGTGCAATTAACATCCAGATGACCTCCAATTAACCTCCAATTAACCTCCAATTAACCTCCAGTTAACCAGTCAGCTTAGACCCCTTTGGTGTTCTATGGCATTCTAATGTTCTAATGGTGTTCTAATGGTGTTCTAACGTCTCACACTGAGGGTTAAACACATGGGATAACAGTGTGTGTGTGTGTGTGTGTGTGTGTGTGTGTGTAGGTGGAGGCGGATCTTGGTTATCCCGGAGGCAAAGCTAAAATTATCCACAAGGAATCCGACATCATTATGGCTTTTGCTATCAATAAGGTAGAAATATTTTAATGTCGAATCACTGAATGAGTTAAAGCACCTTCTAGAGGGGAAAAATGCATTGTGTGTGTGTGTGTGTGTGTGTGTGTGTGTGCACGTAGGCTAAATCCAGCGAGATCGTCCTGGCCTCAACTCATGATGTTCAGGAATTGGACGTTTCCACTCTGCTGGCTGCGCAGCCGTACACCTGGATCGGAGAGGACTTTGACAAAGAGTCACGCAGGTGTGTGTGTGCGTGTGCGGGTGTGTGTGTGTGGATGTGTGTGTGTGTGTGGGTAATTTGTAATATAAAAATATTTTTTAATCATTATTTCCTAATGTTATTTTTTTCTTCTCAGCTCGGATGATGACTATCGCTCCTCCCACACCAACATCGCACAGGCAAGCTCCGCCCCCTTTGCTCCTCCCCCAATGCCAGTCTCCGCCTCTATGCCATGGCTCGGCAGCGGACAAACTAGCATGGGCGCTAGCGTGGTACGTGTGTTACGTATAGGCTGAAAGTGCTATATATTAAAGCACACTAAAAATAAAAATTATAAAAAAATTATTTTGTATAATATCATAATAACAACAATGACAACAACACATAAATAAAATTTATAAAATATATATAAATATCATGATTATATACCAAAATTATATGCCATTGCAGAACTTATTTTTAATTGCATTATTTTTCAGATATGTGTACAGTAAATTTTAAAGAAGAAAAAAAAACATGAGCTGAAAGTTGTCTTTTTATGCAAAGACACGCTGTTTTACAAATTAGCATAAAATTTGCATATTTCTGCATCAATTGACACATTAATCAGATTAACAACCAGATTAAATACTGAAATATTGATCTCCAAATATAACATGATGTAGAAAATAAAGGTGTGTGTGATTGCACTGTTAGTACATAGTATTTATACGAATACACACACACACACACACACACACACACACACACACACACGGTACACCTGTAATTATATAGATGAATATTATAGAAATAATCCCAGTGCGATCACGCTGATGAAGTTCAGAGTGTAAGCAGAGAGAGAGAGAGAGAGAGAGAGACAGAGAGGGAGAGAGAGAGAGGGAGAGAGAGATGGTTGAGTGTTTTGTGTATTTTTTGTCATTTTATCAGCGTAACACAAACAGTGTTGATTTGGTCTAAACACACGCTGTGACGAGTCTGTGAGTGCTGATAAGAACACACAGAGCTGTTAGAGCCCTAACACAGAACAATAAACACCGGACAGACCAAGGTGGCAGTGTGCGTCATCGCCGCTGCTGGGTGTCCTCTACTGCTGATAACACACACACACACACACACACACACACACACATGTATCACTCGTTTCTCCAGCTCAATTTCATTCTCAGTCATGATGCATGCTGAATAAACACCAGTACAACACAGAGTAAACTCCCGAATAAACACCAGTACAACACAGAGTAAATTCCTGAATAAACACCAGTACAACACAGAGTAAATTCCTGAATAAACACCAGTACAACACAGAGTAAACTCCCGAATAAACACCAGTACAACACAGAGTAAACTCCCGAATAAACACCAGTACAACACAGAGTAAACTCCCGAATAAACACCAGTACAACACAGAGTAAATTCCTGAATAAACACCAGTACAACACAGAGTAAACTCCCGAATAAACACCAGTACAACACAGAGTAAACTCCCGAATAAACACCAGTACAACACAGAGTAAATTCCTGAATAAACACCAGTACAACACAGAGTAAACTCCCGAATAAACACCAGTACAACACAGAGTAAATTCCTGAATAAACACCAGTACAACACAGAATAAACTCCCGAATAAACACCAGTGTAACACAATAAACTCCCGAATAAACACCAGTGTAACACAATAAACTCTCGAATAAACACCAGTGTAACACAATAAACTCCCGAATAAACACCAGTGCAACACAGAGTAAACTCCCAAATAAACACCAGTGCAACACAAATAAACTCAAGAAAAAACACCAGTGTGTTTCTCCTGAAATCAGCTGTTCTCTCGTTTTCCCTCAGATTGTGAAGAGGAACTTGAACAACGTGAAGAGAATGACCTCCCATCCCATTTACCAGTACTGTGAGTGACTTCACACCGAGTAACTCATATACTACTGCTTTATTTTAATTCATTATTATCTGACAAAAAAACTCATGCTGTAGGAATTCATTTAATTAATTATTCCCGTATCACAAATGTTACCTAAGTCTCTAAGATCAGAAATACTATTTTAAAATAAACCATGCAGACCAGTAATTAATTTTTTTTTTAATCATAAGATTTCTTTTTTCATTTTTGTGTAAACAATTGTCTCTTCACCTTCAGCCTCATTAAAAATGCTGCGATCTACGAATATAAAAATGCAAATGAATATGCAGATTAGGACACACCCCCATATTCTCTTGTCTTCCCTATTAACTGCTCAACACGAGTCTCGGTTAGAGCCACCAAAACCTGTCAGAATACGATGTTACGTTACCATGACAACCACAATCTATTCATCTCCAGTTAGCTAAGTTAGAGAGATATGTACCTCGTTCGTTATGCAGGGTCTGAAGCGAAACGTTTACAGGTACCTCCTCATCCTCCTCTAATCATTTGCATATCAGACCTGATTGGTTTAAAGCCGTAGAGGATTGTTTAGTGACATCACAAACTGAGCTCATACGTAGCCGCACATATAACTGTGTGTGTGTGTGTGTGTGTGTGTAGATATGACAGGAGCTCAGGATGGCAGTGTGAGGATGTTTGAATGGAATCGCCCGCAGCAGCTCATCTGCTTCCGACAGGCAGGAAACGCCCGAGTCACACGACTCTATTTCAACTCACAGGGCAATAAGGTACGCACACACACACGCACACACACACGCACACACACACACACACACACACATTACAAAGGGCAGAGGTTTGAGGCAGTTATACAGGTATAAATGTACCTGTATACCTGTTTAACTGCCTCAGACTGCCTCAAATGTACAGATTTTTGATCTCTATCTATCTATCTATCTATCTATCTATCTATCTATCTGTCTGTCTGTCTGTCTCACAGTGTGGAGTGGCAGATGGTGAGGGGTTTTTAAGCCTGTGGCAAGTGAATCAAACTTCATCAAACCCCAAACCATATTTGGTAAGTGGAGAAATGTGTGTGTGTGTGTGTGTGTGTGGAAAACAAGTTCAGCCAAAAATGTTAAAAAAATTTTTTTTCTTACCCTAAATATTAAGAAAATTGCAGTTTAAAGTGGAACAGTATTATGTGTTATTTTGTTTCTACGCTCCTCTTACCTCTCACTTTATCACTCTCTTATCTCTCACCTTGTCTTCTCTATATCCCTTCTCTCTCTCTCCGTCTCTCTCTTCTCTCTCTCTCTCTCTCTCTCTCTCTCTCTCTCTCTCTCAGAGTTGGCAGTGTCACAGTAAGGTGTGTGGTGATTTCTCTTTCATCACTTCCTCCAGTCTCATTGCTACAGCAGGACACTCCACTGACAGCAGGTCTGCGTTCTCCTATTAATCAGCCACTTGTGTTTATATATTACACACACACACACACACACACACACACACACACTGTCTTTTATTCTTTATCTCTCTCTCTCTCCTGCAGGAACGTGTGTCTGTGGGACACTCTGATCTCCCCCAGTAACACCATGGTGCACGGTAAACACACACACACACACACACACGTCATCTCAACATCTTCACCTCAGTATGAATTATTCTGATATAACAACAGAGCCTTATTTAATAGTTTTATTAAAACTTGGACCATCATCCACTCTGGAGACATTTTGGAATGTTAAGTAATTTCCAGACCTGGAAAAAGAATGGAAAATCCAGGGAAAAAACATTTTGGAAAGAATGTGGATATTTTGCTGACTCTAATCATTATTTTTTTATTTTATTCATTATTATTTTTTAAATAGAAAGAAAATTTCCAGAAATGCTATAAGATTTAAAATTGAACCTTTAAACGTTCTGTAACCACGGGGCGTGTGTGTGTGTGTGTGTGTGTGTGTGTGTGTGTGTGTCCCTCCAGCGTTCACCTGTCATGAGAACGGAGCTACGGTTCTGCAGTACGCCCCCAAACAGCAGCTGATCATCTCCGGAGGGAGGAAAGGCTTCGTGTGTATCTTCGATATCCGTCAGAGGCAGCTGTTACACACCTTCCAGGCCCACGACTCGGCCATTAAAGCTTTAGCTCTGGACGCGAGTGAGGACTTCTTCATCACCGGCTCAGCCGAGGGAAACATGAAGGTGAGCGATCTCGCTAATGCGGTAAAGTGAGCGTGACTGAGGACATGCTAACAACTCACTAACAACTCGCTAACAGCACGAACAGTGCGATTAAAAAAAACGAACACTGGCAAGCGACAAAGCGACAGACGAGCGTTTATTTCCTGCATACATACACAACATGGAGCCGCAATTTGGAATAAAAGACAGGACATTTTATCCTGTCATATTAAATGTGTATAGAGACGTTACGAAGAAAAATAAAGCTTGGAAACCTTGGTCTGGTGAGAGTACGTAGCTAGTACTGTTAGCTCGCTTTGCTAATCTAGTCTGAGAACGAAGCCGAGCACGTAACACGTAAATCACACACACACGATTTTCACACTGATTAGTGCGTTACTTCATTTGCATAACTTTAGTAGCTATATATAGCTACTACTGTTTCTCATCCGAATTATAAATAAACTCTGGACAGGCCACGCCCACAAGCAGGAAACTGTAAGTGACACGAGTGTGAACGTAGAGAAATTCGTGTGTGTTTGATGAAAGCGTGAGGCGAATGTGTGATGGCTAAATTGGTAGCTATACACTTCTTTTACCTGTTAGCTACATTTGCTTCATAGCACATGTCTCAGCTGAACATCTACATCTGGGCTGTTTTTAATGTTTAATGCTTTTTATAAATTTCATGTAAAAGGTTGTTAAAGGAGACTAACACTGGGCTTAAAGCACGACCCTGTGGGACGCCGCTGCGTTAACTGGTTTCCTAACAGCGTTTTCTTTCTGGTTCTCGCTGCAGGTTTGGAAGTTAGCGGGTCACGGGCTCATGCACTCGTTCAGCACCGAGCACGCCAAGCAGTCCATCTTCCGTAACATCGGCGCCGGCGTGATGCAGATCGAGACGTGTCCCGGTAACCGCATCTTCACCTGCGGCGCTGACGGAACGCTGAAGATGAGGGTTCTCCCCGATCGCTACAACACCCCGAGCAGCATCTTCGACATCCTCTAATCGAAAATAACGCAGAATTCAGACAGCCGAAGCGTCCTGCAGCAAGCCGGGTTCTTTCCTAACCTTACCGCGCTGCGAAGTGTCGTTTTTGTTTTTATTTTTCCCCCCGAAGCGTGAGAGGTCACGACCTCGCCCCTTTCCCCGAGCCGTTAGAGTGTTCTCATAGGAAAGCTATGCATGTGCTGAAGTCGTCACTGTGGTGCATTCGCCAGAGTGTTGATTGTGCTCTGTTTCTGTGTGTGTGTGTGTGTGTGTGTGTGTGTGTATACACACACGTGTGTCGTCATTTTCGTGCCCACAGCTGAGCGGTCTGAGCCTCTTTAACTCCAGCACTGTGCTTCAGTAACCCCCTGTCTGTGAACCCCACGCTTTATTTATTATTATTACTGTAACTCACACACCTGTCTCACTCTCGCCCCATGCCTGCAGCTAGACCTGTCTCACTCTAGATGTGTTTTAGAACGTATTTATTTATTTATGTAAATGTACAAGTTTATAAGAGGAATAACACGTTTATTCTACACAGACTCCTGAAAACGGTTAGAGGAGGAGAAACATGTCGCACTGAAAAAGATAAACCTGTCTCACTCTCCTTTCATACGTGCAATGAAATATCTGTCTTACTGACCTTCCACAATTCCACAGAAATTTGTCTCTCATTCCATAAATCATGATAAACCTGTCTCACTCTTCTGTGTGTAATTAAATATCTGTCTTACTTGTGCTATATAACTCCAAGTCTATTTTCCAGTCAGAATCTGTCTTACTCTCTCTATACCTATCTTATTGCCACGCCCCATAACTCCTGATAAAAACTGTCTCACTCTCATTCCTTAACTCCAGATAAAATCTGTCTCACTCTCATTCCATAACTCCTGATAAAATCTGTCTCACTCTCATTCCATAACTCCAGATAAAATCTGTCTCACTCTCATTCCATAACTCCTGATAAAAATCTGTCTCACTCTCATTCCAGAAGCAATGTAAATCTGTCTCACTCAATTTCTGTCTTACTCTCTTTACACCTGTAATTCATATGATCTCACTCTCACTCCATATTTACTGTAAAATCTGTCTCACTCTCATTCAGTAACTCCAGATAAATCTGTCTCACTCTCATTCAGTAACTCCAGATAAATCTGTCTCACTCTCATTCAGTAACTCCAGATAAATGTCTTTTAACTCCAGATAAACCTGTCTCACTCTCATTCCATTTGGCTGCCTTTAAATCTGTCTCACTCGTCTCTCACATGTGCAATTCAATATCTGTCTCACTCTCCTTCAGTAACTCCAGTCAAATCTGTCTCACTCTCATTCCTTAACTCCAGTCAAACCTGTCTCACTCTCATTCAGTAACTCCAGTCAAATCTGTCTCACTCTCATTCAGTAACTCCAGTTAAACCTGTCTCACTCTCATTCCTAATGGCTGTAGTTAATTCTGCCTCTCTATTCCTAAACCTGTCTCACTCTCTTTATACCATTTCCATACCTCCTATTAAATCTGTCTCACTCTCAGTCTAATATCTGCAGTTGTAAACCCTCTGGCTTGAGTACGTACTATACACTTATCAACCTGTCTCACTCTCTTTTCAGTTACTCTGACCTACATAACGGCCACTACACCTGTCTCACACTCAGACCTGTCTTGCTCTCATTTCCCGCAGTGTTGTTATTCCTTCAGTGGAAGTCAGTAGTGATCCGAGGCGTTTACTTTGAGCAGTAACAGTTACATTTACATTTTGCACAGAATTTTTTTCTTTATTAATTTATTTATTAACGTGTTTGTGTTTACCTGATCATGTTTTTATTTTTTAAACCGCTGTACTCCTCATTAATGAATTTCCCGTGCGATGCGACTATAAGGTGCAATGTTTCCTGGATCACTTGTTTTATTTATTAAATGTTTAAACGCATATATATATAAACGTTTGCGCTCGGATGTGGAGACGCTGTAAACGTCAGACAGAGTGGAAGATGTTTTAGGGAAAAATCTTCTATATCCAGATGAATGTTTAGTTTTAAATGAATATAAATATATAAATATAAATAACTATAGATATGAACTAGCTGGACATAGCTTGTACAAACAGTTTTAATTTATTCTGTTTTGTTTCATTTTGTTTTTATCATACTGGCTGCAATAGATGTATATTTGTTTTGGATGTACGTGATATATTTATTAAACTCTTTGTGTTTGTGTACGGTCTGCTGGCCATCATGTCCACTGTACGTGTGTGTGTGTGTGTGTGTGTGTGTGTGTGTGTTGAACCGGTTGTCCTTCTGCTTCTCGTCTGTTGTGTACTTATTAACCAGGTCATGCCGTCTGTGTGAGGAAATTTCTGGAAGAACAGAGATCGTTCTATCATGGTCAGAGTTTTACCTTTGTAAAGTAAGTTGAATAAATTCTTTTTATTTCATCTGCACTTTCGTTTTTTTCCCCACGTCTCGTACTAGCGAAGTTGGAGTTTTCTCGATTTTCTGTAAATTACTTCTAATCACTTAAAGTACTGTAAAATACAGTGATGGTGTGGAGTTAGTTACACGCTGAAGTTGATTATTTTCCTATAACAGCACGTCCCTGAGTGTTTGATTCCTCTTATACCACAGCAACTTACCAACAACTACAATGATTTATTGATTAAAGAATGACACGTCATACTTTTATTCATTTATAGTAACATTTAATGTTCTGAAAAACAGATTAGTTCCTGTTGTCACTTACGTTACAGCAGCTATAATCAGTCGTTCCCTCACCAGACTCTCTCAAGCGTAAACTCCTCTGTCCTGAAGATGTCGGAAAACTTAAAGTTCCAGCTTTACCTCTGACTGTTACAAAGCACTGACACTGGAGACTCCTTCCACAAACGTTACGTAAACGTGTCCTTACAGATCAGCGATTACACACGTTTTTTAATCCTGTTTATTATTAGTGGGGTGTTTGACGTACCGGTCCCTGTGTATAGAAACGATAACTCTCAAACATCATTCAGTACATTTACACCTGTTTGTAATTCTACAAGATTTAACTTGAACCTATTTCTTGAATTTTAACCAAAAATGTTAATACAGAGGAGTTCAAAAACCTTTGATTGGCAGTGCAGGAGAAATCGCACAATTGCCATTTTTTAAATTGTTTTTCAAATATAGTAAATGTGACTACTACTTTGTGATTTTAAATATGTTTATTTGCCCGAGTTTTACTGTTTAAATGACCTAGTTTGCAATTTATACCTGATTTCGTTACTTAGAAGTGAACTAAATCTTCTCTGAAGTAAATTGACAATTTCCAAGAAACCTAACTGGTCATAATTCCAGGCAGGAGCAGCTAATCACAACATACAGACTGCATTAGAACAAACTACATCGTGTTAAAGCGACAACAAATTCTGCTGCGTACAGTTTCCTGTTCTCTCAGTCTTGCTATTATAAAGGAAATACTATAGAATACGTTAAATTCAACAAAGACACTGTGTATATCAAGCTTCACTGCTGCTAAATAATAACACAAAACGTGTCTTGTGGTTATACTGAAGTTTTCCCTCCAAAAGTTTAGCTAGCTCGCTAATTTTAAAGTCAGTACACACATGATTAAATGTTAATGTTGTACATAAACTATATGGAAATATATATATATATATATATAAACAACAGAAATAGAAACAAAACTGAATCAGAGGAGATTGTTGTCACCTTTTAAAGTAATCAAAAACGCATTTAAGAATTGATCTATGTATTTATTTAAATATACACATTAGCAATAACAATACAAAAGATTTGTGTTAGAAATAGTGACACTGTGTTGCTGCTAATTGTTAGGAAATGTGTATAATGTTTATAATGAAATAAAGTGATTAATATTCAGCATATTTTGTAACAACATCTATAACGTGAAAGCCAAACACAATGCAATACAATCTGTAACATATAAACGACTTGTAATGCAGTACAATTCAATATAAATCACAAGAACAAAACATCCAGGTTAATATTTATCGTTTAATTAATGTGGAAAAATCGAACCATGTTACTGAACAATCAGGATCTGAAACAAAGGTGCTGTACTTCATACTGGAACACATCAAAACTCAAACGATAAAATAATTTATAACTTCTAGAGGCCAGAATTTCTTTCCAAAACCACTGAGGTTCATAATTTCAGTCAGATTCTTATTTTAATGTAAAGTACAATAAAGTCCAAAATCTGTTTTATTTCATGAAAAATTACAGACTGTGTAAGAATACATTGTTAGAAAGAATCTGTGTTTAGCTGTAAGAAATTTGAAATTGAAATCTATCTAAATCTTGTTCATGTCTTTCATTTCATTTTGTAGGAAGTTTTCATTGAAACCCACCTGAAAAAATAATGTGAATTTAGAAAGCGTAATGAAAACAGTATGGATTTGATGATGTGAAAATTATATAGACTCAACACATGAAGGTTCTAGTGTTCTGTTCCCTTTAGACTTCCTGTTATTTTCAGCTGTAATGTAAAACATTGTAGCTGTAAAACATTTCATTACCTTTCAGTAATACAGTTAATGACCTTTAAATTAGTACGAAATAAATAAAAGTCTGTGATGTTTAAGGTGAGACTCTGCAGGTAGAAATGATGATTATTGGTCAGATTTTTGGATAAATTTCATCTATATCACGTTTACTCTTAATGTGTAGCAATAAAATATCGAAACTCAACAGAAAAATGTTCATTTCACTGTTTTTGTTTTTGTACACTCACGTCCACCATGTTATCTGAAACTCTGCAACTTAAAAGAAGGCTTTAAGCTCCGCCCACTTCACAATGACAAACGTCATGTATCTCTGAAAAGCTTGTTTTTCTGATAAACATGTCAATTTTCTTTATAAACTTTATGAATCATGCTAACCTAGTGTGAAAATACATTAAACCACATTATGATAAAATTGTTTTAAAATACCTAAGTTTCAAACTGAATTGTACTCGTGACATTTTACACGATCGTTCCTCGCCCTAATCAGAAGCTTATTACAGAGGAATTGCTCAAAATGTTGAGTATCGTTGGATTTATGTTAGATTTTATACTGAAAATAGCATAAAAACAATTGTATTTAACAGAACATGGTATTTTCTTGATGAAATGAAAAACAAAATGACATTCCAACAAACTTCTGTAAAAGTTCTTCAGTGAAATAAACATTTTAATGCTGACGTCATCCTAGATTTAGAGTTTTTGGTTGTATAACGTATGCAACATTAATTAATTAAACAATATTTAATTAGGCAAAGCCTCTTTTGCGTAAATAGATGCATTTAAAAAAAAAATATTCCAATACAAAATCAGCAACCTACTGTAATGATTGGTTGTGATGTTTATTGTTGAAAAAAAAAAAACTTACTGTATTCCCCAGTAGGGGAAAAACAGGAATAGACGCGAACGCTGTATTAGTGAAGAGTCTAATTTTGAAAGAAACCATTCCTCTTGGACTCCGAACATTTCATCTATAAATCTATGACCATAATCAGTCATCAGAAAGAAAATGGACCTTGTAGGATTTGACGTGTCCGCTGTCCCAAACGTATAAATGCCGGTCTTTAGGATTGTAAGACATCATCGATAGCACGCTAGCCGGAGTCCAGAGATCAAAGCTAACGTTGAGAGGCTTTTGTTTGAGGAGATCGAAGGCGTAGGTCACTCTGGTGTCTTTAACATCAGTGACGTAGAGGACGCCGCACGCGATGAAGGCGTTTCCTGCTTTGCTTCTCGGGTAGCTGGTGTTGATGTACGTCGTTATAGAGAACGTTTTCTCGTCCAGTTGCGCCACCATGATGTTCTCATCGATGCTCAAGGCGAAGACGAGCCACAAGCCGCTTTCATCTGCCGCCATTTTAAAGTACGTCTTAGAGTTCCGGAGCAGGTAGGACAGGTTGTGGTAGAAAGCGTTCTCTATGGCCAGCGTGTGCAACGTCTTAGTGTGAAGATTATATCTGTGAAAGGGCCATAAATATCGATGTGGGGTTTCTGTACATTTACAATGTTTACTTACGATACTGCAGTATTTACAAATGACAGTGTTTACTTACACAGGGTTTCTTTGTCAAATGTTTCTAAGTAGACTAGAAATTCAAAAACTTCATTTTAATGTTAAAACATTTTAGTTAAAACATTTTAACTAGGCTGAGTTTGACTAAAAAGAAAGAAATGATGGTAATTTACCTCTGTTGCAGTTTAAGTGTAAGGTTTTTCCAGTAAATTAGAAATTTACAAACTTCATTTTAACTTTTTAACATAGGTAAATTATTTTTTTTAATAAAAAAACATTTTTTTTAGTCAAACTATGCAGTTTAAGTGTAAGATTTTTCCAAATACAATAAAATTGCCTACCTTAAAAAAAATTAAAATAAATTTCACTGTAAACCTTTTTATACGTAGGCTAAAATCGGTTACTATAAAATTTTAAATATGTTCAAAATGCCCAAAGTTGGTGTTTTCATTGTAAGAAAAAAAAAATCTAAAAATGTTACCTGTGTAAGTTTCTTAAGAATTAGCTAATTTCTTTTCTTTTCTTTTTTTTTTTTTAAATAAAAAAAAAGATCTAACTGTCCGTGCCATTTTAACCATGGCTAAATATTCTACACCTGCCTTACACCACTTGATTTCATTGTTAAATATCATAGAAATATCTAAATATTTCTTACTTGGCGATGCTGTAAGTTCCGGCGATGTGGTAATAAATGGAGTTGTTGTGAACTAAATGTCCGCATCCTTGGAAAAACTTCCTGACGTCGATTGACTTGCTGCTGCTGTTCTGCCAGGCGGCGATGCTGCTGAACTCCTTTATAATACGACCTACATCAGATAGAGACGCAGACACACGTGGAAATATGAAACAAATAAGCTGTGCAGCTGCACTAGTGTCAGAGCTGCTGTTATGGAAAATTAATCAACACCTTCTGACCAATCACAATCCAGCATTCAGCAGCACTGTGGTGGAATGATGTACTGTATATGATACAGCATCTCACTGATTTGAGAACAGCTACAACACAGTGCTCTCTGAATCTCCTCATGTCTGATGTCATACCTGAGAAATGTTCTGCTACCCAGATCTTCTCATCATCTTCCACTGCTGTGTCTTTCAACCAGGCTCCAAACGTACTCGCCATCTTCGCCAGGTTCCTCGGTTCCTTTACAGACTTTATAATGCACTCTGCTGCAGGAAATACATTCCATAAAATGTCTAGAAGCCCATGAATAGGACTAATGAAGCACCATAGATTAGCAGCTTCAAAAGGGTTTCCCGGTTTCAAGTAGAACCATTTTAAGAAGCTGAGAAACCTTAACTATCCAATGAGCCTTTAGAAGAATCTACATCCTTAAAGGTTCTGTGTGAAACCCTACAAAAAAAAGAGTTTCCGTATTAGAACCTCTTTAAAGTAGAACCATTTTAGGAGGATTGGAACCCTTAAATTTCCAATGATCCTTTAATAATCCTTAAAGAACCAGTTTTTGTCTAACAGTGTATCAAGTACCAGGAAGTGAAATCTGACAGGTTCTGGGTATTAAGAAGAAATGAATGAGCAGTAGCCCAATTAATACATACACTCTTAGAAAAATGGGTTCCTCAAGGGTTCTTTAAGGGGTTTATTGGATAATTAAGAGTTCTTAGTTTCCAAAAACAAGACTTCTGTACGCTATTCAATTCTACTTGGAATCCTTTCTGAAAACACTAAAAAAAATTTTTAAAAAAAGCGTTGTTTAGTGGTGTAGGAAAAGAGTTCTTCAAAGGTTCTTCAAGGGTTCTTCAAAAAGGTTTTACTTGGAACTCAGATCCAGAGTAAAACATGGACCAGATTATTTAAAGAATTTAAAGGTCTAAAATCATTTAAAGACATTTTTCAATAAAATGTAAATTATGTTATCAGTAATGGAGTGCACATGAGAAGTGAGTAAGTTGTGTCTGTACCGTTTTTCGAGGTCTTTCCCTGGTTCCCTGGTCCTTGACTCATCACATGATCATTTGAAACAGCATGAATGAAACCTGGGGTAAAAAAAAAAAAAAAAGATATTTAAATCAACACATTTCTCTCTGAAGTTGCAGGCGTGTAAATGATTCACTCATTCTTCTGAGTAGTGATGCGTACACTGAAATTAAAATATCAACAATATAATAACAATAACAGATGCAGTTGATGTCATGGACTTCATTCAATTCTTCTGCCTTGTAGATTCACTGATTGTCCCTTTTATCAGCTACAGCTATCACACAGGTCACTGTGTAAGTGTTTAATTACCCACTGTAGACCATCTGTCATGAAAGCACAAGTATTGACACCCCATCTACCTGTATATCAGTGGAAAGGGAGCAGCACTGAGTGGGGATGATGTGGATGGTGCTTGTAGATAGATTAGATGTAGATTCTTCTTAATATTAATAATAATCATAATTGCTATGTATGTAGAGTCCTGCATTTAGAAGTATTCTTTTATTTAATTAAGCAAAGATGGAGAAGAACAATACTAGCCAAAACTGCAACATTAAAAAAAAAAAAAAATCTGTGAAACCCCAATTTCACACACTCCTGCAAATTAGCAAACGAGGAATGTCAGTGTTTAAAAATAAACAAATAAATAATCAAGAAAAACCAACTGCCTATGAGGATCTTCAGACAGCTGATGTGATCTACACAGATGTGAATGATATCATCCATTTTTTTATTTCCATGATCAGTCAGATCTACTTTTAATTTTCAGATGTAGAGATTTTTAGTATTTTCTTAGCAAGTGATAATATCTTGAATATGGGTGAAATGTTAAGTTACAGTTACTGAGTTTGCACTTTTTAGGTATCTTATATATACAAAAATACCTTAAAAGTTGTTAATTTCACTGGAAAATTCACCCAAAAATACCCAAGCTAGCTAAATTCACCTGCTTTCCCCGTTTAACTGTTCCAGCTGTTTAATTGTACGTTCATTAGACTTTCTCTTTACCAGAAGTTCATCAGTTTCTTAAACAATAACTTTCAGTAGAAGTTTCCACTGGACCATTAACACATTCAGTGAACTGTAATAAAATCTAATAATACAATATAATTAATATATTGTTACTATGTCACAATAATGATCAACTTAACTTAAATCATGTTAGCACTGTATGGTTGATCTGCACCTCTAGCCTCTTTTAAAATAATATATATATACACACACAGTACTGTGCAAAAGTCTTGGCACCCTATTTTTTTTTAGTACAAACTTTGTTATAGATTTGTATTTTCTGACTTCTACATTATTGATTCAGTACAAAAACATTTTCGATTCCAAACATTAGTTTTCCAGCACAAAATGAAATGTTACAGAAAAATGTTTGTATGTCAGTAAAGAAAGCAGCAGATTCCATAAGAGACACTTTTCAGATAAAAACATAATGAAGGCTGCTGGGTTTCGCTGCAGAAATAAGAAGCGAGTCG
>CM040459.1:217940-230025 GCA_022758105.1 Pangasianodon gigas | reverse complement strand
CAGATTCCATAAGAGACACTTTTCAGATAAAAACATAATGAAGGCTGCTGGGTTTCGCTGCAGAAATAAGAAGCGAGTCGACAGTCAAAGTCTCCAGAAGAACTGTGGCTGCTTCTGCAAGATGCTCAGTAACACTTACAGCTCATTTCCTTATAAAACTGCACACACTGCACCTGAGATACTGGTTTATTTTATTAAAGCGAAGGATCGTCACATTAAATATTGACTTTGTTTCATTTATTACTGTTTACTGCTCTTTATAGGATTTCTTTAAATGTAGAAACATTTAGTTTCATTATTTTTGAAGGCATCTGATGCTCTACAGCATTTCTTTGCATGTGCCTAAGACTTTTGCACAGAACTGTACATATATGTATAAAAATATATATTAAAAAAAACACTGATGTTTGATTGACTGAGGTGTTTTTAACCATATTAGTGTTCGCTGAAATCCACTAAACAGATGACAGTTCTAGGAAAGTGTTACTAAACAAAACTGAAACTGAAACAAAAAGAGGGCTAATACAGTCTCTCAGTTGTTTTCACTGTTAGCATTAGCGCTACCTTCAGCTGCATGGCCCATGTGCAGGTGAGCTCTCTGGCTTCTGTTTCTGGCTGGTCTCGGGGGTCCGGGTGGTCCTGGAAGCCCGGGTGGGCCAATCGGACCTGGAGCTCCAGGGGGCCCCGCGGGGCCAGGAGGACCTGCCAGATAAAAAACAAAAAGTTTAAATCCCCAGTGGAAAGTACCTAAAATGTCTTTTATTTCTCTTCAAGGTTAGACATTTGAGGTAATTGTGTACTTGAGGGAAATTTTCAGAATATTTCATTGTGAACACAAAGTTCTCTTAAAAACTCCAAATTAACTTTTGAAAGAATAAATAAAATCACTGTTAGGAATGAGCTTAATTGTAGTTTTCAAGTGAACTTTAAATATAAAATCTTGCATTAAGGATGCATTAGGTAAGATTAAGCCTTTTTTTTTTTCAGATTAGCTCTCTTACGGTTAAGTATATGGGTTACACACTTGAATGATTTTTTCCACATGGGTTTTCTCAGCCACATAATACTTTTGTCCTGAGGTCATGGCTTAAACCACTATTTTTTTAAAATCATGTTCTACATATTTTCAACTTATTTGTAGAGGTAAGAATTAAAAAAAAAAAAAAATCAATGATTGCACCTTTAACTCCAAACAGTAAGTTTGATATTTACCTAGTACAATCACATCGTTAGAAGGCTCTCCCTTTTCTCCAGGTGGTCCCGGGTCACCTTTCACACCTGGCTCACCTGGATCACCTTTTTCACCTGCAGGACCTAAAAAAAAGACAATACATTTTTATTTTTCAAGCACCTCTTAAACATGAAATACAGCTCTAATGTGCTTGTTAATGTGCTTTTATAAGATTAAAAGAAGTACTCCAGAAAACAGAACAATCCTCTTCACTGAGCTGAAGTAATGAGTAAAAACAGACGCAGGTAAGTTATAGAAAAGAAAAAAACAATAGTAACAGGAAAAATCTGTCACTTCATGCTCCTGAATGCTTCCGAAGTTAGAATCCCTACAATGCAACAGTCATCCCTGGCAAAATTCGCCATGCTCTCTGGGTGGGAGGGGCATACTCTCTCTCTCTTACACACACACACACACACACACACACACACACACTCCCCTGTCAATCACAGTGACACTAGCCAATCGTGGGCGTCTGTGAGCTCATGTATGTAGAAGAGGGCGGATAGCGCTTTCCTCTGAGTGTGTTCCTCCGCCCTGTGATGCAGCATGAGCAGCAGTTTGAAAAAAATGTGTTTGGCTTCACGTCTCTGAGGAAACACGCCTCCACCCTCCCCAAGTGGTAGCTGATATAGGAGATAACAAATTTAGGAGAAAATGAGGAATAATGAATTAATTAAAAATAAAATAGGCTCCTGAATGCAAAAAGCTTGAGAAGCCCTGCCACAAAATACCTTCCAAAGTCCAGTATCCAGTAAAGTAACGCATCACTGACACACTTTTAAAAATATTTCCTAAGTTATATAATATTTTGTTCATCTTAGAAGACATAATATTTAACTGTATTTAATAGTCAACAACTTTTGTTCGATAATTACATCACCTGATGTATGGAGTGTCTGGAGAAATGTTGTGTTTTTAATTTTAGCTCAAATCCAATTAAAAAACTGGTGAAAAATATTATGAAATAAATTATAAAGCACCATGATAATGTTATGATTGTAAAGTTAACAAATAAAAGTTAAGACCCGAGTGTAGCTCAGTGGTTAAGGCTTTACGCTAGAGTTCTTCAGAGCGACCTTTAACCTTCAGGTGCTCAGTTGTATTCCGTCTCAGATGTAAGTTGCTCTGGATAAAACCATCAACCTATTTTCATACACATCGTATATAATAATAATAATAATAATAATAATAATAATAATAATGCTTTAAAGGCAAATAATCTGAATATGAAGAGTTTAATTTATTCAGTTAATTATAGTAAATTCCCAGAACAGAATATATCTGAAGATTTGATTCTGAGCATCGAAATAAATGAGTGGTTCTTTCATGGCTACTGAATGCATGAGGAAATCTCACACACCGGAAGTTTAACCGCAGAGTCACCAAATATTATTAAACATTCCACCGCAGTGTGCTGCTTATCGGATCAGTCATCGTTTTTACAGTCAGTCCAAATGTTTTCCAGAAGCTTCTCATCAGTGGAATAAAGAATTTCATTCACGTCTCCTCCGTGACTCAGTGTCTCAGTCCTCCAACAACACCAGTGAGCCGGAGAATCAGCGTGACTTAAAAACCCACAACTATGACTGCCTCCATTTCCTATCAAAGACTTCTCACATATTCCCACTGAGGCACAATAACATTCCGATTCAGTACAGAGACTGAAAAACCACCAGATCCACAACAGGAAGGACAACTGAAAAGACAAGTGTGCTTTCATAAAGAGCTGATGTCATCTTCCCTTACTGCAGCAGTCTTCAGAATTCCCAACCAGCCACTGAGTGGATAATTTGGGAATAGTGTAATAGGTAGAATTCCAACCCAGAATTCTATAAAGCTCTATAATGGATCATGGCAAATAATGGAAAAAGGGCCCAGGCACTTGACTGATGAGTGGTAATAGTGCAAAGGATCGAATTTCCAATCCTTTGTTGGAGCATTAAAAAAATATAATCTACAGGAATTTGATAGAAATCCTACCTCTTTGGTAGCCCACTGAGAATCATGTAATGAGCACGAATTCCTAATCCTTCAATAGATCCTTTGGACCCATCGGATATTGGGTAAAATTCCCAAACCAAATTCCAAATATTTAAGGGAACATTGAGAATGCATGTACAATGTTTTGACAGATTGTTTGGAATAGTGTAATGGGCAAAATTCCCAAATGAAATTCCAAACTCTTTAAAGGATCACTGGGAATTGTTATGGTTTCTACGAAATCGGTGCAAGACTACGTTTCCCATCAGCCCCTGCACCTCACCGGATTCATGTCACATGACTGTTTGCACCCGTGTCACGTTTTGGTTAAAGAGCACGAGTATTTAAAGTCACGTCTTGCACCTCACTCATTGTCTAGCTTTTGTTTTTCGGTGTCGTTAGTTGTTACGTTCTCTAGTCTGTGTATGTCTTTCTGCCTCGGGATCCTAGTTCATGTTTTTATGTCTATGCCTGAGAGGAATGTATGGACAAAATAACCAATCCTTTGATAGATCATTTGGAATGATGTAATTCACTGGGAATGGTGTAAAATTTCCAATTTGGAATGGTGTAATGTGCATAATTTCCAAACAAACTTCCAAGCTCTTTAATGAAGCATTAGTAATGTATGGACAAGATTCCCAATTGTGTAAGGGCAGAAATCCACTTTTTGTTTTTGTTTTTTTTATATATAAAATGAACAATCTGCAAACTTCGATGGATCATTTGGGAATGATGTAATGGGCAAAGTTCCAGAACATAATTCAAAACTCTTTAATGGATCACTAAGAATGCAGATAAAAGTCCCAGTCCTTTGATGGATCAGTGGTAATTCTGTAAGGGCAGAAATCCCTTTTTGACGGATCATTTGGGAATGGTGTATCATTTAGGAAGACTATATTTGTCTGACCTCTTTTTCCTCGTTTACCGGGTGCTCCAGGTTCTCCTGGCAAACCGGGAATTCCATCTGTCCCGTTGTATCCTGGCATTCCATCCACACCTGGCAAACCTGAAATTCCCAGTGATGTTGTTGGCAATTTAACAAATGATTTGTCATCAATTATTTATACCTTTTGGATATTTTTATCTTATTAACTATTTGAAATATTCATACTGACTAAAGCTGACGTTCGACATTATTAATGAATGCCGTATTAATTAAAGGTTTATTGAAGCCGTTTTCTTACCTGGTGGTCCGGGAGGACCTGTAAAAGGAACGTCGAAAGACAATGAAGATCTTCACACATTAAGGAAAGTCAGAAATATTCTTTATTAATTATTGGAATTGTTTATGAGGAGAAACTTACCAGTGAGACAAAGTCCTTTAGTGCTGTTACAGATGTCTAATAACACTTTAACCTTAAAAACACAAACATGTTTAAAATAAATGAAGACCTTTCGCACATCACTCACTCACACTGCACATTACTTGTGTCAGTTCTGAAGATTAGACCACTCGCTGATTTAAAAAAAAAAAATGAGGCTAAATTATTATTAGAACTGCAAAATTATACTACAAAACTGAAAAGAATATTTGAAGATGTTCAGAAAAATGTTCTGTGTACAAACAAAATCATTATTTTATGAAAGTCAATCAAGGTCAAAGAGGAAAAATAAATGCTTTAGAAAATTCAAGGCAAAATAAATGTAGTTTTTACAAAATTTGTATTTTAAATTAATTATTTTATGGATTATTTTATGAATTTCTACTTTTATAAATCACACCAATCTGCCACTTTTATGTCCTTCACTCATTTTTAGTTCTTACCGGCACCATGGAGTACGTCATCATCATCATCATCCCATCATGCTGCACTGTCCTGTGATAGAAATCCGGATCCTGAACGTTCTTCTCCTCGTTACTCAACGCTTCTTCTCCAGTTCCATCTCCTGAAACCTCGGCCAGTTTCTCCTCCAGTTCCAGCTGAAGTTTCTGCTCCAGAGCCTGAGCTTCCTTCAGCTCCTGACTCCTTTTATTTCTGGAGTATTGATGCAGATCTTCCTGGATCTCCTGCTGATTTCTGCTCATCTCCGTCATGAACTCCACCACTGAGCTCTGAGAGATTTCCTCCAGACGAGACTCCACCACGTCCATCCGATTTCCAAGCTCTCGGGTCTGGAGAAGGAGCAGCATAAATCCGGCCGAGTTCAGCAGTGTGAGCGCGCTGACGATACCCAGCGTCCAGTGAAACGTCCACGACAGCCGGAGGGACGACTCTGACATCTTCATCTGGAGCTCCGGGAAATAAAATCCTCAGCAATTTGAGGCAAAAGTGGTGGAGAAAAAAGTGAGGAATGACTAAATGAGGAAGAAAAAAAAGTTTAAAAAAGTCCAAAAAAATAAAAAAATAAAATTCAAGGCAATTTTTTTTTATGGGAGAAAAATGTGTGTCAATAAAAAGAGCAGTTCGTTTAGAAAAATGAGTCAATTAAAACACGGGAAAAAAAGATTTTTCCAAATTCAAGCTAAAGCTATATTTATATATAGTTAAAAAGAAAAACTGTGACAATAAGCAATTATATTAAAAACATTAGGCAAAGTTTTTTTTTTTTAGATATAAATGTTTGACAAACTCCAGAAAAAAAATCCTTTCAAATTTAAGGTGAAATTCATAAGACCTGTAAAAAGTACAATAAAAAAAATTCTAGTAGCTATCAACCAAAAATTTAGGCAATATGCAAAATAAATATGTTTAACATATAATTTCAAAAGACATAAAACACATCTGAAGATTTCCCGAGTGAAGAATCCCACAAACTGTAACGCTGCCGCAGCTCCGGGCGACAGTGAGACGGAGTTTAGGCGTTTGCTGAAGGCGACACAAACGCAGCTGTTGTTCACTGGTGTTTCTGAAGCCCCTCGTCTCGTACAGTCACCTGATTTATATTCACACAGCCGAATTCTTTATTCTGACCGGGGGCTGAAACACGCAACTCATCACTGCAGCTCAGCTCAACAAAACAAGGAACAGATTTATTTATTTATTTAGTTATTTATTTATTTATTTATTGACCAATAGGATGTCAGAGAGTGTAAAGAGGGAAATAACTTTAAATCTGAATGATCTGCTTTTTTCCTAATTAACTTAGTTTCCAAATAAAGAGCAAAAACTTTTCATTTATTAAAGTAACGAAGTGGAAAAAATGCTCAGAGATGATTAACTATAATAACAATAATGATGATGGTTATTATTTTTATTATAATTATATGAGTAATTAAAGTAGATCATTAAATTAGACATGAAAAGGGGCAATAAAATTTAACAATGAAAATTTAGCTAAAGCAATTTTAAACATATGTTTAGAGATTTTTTCAGAAAATGCAATTTTATAAGAAGCAGCTTATGGCCAAAAATAACATAACATAAAATAAAATAAAATAAAATGAAATAAAATAATAAAACACATCCAGTTAAACACAGTTATTAATTATAATGCTAGTAATAATAATAAAACCCAAACTTTTTAGCACTTAAAAAAACTAATTAAGAAAAACAAAAATACAAGCAATATTAAAAGCGATATTAAACCTTTAAAAAATTTTTTTTTCCACTTTTTATGCTGTTGATTTTTTTTAATTATTAATAATACCCTATAAGCAATATTAATAATTTATTAATAATAATATTGATGAATACTAACTTCATTTGTATAGCATTTTTTGAAAGCAAAAGGAACAAACAGAAAAGGAGAAGACTTCTTGTAAATAAACACATTTGGAGATTGTTTGTTGAAAGCTCTGGGGTTTTAAGGCGATATTTTCAGAGCTGAGTGGAAAAGCTGCGTGACCCAGATATCTATAAATTGGAGAAGACAGCACTGAGACTGAGTTTCCCCCTGAGGATAAAAGCACAGACAGATTAGAGACGCTCTCGTACCCTGATCCACCACGCCATGTCTCGTAACCCTATTTATGTGACACAGATATTTCATTATTATTGATTTCCAATTACAGTCACAAGGATTTATTACATTTGTTCATATGTTCAGTCATTTGTTAGCATTTTTTAGCATGTTTAAGATTAACAATAAGAGTTACGGCACTGACGAATATTTATACCACAGCGCTGTTGAGTTCTGGACTCTGATTGGTCAGAAGGTGTTGATTAGTTTTCTATAGCAGCAGCTCTGACAGTAGTGCAGGTTTATATTAATGCACTCGTTCTGATACGTTATGGTTTCTATAGTAACAGCTCATTCACAGGGACGTGTACAGCAGACACTCCACACAAACGGATTAAACAATGAGTTTAATGGTTGATCTGTGAGGAGATGTTAATCTGTGTGTTAATTTAATGTTTATGGAAGGAGTCTCCAGTGTCAGCGCTTTGTAACAGTCAGAGGTAAAGCTGGAACTTTAAGTTTTCCAGCATCTTCAGGACAGAGGAGTTTACACTTCTTTATGGTTTCTTCAACAGAGAGAATAAAGAGAGGCTGGTGAGAGAACGACACACACACACAGTGTTTTTTACATAATATTTCACATTTTCTATAACATATCACTAGACTCTAATCACGGACACTGATCTCTGTGATTGAAACAGAAATATTTCTGTAATGATGTTTATGTGGAATCTGAAACATGTTGTTCAATCCACATCTCCTAATTTTATCCTGTTTCTTTTTTTTTTCCCTGAGGACTGTTATAAGTGACGTAGGACTTTCTGGAAATTTCCCTCTTTCTCAATAGCTTTATTCACTCACACTGAGTTCCAAGTAGCTCTCAGATGACAGAAGCACATGTTGTTCCCACTGTAGATTAAAGATGCCTTGTTTCCACACAGCATTCCAGCTTTCCTCAGATTCTGCCCTTTGTCCCAAATCATGGAATTCCTCTTCATTTAGTGTTCTCACTACAACATCACTGGATTTAAGAAATGTCTCGAACTTCAGTGCTAGAACAACTCGATACTGCACCACAGCGGTTATTCATACAGTGAGGAACCGTGTGTATTACCCATAATGCACTGCAAACGTACACAAGGATTACCACAGAAACATCTATAAGTCCATTTACAGATTAATATTCAGATTAGAATTTAGCAGAAAATGGGATAAAGATCCCAAAATAAATAAAAATATTAAAACTATAACTGAAATATTGATATAATGTACAAATATAATTAAACATAGAAATACAAACGTCTTTTCAACGAATATGGGCAAAGCAGACGACATGTACATACTGAAACAATGTGTGGTGACATTATATTTACATTTATGTTTACATTTACATTTACCTTTATATACATTTATATTTATATTTATATTTACAGTTATATTTATATTTATATTTATTATTGACTTGCCAGCTGATTTTATCCAAAGTGACTCACAAATGAGTGAGAACACAATCCATACACTGCACTGTATATAATAAACACAGTCCATAACTTATACTCTACACCTTACAGACAGCAGCGGGTCTGATTTAATCAGTGCATCACACAGCGCTCTGAGTTCTGGATTCTGATTGGTCAGAAGGTGTTGATTAATTTTCTATAGCAGCAGCTGCAAATCACAGCATCTACAACTTTAAATGTAACTATAAATGGATATAAAGTAATGAACTGTTTAAGAGGAATAAAACACTCAGGGACGTGCGGTTAGAGGAAAATAATCAACTTCAGGGTGGGAACAGTAACTCTGCTTCATCACACCACTCTGTTCCTCAGCACAACACACACACACACACACACACACCCACACACACACACACAGTGTTTATTAGTTACATGTAGTGTATTTATATAAGACAAACGTTTTAGAGTCGCAGTATTTTGATCTTTATTCTGGTTTAAATCAGCAGTGTAATAAACTTCACTTGGGAAGTTTTCTGAGATGTTTTGCATCATTTTTTTCTGTACGCTGTTCATTGATGGGACTGTTTTGGACGCCGGCGTGGGAGTGTAGAAAGACACACACACACACACACACACACACACACACACACACACACACTGATGTCTGATATCACTGAATTCCTGCATGAAGTGAGGAGGCGTTTCGTGAATTCTCTCATTCTGCTGCAGAAACACAAAGACCTGCTGATGACGAAAACGTCTCCTTCGTTACGCACAGAAATAACGTTTATGTGTTTATGGATTTTTTTACATGTGAAATTTTTAATCACAATTATGAACACAGAATTATGAACCTTAGCCTTAGTGAGATTTTTACCTAAATTGAAAGAAAAATAATAATCTTTAAAGCTTGTGTAATTGTAACTAGCTGATCAGATTTATAGCTAATTTAACATGTTAAAAATTATTCTTTAACTAACTGTTCGATCTAGACGTGTATCAGTTACGATCCTCTTACACCACACCAATTAACCAACATTTACATTTTTGTATTCATTAACAGACGACACGTCATACTTTTTATCCGTTTATAGTTATGTGAAACAGGTTAGTTCCTGTTGTCACTTATGTTATAGCAGCTATAAACACTCGTTCTCTCACCAGCCTCTCTTTATTCTCTCTCTTGATGTTAATAAGACAAAATAAACGCAGCTTGTTACGCATGTTACTGAGAAACCGTAAAGAAGTGTAAACTCCTCTGTCCTGAAGATGTCGGAAAACTTAAAGTTCCAGCTTTACCTCTGACTGTTACAAAGCGCTTGCACTGGAGACTCCTTCCATAAATGTTACATAAAATGTCTTCCCTTTACAGAAAACTTCAGCACATCAGCAGTTTGTTTATGTGGAGCGTCCACCGCACAAGTCTCTGTGAATGAGCTGTTACTATAGAAACGATAACGTATCAGAACGAGTGCGTTAATATAATCCTGCGCTACTGTCAGAGCTGCTGTTCTAGAAAACTAATCAACACCTTCTGAGTGTGTGTGAGAGTCCTTTAGTCACCAGCAGTGTAGATAGAGAACAGTGGACACAACAGTGGAGATAAAGACGATGCTAACATGGTGCTAGTTAGGACTTTCTAGGATTTGAAAGCTTGTGAGTTTTGCAAACAGTTTGCGATATGCACGTCTGCGAGATACTCAAGGTCACTCAAGGTCAAACACACTGGCAGCGATCCAAACCCCCCAAGGTCAGTGCGGCTGGTGTGTGAGAGTCTTAACTCTTGTTTTGACGTGAGGACGAGCCGTGACCTGAGCTGACTTGTATAAAACAGCGTGAGAACACGCGGAGCTGCAGGTGAGAGACAGAACCCGTTCCCCGGTTCCCATGGCAGCACACGTGTTCCCGATGTGTGAGCGCGGGGTGAAGCCGGTGCGTTTCAGCGAGACCGTCATGGAGATTTTACTGCATGAGGCTCGGAACGGGACGAACCCGCGGTACGAGAACCCGCGTGTGGTTACGCTGGTCCTGCTGCTGTGTCTGGTTCTGCTGCTCGCTGTGTGGAACCGCAACGAGAAAAAGTGCTCTATTCCAGGTACCGATGTTTATCTCACGCCGCATTAACACCATAATACTGTTATTATCACCATCATGCTTATATTTCCTGCTAAAAATATGATTTCTAATGGTTTCTAATGGTTTCTAATGGGTTCCTGATGATCTGTAATGGTCATATGTTGTTCCTAATGGTTCCTTTTATTCTAATCATCTACACAGGACACGAAGCTCTACTGGGTTCTAGTGGAGTTTAATCCCTAATGGAATCCATTAAGCCAGTTCCTGTTATATGACGTAAATCATTAGAGATAATGAATCATAGTATGTTTTTCTCAGCAATGATAAACAGTGCAAAAGTTTGCATCCCCTTATGATTTCTGGATGATTTATGGGTGAAAATCTCTAATGGTTTCCATCACGTAATGGGAAATGGCTTAATGGTTTCCATTAGAGATTTTTCCTAATGGACTGTAATGTTTTTTCCCTCAGCAGGAGTAATTCCTCTCTCACTGCAGGTTATAACTACAGAGTGGAAAATTTACATCCCTCCTGATTTCTGGGTGAAACTCAAAAAAACATCAACATCATATTTTTCTCCCAGGAATAAAACCTGACAAACTCACACCTTAATATTAAGAGAAAGTGTTATATTATGAATATTACGCATTAATAATTGTATATTTAATATATAATATCAGCAGCAGTGCAGTAATTAACTCTGCTCTTCATCTAATGCACATGAGCTTCCATTTCTGGACCATTTAAACATCACAACATGCCACATTAGCGAAATTAGCTTTCATGCTAGCAGTGTGACGACATAACAATGTATCAGTAAACCATCATTAAAATAGTTATTTCCACCTGCAGCATGTAAACTGAATTTTAATAACAATATTACTGCAGCTTTTCTAAACAAAATAACTGTTTAACCTCACATTCTCTTTGAATATTAACTGATAACCAGAAACTGATTAATGTGATGTAAATTTATGCAAATTGATATTAATTTATGTAAATTTATGTAAATAGTTAGTTAGTTTTCTAACTTATAGCTTTTGGCTGGTTATTACAATACATATTAACTTATATGCAGTATAATAATACATTTTATTTATATTGTTATATTTACGAGTAAAAATTTTATGTTAAAAAATCTTTAAATCTTCTTAAAAGAAGAAAGTCAACGTAAATACTGGATTCATGGAGGTTTGCTGTTTTACGTATGAAAGATTTATTCAGATGAATTATGATGTGACTTGTTAGCAACATTAGCATTGTAGCTCCAGTGTGAAAATAAAGAAGCACATTTCAGGAGCTGAACACGTCTCAGGTGATGGACTGCACTGTGGACGTTTTATTTTTGGCTGATTTTTTGTGCTTTAACTGAGGGAGTGTACACTATATGACCAAAAGTTTGTGCACCCCTGACCATCACAGCCATATGTACCTGTTAAACATCTCATTCCAGATTTATTCCCCCTGTATTTGCTGTTATAATAAGCTCCAT
>CM040459.1:193711-204742 GCA_022758105.1 Pangasianodon gigas | reverse complement strand
CATACACACACTCCATACACACACTCCATACACACACACACACACACGAAATCCATACACACACTCCATACACACACACACAAAATCCATACACACACACACCCACACCATACACACACACCGGATCCATACACACACACACACACCATACACACACACTCCATACACAATCCAAACACACACACTCCATACACACACACTCCATACACAATCCATACACACACACACACCATACACACACACTCCACACACACACACACTCCAAACACACACACAAACAGCTGTCCCATTTATACCTCATGATGCAGCAAAAAAAATCTAATTAGTTTTTAATCAATGCTTCTCAAAGTAAACCACTTAACTTTCTTAAAGTGTGCTCTCATGTTTCACCCAGTGTGTGTGGAGTGTGTGTGTGGAGTGTGTGTGTGTGTGTGTGTGGAGTGTGTGTGTGTGGAGTGTGTGTGTGTGTGTGTGTGGAGTGAGTGTTTGTGTGTGTGTGTGTGTGTGTATACACTAAGAGCTCTTTCATTATGCACTGTGTGAAGCAGAGCCAATAACAGGAGGCAGTTTCTTAGCTTTTATACACAGAACTGTTAATCCACAGATTCCACAGAACTCCTCTCTGACCAGATCAGACTCCTCTCTGAGATCAGACTCCTCTCTCTGACCAGATCAGACTCCTCTCTGAGATCAGACTCCTCTCTAACCAGATCAGACTCCTCTCTGACCAGATCAGACTCCTCTCTCTGACCAGATCAGACTCCTCTCTCTGACCAAATCAGACTCCTCCCTGAGATCAGACTCCTCCCTGAGATCAGACTCCTCTCTGATGAGCTCAGACTTATCTCCTTGTCTTAATTTATTTAAAAATGTTCTTCATTTTTTCTTATAATTTGTCATTCTTACTTTTAATCTCACGCTCTCTGTCAATCTGTCCTCCCTGTCTTTCTTTCTTTCTTTCTTTCTTTCTGACATCAGTCTTTCTTTCAATCTGTCCTCTCTGTCTTTCTTTCTTTCTCTCTTTCTTTCTTTGTTTCTTTCTTTCTAACATCAGTCTTTCTTTCAATATTTGTGATTTTATTTTTTTACTTTACTATTTTCTTTCTTACATTTCACTTCCCTCTTTTTTATGTCATCGTTTGGAGTATGGAATATTCTTTCTTTCTTTCTTTCTTTCTTTCTTTCTTTCACTACTGCACATTGTTGTACATTGTATGAGGTGTAATTTTTGTCTCTATGGCTCTTTGTGCCTCTCTCTGATGTCTTTGTAAAAATAAGCCAGAGAGTAATTACCTTCCATTAAAGCTCTCTACCATTGTTTTAATTTCCCTCATCTCCCACACACACACACACGCACACACACACACACACACACACACACTCTGAGGCTCTGTGCCCGCTGTGCAGTGTGAGATGATTTTGGACTGGTGTATCAGTGTTTGCTGTGGTTATGAGGAGGTGCTGAATAAATGCATGTGTCTGGTGTTAATTAATGTTAATTAAGGTTAATTCATGTTAATAAGTGTTAATTCATGAACACTGACCTCCAGCACAAAGTGCGTCCAGTTTTGCCTCGGGTTCAGTGGCCTTTCTTCCGAAACACACAGCCAAAGCCAAGCTCGGTTTGGAGAAATGCTAACTATTCCATTTAAATGTTAAAGAGGAAAAAAAAAGCAGAATATTCATCAGAATTTACTGGAATTTAATATTAATATTTAAAACGTTTAAAGAAAATTAACATTGCGCATGTCACATAAAGGCATTCTGTGGTGCTAAATTCAGGATCTGGTCTGAAAAATGAAGCTTTGCTCAGATTTAAGTGTTAAAAACCCTTTATTTTTATTAAAATAAAAAAAAAACAAAAACAATCTGAATTATATTTGAATTATTCAAAAACAAACCAAAATCCATAAACAAATATATATAATATAAATATATAATATAAAAAAAACATAAAAAAGCATTTGAAGTTAGTAAGATAAGCATAAAATATTATTTTCCAAATGTATCATAATTTACAATATATAAATAAAACTTGTACTATATTTAAAAAGTAAAATATTAGAAACTATTAGATAAAATATTTAAAATAAAACATATTAGATTTATTAAATATATTAGATTTTATTAAAAAAAAAAGTTACTTATATCCTTTTGTATCATTAATATTTTTATTCAAACCTTAATGTATATATTTTACATGGCTTTATTTATTTATTTGTTTGTTTATTTATTTATTCCTTTATTTATTAGCAGTCAGTGAAGTGTGATTTATTTTTATTATTTAGCCGTTTTAGCTCTTTTAGCCACATTAGCTAGCCATTATTAAAGAAACTGTGTATGGCCATATTAACCGTGTTAGATACAATTAATTCTTTTAGCCATATTAGCATGGCAGATTGAGTCATTAATAGACCGCATCGTGAGGAGATCAGGCGAAATCATGACCATCTGCATATTGAGATGTAATAGATGACCCCATACACAAACACACAAGCACACACACACACACACACACACACACAAACTGCCCCTGGATTACGGAGCCATCTGCTCCCTCGCTGACCCTGCTGTGATTCCTGTGAGGCAAACAGACAACCAGACACACGCCCAGGAGGACGGAAGGACAAAATAGATGGCAGAAAGAAAAAAAGAAAGAAAGAAAGAAAGAAAGAAAGAAGAGTTTAAACTTAACAGATTATTTCAGATTAGCCTTGCGTATACAATGCTAGCAAAATCTGACAGTTATTCTATTAGCATTACGCTACACCAGTAGATAATAACACCATGATTTAAATATGCTACAAGATTTTTAAAGAGATGATAAATCTACTGAAGGCTCAATCGAGTGATGCCTCTTAACAACTCCACTTTAAACAATATTCCAGAAGTTTCCTCTTTACACAGTAACTGAACCCACACACAGTCACTGCAGTGTGATATGATGTTTAAATCTAAGGAAATGTGATTCAAAATATTTAAAACATTCATATTTTACCAACTTGAGTGTCTGTTAAACATCCAAGAAGGTCTGAATAAAAAAACAAGGATGTAAGTGTGATAAAACACTCAAACTGCAGCGAAATTCACTGATCAGATCTACTGCAGTCTGTCCCAGTGGGTGTGGCCTAATATTCTAATGAGCATGCTTGAGACTCCGCCTGCAACTCCACTCAAACAACTACATCAGGATCAGTGTAGCAACAAAATTATACAGGGATAAATTCACAGGGATAAATTCACATATTTGCAATATATTTTTTTTGTGAATCCATTTATTTCTATAAAGCTGCTTTGTGACAATGTCCATTGTTAAAAGCGCTATACAAATAAAATTGAATTGAATTGAATTGAATCTGAAATATCAGGAACCAATTATTATTTATTTACACTTTTCCTTACAGGTGAAAAATGGCATTAACATTGGATGAAAGGGTAATCATAGAGCTACTTGGTACTTCTTGGTACTCTTACTGGTTCCCTGTAGAGTTATATAATAGCTAGGCTCTCTATGTTACCTTCTGCTCCCTTGATTAACTTATTTTTGCTAGGTTACCTTCCAATCACTAGCTCTCTGTGTTAGCTTTTGCTTTCTAGGTGATCGCCACTTCAAGAGCTTGTCATGGTGAAGTTGTCTGTCTGAAGTTGTCTGGTGAAGCCTGTCTACTCCTGTGAAGGTCAGGGTTCTGTTAGCAGGAGTCTAAGGCTCTCAGATGTGTCACAGATCTGAGAGGAGAAGTCAAAGAGCAATCCTCATGACCTCCTTGAGTGGTACAAAACAGAGTGTACCAACCCAGATTATGGTTACTGGGACTCACCCCTGGAGCCAGGCCTGGAGGTGGTGTACACAGGTGACCTGATCTCTGACATAACCCAGTAGGACTCAACCCAAAATGGCAGTGTGGAGCCACCTTGTGCCACAACGCCACTCAGAAAGCAGGCATGTGATGGATAGTGAATAGACCCTTGCAATAAAACTGGGAACATGGAATGTCACTTTGCTGGCAGGGAAAGACCCTGAGTTAGTTTTGAGATAGTAAGGAATGGAACTTATACCATTGGTCTTATATCCACACACACTACAGGCTCCGGGACCAAACTTCTTGATCAGTGGTGGTCTCTCTCTCTCTCTCTCTCTCTCTCTCTCTGACTCCGGAGTCTCCACAGTGAGCTTTTCCCAGTGGACTCAAGTCTCAGGAAGGGAAACGCTGACTGTTGTTTGTATGAATGCGTTCCGAATATTCAATCCTCTCTCTGGAGAAGTGTTGAACTCTTCTGGAGATATTGTTGAGCAATGGAAAGATCATTTTCAGGAATTGCTTAACCAGTGGACGTGCGCTCCCTTCAGGAGGCAGTGCCAGAAATCTCTGATGTTGGGGCTGAAGCTCCATGGTGGCAAGGCTGCAGGGGTGGATGAGAGAGATGTTGAAGGCACGGGACAAGTTTGGGGTCTTGTGGGAAACTGGAATGGTGACCAACTGGAGGCATTCCAATTTATAGGGAATCCCACTCCTCAGGTGCTCAATGCTAATCCAAGAAATCTTCTCAGTCTTTGCCAGGGTTCTGGAGAGGAGACTCAGTCTGACAGCTGAACCTAGGATTTAGGAGGAGCATTGTGCATTCCGCCCAGGTCATGGACCAGTGGACCAGCTCTTTACTCTTGCGCAGCTCTGTGAGGGGTTATGGAAGTACGCTAATCCAGTCTTTGTATATTTGGAGAAGGTCTATGTTTGTGAGCCACGAGATTTGTTGTGGGAGGTAGTGCAGGAGTGTGGGGTATCTGGGTCGCTACTTTGTGCCATCCACAGTGTGAGTGTCTGCTTTCTTGGTGTTACGTTTAAAGTGGATGTTGGACTTATCAAATGCGTTACATATGAGTATGGAGGAATGACATCACTACAGCCTGCAGTAGAACACAGTATAGTGTAGTGTGTTGTGCAGTGATGTGTAGTGTGTTTGTAAACTTACAAAACATATTCAGAGGAAACTGAGTAATCACAAACTAAAAACAGACTGAGAGGAAAATGACACACACACACACACACACACACAGCTAGAAAGACTAGAGCTGTTCCTCTTCTGGTGTTTTTATAGGCAACAGGAACTCTGAGCCAGAGAGAGAGAGAGAGAGGAGAGAGAGAGAAGGAAAGGGGAGGGAAAGAGGGAGGGATTCAGAAGCTGAGTGAAAAGCAGAGAGAGTCGGCAAAGACGACATAGAGAGCGGCAGTGAAAGAGGCCGACTGACAGACTGAGAGAAAAAAAGAGAGAGAGAGAGTGAGTGAGTCACCAAATAGCTTGCGCTCTCAGTGTCGGTTTTATTCCAACCACGGACAGCTGCTGTGATCGAGCCAGAGAGGAAAGAGAAAGAGAGAGAGTTTTCACAGAAAGAGAAGAGAAGAGAAAAGAGAAAAGAGAAGGAGAGAGAGAGTGAGAGATGGATTCAGATTCGGGTGAGCTGAGTGAAGGAGAGCTTTCTCCAGGTAAGACACAATTTTCTCTTCTTCATCCTTCACATTTTTTCGTTTCCTCTCTCCACCGTCCACAATTTCCTGAATCTGCTTCTGTCATCGTTCCATTTATACTTCCACTCGCTCTGTCACTTTTTACCCCATTTCCCCTAACACCAGTTCTAATGTCTCTCTAATTTGCCCCTATAACTTCCCCAAGTGCCCTTTAACATTCCAAATCTTCCCATTGGCTCTGACTTATTTGCACTTTTGGACCATTTACCCCTCATTTTAATGAACAAATTCCATTTTCACCTTCTTTTACCCCTCATCCTCCACTTTTACACTACTCTCAGCACTAAATTTTACTTTACTCTTTTTGCCTTCTAAGCACCCTTTTTACCTGTTTCCCCTGAATGCCCCCATTGTCCAGATTTTTTGCCCCTCCTCTGCCTTTCTGCCCCTTTACACCCCCTTCTACCCCTTCAAATGCCCTTTATTCCACATTTCCCCTCCTTACCCCTTCCCCCCACCACCAGTTATGAATAACATTTTGTCAAATATTTCTCACACAAGAGTTCAGCATGGTGCGTTCTGATTGGCCGGGAGCTGTAGGAACGTAGAACACACACAGGAGTGTATGAACAGTTAATATCAGGTGTGACTGAGAGAGAGAGAGAGAGAGAGAGAGAGAGAGAGAGAGAGAGGGGTGTGTGTGTGTGTGTGGTGTGTGTATAAAGGAACAGCCAGCCAGCCAGCCAGCCAGACAGTCAGTAAAGTCTGAAGTGAGAGAAACATTGTGTTGATATTGTGTGTGTGTGTGTGTGTATTTCCACTCCATTGTGTTACCCTGTGTTCACACTAGCGAGTGACAAAGTGACAGATGAGTGTCCATTTTCTGCGTACGTGTGCAACATGAAGCCGCGATTTCAGCAACATCTTAATCGAGATTTTCTCAATTCTATGTAAATTAGGTATGAAGCTGCGAAGAAGCAACAAATCCGAGCGATTGTGTGATTGATTCCTCGGATCCTATGGCGTGTGTGATCTGACGTTTCTTCAGTTCCCCGCTCACAACTTTAGTTCCTACCTACAGTCAGTTCCCATTTACTGTTTGACTCAAAACTGGAAGAAAAACGTATAAGCGTGGTTTCATCTTCTCCTGTCATATATGACCTCTCCTTAAAGCTCATGAAATGTGTATAGAGACGTTACGAAGAAAAATAACACTTAGTAGCAGAGATGGTTATGATCGCTGGACAGGCCACACCCACAAGCGGCAACCGTAACACTCGCTACACACCCACAAGAGACAAACTGAAGCGACCTTCCAGACCTTCTCGTTACCTTCTAGTGTGAACGTAAGTGA
This sequence comes from Pangasianodon gigas, assembly GCA_022758105.1. Classification (NCBI taxonomy): domain Eukaryota; kingdom Metazoa; phylum Chordata; class Actinopteri; order Siluriformes; family Pangasiidae; genus Pangasianodon; species Pangasianodon gigas. The sequence continues at coordinate 197,926 of CM040459.1, read as the reverse complement.
AGGAGAAGCTTTAAAGCATTATATACATTACATACATTAATTACATACATTATATACATTAATATGCATACACACACACACACTTACTTTCTCTTACACAGAGACAAACATACACATATTTACACATACAACAACTCACACACACTCAGCGCTGATGTTGCTGATCCTTATAAAGTTATTCAACACTCAGCTCACACACACACACACACACACACACACACACACACACTGAGTTACAGTAATGCTGCTGCTGATCCACACTAATTTATTCAGTGCTCAACTCACACACACACACACACACACACATACCGTCATTAAGTAATAGGAAACTGCCGGCGTCTACAGAATAGTTTTTAATGTATTTTCAAGACGGCTGACATATGCTGTGTCTGTGCCACGCACATGTGTGTGTGTGTGTGTGTGTGTGTGTGTATGTGTGTGTGTGGTACTCACAGGAATACTGACTCTGATCCAGTCTTTGAAGTGACAGAATATTGGCCTCTAGTGTGGAATGATAAATATCACACACACACACACATGTTCAAATGGAGCAAGCACATTCCACACCAACCAAGCGGGAAAATGAAACACACACAGACGCACACACGCACACACACACACACACACACACACAGTCGGTTAAAACAGATTCCAGTGGTTTTTAATAAAGGAGAAAGAACTGAATAGTGAAAGTGTAACAAACACAGTGACAGAGAGATGATGATGAAATGATGCCGTATTTTCTGGACTATAAGACACCATTTTGCCTTTTTAGTTCCGTTTGTGCTAGGCTTGAGCGATGTAACGATTTTATCGTCCCTACACAATATTACACTGCCTCGATATCCAGTGACATTGTTGCCGATTCTACTATATCACCAGACCTGCTAACATTTACGCATTTTGCATCGGAGTATGTTAATACGAGTCGTCACTCACAAATACACCAGTCTTTTTCTCCACAATCAGACAGCAGATGAGCTAATCGATATGTGAAATGATTCACTGACACCGTGTAGAAGCCCCGCCCCCTTCCCCCAGACTGTTAGCTCTACGTTGCATCATTGCTCTTTCTCACGATAAACAAGAAAACGTTTTGAGTTCATTAATCTGAAATAACATCTATCAGTGTGTGTTCGACTCTTTAAACCTGAAATGATGGAAATGCTCACTTTCGTGTCTGTTTTATTTTCTGGATAATTCAATTTTTTCCTGCAACTTTTTCTTTTAAAAAGGGAAAATCATAAGCAGGGAAAAATCTATATCGCACATGCCTTGTTTGCACATTTATTTTGTATTTTTTTCACCATATGCACAATTGTTGGGATTTTTACAACAGTTTGTATAATTGTTCATGTTTGTACGTCAGTTTTTATGGTAGATTTGGTAGAGTTTTCATGACAGTTTGCCTTTTTGTTAGTGTTTTTATGCTAGATTTCATGCTGTTTTACATCACTCTGCTCATCTACCAGTGTTTTTGCATGATTGTTAATGTTTTTTGTGTCTTTACAAATTCATTAGTGTTTTATGGCAGTACATTTTTTATATATTTTATCAGTATATTATATTTTGACATCAATTTGCTCATTTGTTAGCATATTTATGTTCATGGCTAAATACAAAAGCATAGTCATTCAGAAATGAATCAAATGGAGACTCCAACAGAGACACATTTACAGAGATACTTACATTGAACAGAAACTTTAAAAAAAAACCTTCCTGTCACCGCTTCCCTTTTCATTACACCTCAACATTAACCTTCTCCTCAGACAGGACAGGTGTCTGATTAAAGTCATGACATTCCTTCTCTTTGACTGGCAGGACAAAGTTATTTTAATAAAAAAAAAAACACTGTTTAGAGGTAATTACATGCGAGGAGCTTCATTTGAGATGATGCATGAACGTTTCTGTAAATGTATTAGCTTTGGTTTAACACCTATCTGGTCACTGAGCACAGAGATTCAGTGTAGAAGGAGAGCGAGAGTGGACCCACAGCAGAGCCCTGAGGGTCTCCCTGAATCTCTACATGATGGGATCACACACACTTCTACTTCCGTATCCAGAGCAGATGAATGTATGACAGAATGTGTGTGATGAAAACCAGATCAGACTGTAGCTCCTGACATCCTTAAGAACAGACATTACCTTACCTCCTGCTAATTTCTCAGCTACACACAGGTGTAGTCAAGCTGTTTCAGAATTTGATCAGATCCTGTAGTCAGGAACAGACATGTTCTTCTGATGCTGGTGTGGTTAATGTGAGTGGAGAAGTTGAGCACATCAGGTAACATCACACCAAGATGCCTAGCTGTGTGTGTGTGTGTGTGTGTGTGTGTGTGTGTGTGTGTGTGTGTGTGTGTGTGTGTGTGTGTGTGTGTGTGTGTGTGTGGGGAAAAGACAAGTCAGAGGTGAAGAAGGTGGAAGCATTTTTAGTTTCTCTTCACGCCAATAGCACGATATGGGCTATAAATGCCCAATGGGTGCCTTGTGTGTGTGTGTGTGTGTGTGTGTGTGTGTTTTTTTTTGCTGAGAGATGGAAATCTTTCTCAGCCACAGTACCCTCTCTCTCTCTCCGTCTCTTTGAGGTATAACCACAGTTATTTCCCCCTCTCATTAGGCAATGGGACGAAGCTAACACTCCTGTTATATTCATGTGTGTGTGTGTGTGTGTGTGTGTGTGTGTGTGTGTAGCAAGGCATCTCATGCAACATATGAAGGAAGTACAGCTTTGACGTAGATCCTGAGAGAACACACACACACACACACACGCAGATGTGCTCACTTATGGGATGAGCACAGCAGCATGATATTAAAGAGGTTATTATTAGAGATTCAGAACAGATGAGCTCCACACACACACACACACACACACACACACACACAACTTAACAGAGGTACAAAAAAGCTGGCAGAGTTTACAGAACTCCCACACAATATATTTGTTTGTGTGTGTGTGTGTGTGTGTATACACTGTTGATCATCTGTTCTAATGCACAAGCAGTAGACAAATGGACAGCAAACACACAAAACACACACCATGGCAGAATCTTGGTGTACCATAGCATTCAGAATGTATATTAGCGGTTGATGCTAGGTGTAATGACAGTATAATTTAAGTCTTTCTCAGCCTCTTCTCATTAATTCTCCAACACATCTGAGGTAAACGTTGATGTTCCTGATAATTCTGTTTCGTTTCCATGGTCACCGTGTCTTTACCCTGTCTGAAATAAAGGTTTTCAGAGCTACATGCTAGCTAGCTAAATCAGTAGCCTTAGTCCAGTCACAGCAAGAGCACATCTGTGTGTGTGTGTGTGTGTGTGTGTGTGTGTGTGTGTGTAAAATCACGTTATGTTGTTGTTGTTGTTGTTTTTTTAACTCATTCGTTCCCTTTTTGACTCATTAGTTCCCTTTTCCTGCTCGGTTTCACTTCAGGTGTATATTTTTACGACTCCTGGAGTGAGTTATCTTGGCTCTGTGAGTGTGTGACAACACTCACACACACACACACAAACACACACACACACATTTCATTTTCAGCTGTGCGTTTTACAGGCTGCGCTTTTAGAAAGTGCTAGAAAGGCCAGAAATAGAGCTGTGATTACATAAACCCTGGATATAAAGCCAGAGAAATGACTGTAATTATGCACTTCTCTGGCGCTAGATGAACATTTTTCTGATCAGGTTTGATGGCAGTGTTTTCTCCTGATGGATCTCCTGATTATGTGTAAAGTTTAACAAACCAGGATGGAATTCAAAAACAGCTAATCAGACTATGTGATGCTAAATCTGTGTACTCATTGTGTTGTTGTTTTTTTCTGAGAAAATCCCACAACAAAAATGGCTGCCTTTGACAGTATTTGTTGATTTCCTGAGTGGTGCTATGCTGTCATCTCTCAATATGGTGGAATCCACTTCAGTTAGCGGTTGATGCTAGGTGTAATAACGGTGTAATTTTAGTCTTTCTCAGCCTTTTCTTAGTAATTTTCCAACACATCTGAGGTAAATGTTGATGTTTTTGACGATTCTGTTTCGTTTCCATCATCACTGTGTCTTTTCCACGTCTGTAATAAGAGATTTCAGAGGTACATGCTAGCTAGTTAAATCACTAGCCTTATTTCCAGTAAGGCTGTTTACGTAGTTGCCTAGCAACACTGTTCTCATTACCTTACCAAAAAAATCTTTAGTGATTTTTTGAGGAAGTGTGGTGCCCTACTC
>CM040459.1:170088-185680 GCA_022758105.1 Pangasianodon gigas | reverse complement strand
CAGAGGCTATCGCTGCTAACTGCTGCTACAGGCTACGACCATTGATGTTTTAGACTAATCCCGTAATTAACAACAGTCAACATCATACAGTATTTTTAATCTAGCCCGATTCGGTGTGAAAACGCAACCATGGCAACCCTGTCATTGAGTGTCGTGTCCGATGCTCCGCCCCTGAGCACAGGGCAGCGTGATTCCTGCCCCAGCGGGACTCTATTAACGCCTGGTGCAGTTCCTATTTCTGACCACTAGGTGCAATAACAACTCTATAGAGCTAATGCCCAGGAAGGTTGGTAGCTTTGGCTTAAATCTGTCAAATAGCAGTTTTTTTTTAACTGATGATTGTTAACGGAATTTAAAATGTATGAAGTTGTGAAAGATAACGTTATAAAGATGAACTCTTGTTGAACAGCTGATAAAGATATATCAGGGCTCTGCATCATCTGCCCCGTGGACGAGCCCCAGTTTATTTTACTCCCACTTGAGTTCTGTCACTCAGGATCACATCGACACACCCACTAACAAACACTCCTGTAGTGCGCACTACTTAGCAATGTCCTCTTAGCATTGTTCAGTGGAATATTAGAGAGGTGAAAGATGAAAGCGTGAAACAATGAACTCTGAGTGCGTTTTCTCCAACGCTGTGGTGTATTCCTGTTAAATGGCACACGTGACCAGGAACGCAAGCTAACACGGTAAAAAAGCTAACGTTCCTCTCAGGATACTTCCTGTTTAGGCTAGCATGCATGCTATGATGAAGAGTGTTTGTGAAAATTCCACATGAACAAACTCCTCGTCACATTCACCACTTCAGAAGAGAATGTTTCTGACTCAATACGGCAGAGCTTGTGAACGTTGTGTTAGCGGTCGATGCTAAGCGTGTAAACACTGTCATTGTGGTCATCCTGATTCACTTTTTTAGTAATGAACCATCACGTCTCAGGGAAATGTTGATGTTCCGGATGGTTCTGTGTAATTTTCGGTATAAATGTCATACTTCTGCATGCTAGCAAGCTAAATCCAAATCAAATGCCAAACTCTTGAGTGTCATTTGAACACAACAACGTTTTTTCAGGGCAAAGAAATCGCTAGATTCAGGTGTTTTGATTCAGTACTAAAATACTGACAGTTTTTTTTTAAAATTTAAAACCGACTTTTTCAGTACTTTTTTCTGTATAAACATGCTTTGTATGATTTATTGATGTCACTAAATAAATTTAACGTTTTTGGATTCCTAACTTTTAGCCTCGGCACCTTCACGCTAAACTAGCTAGCTAACTCGACTACTGTTAGTAATAAGCAGATGGTGGTTGTCATGGCAACATAACGGTATAGTCTGGCTGCTGTTAAATAAAAAAGTGAGAAAACGATGATGCAAATGAGATCCTGAGCTAGTTTATTAGCCGTTAACTTCCCTGCTAGTTGAGTTAGATACCGTTAGTGATATTATACTGTGTTCAGCTTCACGCTGGAAGATTCTGCAGATGAGACGGTGAACGAGGAAATGCGACTTTACTCCTTTTGGATGCTTGTTGGTAGATTTGCTTGTTTGTTTGTTTAATCTTTGAACTTGTTTTATTTCCTCATTCTTTCTTTCTTTCTTTCTTTCTTTCTTTCTGAACCTCGTTGCCCTCTTTGAATCTTTTTTGCCTTTCACTCTTTTTTTTAAATTTATTCCAGTTTTTTATTTAATATATTAAAAGAATATATAAATGTTTGTGCTTCTTGTAAATATGCAGAAGCAGGAACTAAAATTCAGCAGATATATACTTTTTTCTGATCCTTTTTTTTAAAAATCAGAAACAACTCTAATAAAATAATTAAACACAAACCAAAAACTATAAAAATATCTCTAATAAACACACATAAGTGACTTCATTGGGTGGCTGAGAGTGATAAGTAGGAAGATTGCTATTTCCCAACATCATCTGAGGAAATGGGGGCGTTCCCTGATTTGCATATTCATGTATATTCATATATCCTGGTATTTGTAATGAGAGTAAAGGTGTAGACGTGCGTCTCGGCCATTTTAGTCCAATTTAAAAGTGTATCAGAAGTTAAGTAGGACTTTAAGGTGTTTCAGGAAGATTTCAGTCATGAAAAGAGGCCTTTCAAATGACACTTTACCCAGAATGCACTGCAGTATTTACACTGAACACATCAGGACGGCCTTACACAGCCTGTTTACATAAACACAGGCATTTTAAACACACACACACACACACACTCACGCACGTACATACACACATACATACACACAGACACACACACACTTGCCCTAATTGAATAAAGTCAGTATAAATCAGGAGCAAGAAAAAAGCCTCAAGTGCCCATGTAATGCAGAAACAGAGAGAGAGACAGCAAGAGGAAGAAAAAGGGCAGAAGAAATAAAGGAAGCAGGGCAAGAAGTGTGTGTGTGTGTGTGTGTGTGTGTGTGTGTGTGTGTGATCTGTTTCTCATTGAAAGCCAGATGCTCCAGTGAGTTTAGCCAAGTGCTCCGTTCTACAGTCACACAGGAAACATTCAATTAAAATTATATTTACTTCATAAGATCTATAATTACATTAATCTGCCAGGCAGGACACACTGGTGCAGCCGTGTAGCATTATTTATATACATTTACCCATAAGATATACTTTGCAACATCCATTTAACCACATTAAGCTGTATTTCACCATATTTGTTAAAATTTCAGCTATAGTCAGCTATTTTGATGTATAACTTTAGTCCTATAAACATGACATCCAATATTCATGAATATGACACTTTAGCTTTATTTAAACATTCTTATCTAACCATATGTAGATCACACTAACTATATTTAGTCATAATTATTCAAATTTAGCTCTATTTAACTTAATTTATTCATTATCAATGGAATTTAACAGTGCAAATTCACATTTAACAGTAAAAAAAAAACACACTACACCATATTTAACTTTAAAATGTAACTGCAAAAATCCTGATTTAACCACAATAAACATGTTAAACCATATTTAACTTAAATTTAAATTTCAGGTTTAAAAACGACATAAACATGTTAAACCATATTTAACTTTTAAATTTCAGATTTAACCACACATAAACATGTTAAACCATATTTAACTTTTAAATTTCAGATTTAACCATACAATTTTTAGCCCTATTTAACTTAATTTATTCATTATCAATGGAATTTAACTGTACAAATTTACATTTAACAGTAAAAAAACATGCTACACCATATTTAACTTTAAATGTAACTGCAAAAATCCATATTTAAACATACATAAACATGTTAAACCATATTTAACTTAAGTTTAAATTTCAGATTTAAAAACTACATAAATATGTTAAACAATATTTAACTTTAAAATTTCAGATTTAACCAAATATATGCAATTTAACCAAATATGTTAAACCATATTTAATTTCAATTTAACTTTAAAATTTCAGATTTAAACATACATAAACATGTTATACCATATTTATCTTTAAAATTTCAGAATTAATCATACAATTTTTTAGCCCTATTTAACTTAATTTATTCATTAATCAAATTCACATTTAACAGTAAAAAAACATGCTACACCATATTTAACTTTAAATGTAACTGCAAAAATCCAGATTTAACCACACATAAACATCTTAAACCATATTTAACTTAAATTTAAATTTCAGATTTAACCACACATAAAGGTTATACAATATTTAACTTTAAAATTTCAGATTTAACCATATAATTTTTAGCCCTATTTAACTTAATTTATTCATTATCAATGGACTTTAACTGTACAAATTCACATTTAACAGTAAAAAAACACGCTACACCATATTTAACTTTAAATGTAATTGCAAAAATCCAGATTTAATCACACATAAACATGTTAAACAATATTTAGCTTTAAAGTTAAACGTCCGGCGAGTGGCAGCCTGGTGCAGCAGCTTGTGTCGTGTTGTACTTGTTTTTTGTGTAATTTTGTGCTTTTGTTTGCTTTGTTTTTTTTCCTGCTTCCACTATTTCCTTTATACTTTATTGTCTGAAGTTCTGTAAATAACTTGGAGAGTTTATTCTTTCTTATTTGTGGTATATTGTGAGTTTATTGTGCACTTTTAAAGTCTAGTGAACTGTTAAGACTTAGTCTTCCTTGTTGTTGTTGTGACACCAGATTTCCCACTAGGGATCAATAAAGTAAAATTTAACCATACGTAACATTAAATATTTCCTTATAAGACCATATTTATATATAACTATATATTTATAGCCAATAGTTTGCTATATTTGATCATACTTAGCCTGACTTAACAATATTTTACCAATGTGAAATTATATTTATCCATACGTTATCCATATTTAACTGCCTATCATATAATCTGTTATTATTTAGCTTTTAATACTGGACTTTAATGCAGATAACTCCATCCATATATCCAATTAATCCATATTTAACTGTATTTTATTTATATTTTATTTATATTTGAGCTGATAGAATATAAAGACAGTATAAAGTTTTATTTTGACAAAGATTTGTACACTAAAGTATTGGCACCCCCAGCTTTATTTTAACTTCTGCTTATGATATATTAGGTTAGAGTGAGAGTGTTATTTAAGATACACACAAACCTGCACACAGACACACATACACACACACACACACACGGATGTTCACACCATCATGCCTATTATAATCTCTTTTCACAGTTCTTTCTCTGTCTGACTGTCTCTCTCTCTCTCGCTCTCTCTCTCTCTCACACACACACACACACACACACACATACACACACAGAAATGAAAAGGATATGTGTGTCTCACTGATATCGTCATGAGCCATGAAACAAAGAGCAGCTTCAGATAAACATCAAACAAACAAACACACACACACACCACATATCAACAACAAACAGTCATTATCACACACACACACACACACACATACACATACACACGGAAACATGGCCACACAAACACTGTGTTCTCGCTCCACACAGCATACAGATCAGATGCAAAACAGGACTTTTCTTTTGGCAACATTTCCTCAAACTGCCATCAGATTCCACAGAAACACACACACACACACACGAGCTCACAGTCTTGAGTAACTCTACACTGTCTCACATCTACATGAGCTCTTACAGTGGGCGGGGCTAATCATGGGTGTGACTGTGTGTGAAAAGTCTGCATCTACCTTTCCCTTATTTTTTTACTAAGATTTGCATACTAAAGTATTGGCACCCTCACCTGTTTTGGTCGTTCATTTCATTAGAAAAGTGTTTCTGAGGCTGTGGTGTGTGTGTGTGTGTGTGTGTGTGTGTTTAATCCAATAGATATTAATTCACTTTTACACAAATATTAAAACATGTGATACATGAAGTGGGTGTGTGTGTGTAATTTTGGTCTGTAAATTAGATATATGTGAGATCTTAATAAAAAAAAATGAGGAATGTGTGAACCTATGCCTCCAACACACACACACACACACACACACACACACACAATCTTTGCAGGGACATAATTCTTAATGTAACTAACTGAAATATTTATTATTGTATTTAAACCCTAACCTCAGTCAGCTTTTCATTTTATTTTATTTTAATATTTTAAAGCTGCATTTTTTTTTTTTTGCTGATACAAGAATAGGATCACCATGCCCACACACACACACACACACACACACACACACACACACACACACACACACACAGGGAATAGTTTCTAAAATGAAATTGAACCCTGTGGTAAGACTGTTATATAAATGGCTCCTTCCTAATAACATTAACATGCTCCCTCCTCGTGCAGTCTCCCTCTTCTGAATTATGTTTTTAAATCGATTCTGTGGAAAATTCGAATGACTCAGTTAGATATCCGCTCACACACACACACACACTCACACCGCCATGAAAGGAAAAAGTGCCTCATCATTCATAGTGGGAGGATTCAATCATCTGAAGTGCAGCGTCTCAAACGCATACTTGGCCTGAGAGTGTGAGGCTGGAAGTCGTCACGCAGACACAGAGTGAGGATCTGCGCTAACACACTAACACTCACTAACACACCAACACACTGTGCTTCATCCTGACAGATGTGTGGTGTTTAACAGCGATGCCGGTGAAGTGAAGTGAAGAACATTTCACTGCTAGTGACAAAATAAACACTACAGACAGGCTGCATTTAACATTATGATTATTAGGTTCCTCATATTATACCAAACTGCTGCTGAGTTCTGGATTCTGATTGGTCAGAAGGTGTTGATTAGTTTTCTATAACAGCAGCTCTGACAGTAGCGCGGGTTTATATTAATGCACTCGTTCTAATACGTATAATCGTTTCTATAGTAACAGCTCCTTCACAGGGACGTGTACAGCGGACGCTCCACATAAACGGATTTAAAAAAATCACTGATGTGAAGTTTTCTGTAAGGAGATGTTTATGTAACACTTATGGAAGGAGTCTCCAGTGTCAGTGCTTTGTAACAGTCAGAGGTAAAGCTGTAACTTTAAGTTTTCCGACATCTTCAGGACAGAGGAGTTTACGCTTCCTTGCGGTTTCTCGGTAACATGACAAGCTGCCAGAAACCATTTTTTTTTAAATAGTACGAAACACGCAACAAAAAAGCTCTACCTAGCAGACTAAAAAGTTCTTCTGTTTAGCCCTCTGGGGGAATCATTAAAGCTTCTATGTAGAACCCAAAAACCAGTTTCCGAGGAGCATTTCTCTTTCAGAAGAGGTTCCAAGTAGAACCCTTTTTGAAAGCTAGAACTATCTGTAGAACTCCTGAGATACCTTTTGTTTTAAGAATACAAAGATTACAAAAAAAGTTCCATCTAGCAGCCTAAAGGGTTTTTCATTTGATCTCTCTGATGGAATCCTTGAGGGTTCTTTGTAGATCCCTAAAACAAGGTTCAGATGATCATTTCCCTTTCAGAAAGCTAGAACTCTCTGTAGAATTCCCGAGAAACCTTCTGTTTAAAGAGTACACTATTTCCAACCAGTTATTAACCAGCTTCTAAGGAGTATTTCCTTTTCAGAAATGTACCAAGGAGCACCCTTTAGAAAGCTAGAACCATTAATCAAAACATGAACAACCTCATTTCACTAAAAATAGTCCCATCTAGCAGTCTAAAGAGTTCATTGGTTGATGTCTCTGGTGAAATTCTTTAAGAGTTCTGAGGACACTTCTGCTTACAGAAAATGTTCCCAGCAAAACAGTTTTAGAAAGCTAGAACCATTACCCATCCATAGAACCTTCAAGGAACCTTTTTTTTTAAAGAGTACACTGTTAATATTAAAGTTGTGGCAGCCTAAAAAGTTCTTTCAGTTGTCCCTCTGGGGGTTCTATGAAGAACTCTTCAACAAGGTTCTTAGGAGCATTTCCGGTTTTAGAAAGCTAGAATATTTATCCATCTACAAAATCCTTGAGGAACCTTTTTTAAAAGTTCCATCTAGTAGCATAAAAGCATCTTAAAACGGTTCTTTGTTTGGTTTTCTGGTGTTACTCTCAATGGTTCTACATAGAACACTGCCAAATTGTTTCTCTTTTCAGAAAAGGTGACAGATAGAACCCTTTTAGATAGCTAGTATCCTTATTCATCGACAGAACCCTTGAGGAGCCTTTTTTTTAAAGGTTCCATAAAAATTAACCATAAAAATTCCATTTACTAACAGCCAGTTTGTCATTCTGGGAGAATCACTACAACAGAGTGTTTGTCTTTGAAAAAAGCTTTGAAGTAGAACCCCTTTAGAGAGCTAGAACCATTAAACCACCCAGAACTCTTAAGAAACCCTTTTCTCAGAATGTACATCCATCATATGTCTACCCGTATACAAGCTTCCATCTAGCATCTTGAAAGTTTCAAAAGTACTTTGCTTTCTCTAGGGTTATTGTTAAAGGCTCTACGTAGATCCTTACAAGAACCCCTCTGGAAAGCTAGAAGCTTAAAGGGTTCCATGTAGTAGCCAAAAAGGTTTACTGGTTTGTCTCTCTAGGGGTTACCATTCAAGGATCTATGTAGAACACTATGACTGATGGTTTTCTATTTGGAAAAAGTTTGAAGTAGAACCCCTTTAGAAAGCTAGAACCTTGCAAAGAAGAAACTTAAGAACCCCCTCATGTCTAGACCCATATACAAGGTTCCATCTAGCACCATAAAGGGTTTTTTGGTTTGTCTCTCTGGGGTTATTCTCAAAGGTTCTACTACATAGAACACTGTTCTTCTCAGTTCTTCTCTTTTCATAAAGTAGGACCTTTACAGAAAGCTGATGTTGTTTTATGATGCTGTATGACACATAGTTATCCATAAACATGGACAAAAAAGGACAAAGTGAAAGACACGATAAAGTCCTGACGCAGATTTTTTTCCTCACTCCATCAGGAGGTGTGTGAGAACAAGAAGAACACTGTTAAATAAAATCTGTTAAAAAATGTGGAATTAACACTGATAATAATCTGTTTTTTCTCTCCAACGCCTCCTCCTATTTTTCCAGCCTCACTCTTTTCTTCCTTTTTTTCTTGCACTTTTTTGTCTTTCTGCATGTCAAAGTTTCTTCACTTCATTTTATTCACGTTCTTTAGAGTGTCAAAGGTAAAATCTGATCGGAGAACCTGTCACGAGTGAAAAAGAAGTGAAAAGACACTGTACTTTGTTAAAAGAGGTGAAATTGAGCCGCAGTTCTTTTCTGGTTCTCTCCCACTCATACTTTCTCACGTCTCGCTCCAGTACTGCTACACTCCCTCGTTCCTTTTATATTTCTGATTATTCTCTTTTTGTACATGTTAAATGATTTCTTTAGGGATCTTAAGGAGATTCATAAAGGAATTCTGCTTAGAACCATGTGTAATGGAAAACCCTTTGTTATAGGCTTCCACATAAAACCTTAAAGACGTCCATCCACAGAGCAATAAATCAGAGAATGCTTTAGTGTGGTAGGTTTAGTGTGTTCGTTTTGTCTCTTCAGAGTAACCTTGAAAGGTTTTTTATAGAACTGTACAACAGAGATTTCTAGAAATAATCCATTAAAAATGTTCCAAGCTGACCCCCTTTAGAAAGCTTTCCACTTATTGAGGCAACAATGTTCTACATTCTACAAAGATCCTGAGTCAAAGGCACACAGAGGCCTAAAATGCAGCTTCACAAATAGATACTCAACACAGGGGTTGTAGCTGTAATAGTTTCATTAATTTGTGTCCAAAAAACCCGTGAGGAACCATGTTTTGGGTTTTTTCCTCTGGGGGAATCTTTAAAGGTTGCATATAGAAACCTTGAAACCTACAACCATGCAAAAAAGGTCCTATGTGGAACCCCTTCAGAAAACTAGAACCCATTTTTAGAGCCCTCTAGTTCCATCTAGCAGAGTAAAAGGTTCTTCACTTGTTGGAATCCTTCAAGTTTCAATGTAGAACCCAACAACAGGGTTCTGGGGCACATTTCTCTTTCATAAAAGGTTCCAAGCAGAACCTCTTTAGAAAGCTAGAACCATTATCTATCTGTAGAGCCCTTAAGAAACCTTAAAAAACTTTTTTAAAGAGTACACTGTTGGAAAAAAAGGTTTCCATCTAGCAGACTAAAGGGTTCTTCGGTTTGTCCCTCTGGTGGACCCGTTCAAAGATCTATGTAGAATTCTACAACAGAGGTATTTCAGCATTTCAGCAAAGGTCTCAAGTACAGAACTCTTAAAAAACATTTTCCTAAACACGTTGAAACGTCATATCTATAACTGTTAAAATATTCTGTCTAGTACCTTGAAGGTTTCCTTGGTTTGTCCATCTGGGGATACTCTTAATGGTTCTATGTAGAACCCTGGAAGAGTCCTTTTCTTTTCAGAAGATGTTCAGAGTTTAACCATACAAAGAACCCATGATGTGCCCCCTTGTGCTCCAAGTGTTCTATGCATTTATATATTTTTTTCCACTTTCTTGTTTTCTTTCCTCACCTTTCCTTTATCTTTTTATGCATCTAGGTTCCTCTCTGTCTAGTTGTTTTTTTAATCCCCTTGTTCTATTTCTAATTTCTGTCCATTCTTCCTCCAGGGCCCGAGATCTTCAACTCGAAGAACCTGGCCCTGCAGGCACAGAAGAAGATCCTAAGCAAGATGGCAACCATGGCGGTGGCCAACCTGCTGACGGACGACACAAGCAGCTCCATCCTTGACGAGCTGTACAAGGCGAGCAGAGAGTACACCAAGAGCAAGAAGGAGGCACACCGCATCATCCGTGACGTCATCAAGATTGCGCTAAAACTCGGCGTGCTCTACCGTAACCGCCGCTTCAGCACTGATGAGCTCGAGGCGGTTGAGCGCTTCCGCAAGAAGCTGAACCAGGCAGCCATGACAGCCGTGAGCTTCCACGAGGTGGAGTTCACCTTCGACCGTGGAATCCTGTCTCAGCTGCTCCTCGAGTGCAGGGATCTACTCCACGAAATTGTGGAGAACCACCTGACATCACGCTCGCATGCGCGCATCGATCGCGTCTTCAACCACTTCTCCGACGTCCACTTCCTGGCCGAGCTCTACGGCCCCGGAGATGAGTATAGACTCTACCTGAGCAAAATCTGTGATGGGATAAACAAACTTCTGGATGATGGGATACTTTAGCGACTTCTTACCTTTCTCCTTGTTTCCCGTCTCTCTTCTGCCCTGCTCCTTTTTCTACCAGACTGCCAATCAATCTCCTCCATTTTTCTGTTCTGTCTCACTGTTCTCTTCAACCATTTCACCAACACCGTTTCTTCGTACTGACTCCACCCAAGTAAATTTCAGATCGTGTAATGACCAGGATTCAGTGAGGCTCCACCCTCTGACGTAATAGATGCTGTTTTATTGGCCAAAATCAACCACATGGTCACTGACACTGGTAGACATAGGTCATGGTACCACGAGTGTTATAGTAGTACCAGACTGAAATAAGTCGAAGAATACTGTTTACTAAAGCTATGTGGATTGTGTTAGCTTGCTATTAACTGAGCTAGTACACTCTTAGGAAGTTTAGAACCCTTAAACTTCAGTGGTTTTGTAATCAGTAGAACCATTTTTGGTAGCTAAGAATCCTTAATTATCAAATAAACCCTTAAACGACCCCCATTGTCGTGTTGCGTAGTAAAATACTGAGTGATGGAGTGGTGTGCTGAAAAACAGAGTTACTCTCATGACCCGGGAGTTGATTAATTTCCTAAAACAGCATGCACCCTAATGTTTTTATTTATTAAAGAATTACATTTAATGCCCATGAAACAAATCAGTTCCTGTTGTCACTTACGTTATAGCAGCTATAAACAGTCGTTCCCTCACCAGCCTCTCTTTCTTCTGTCTCTAGAAGTTAATAAGACAAAAAAACGCAGCTTGTCATGTTACCGATAAACCGAAGCGTAAACTCCTCTGTCCTGAAGATGTCCAAAAAGTTACACCTTTACCTCTGACACTGGAGACTCCTTCCATAAATGTTAAAATTAAATAAAAATCTTACAGAAAGCTACACCATATTAACGATTAGACACATTTTTCCATCTGATTATGTGGAGTGTCCGCTGTACACGTCCCTGTGAATGAGCTGTTACTATAGAAACCATAACGTATTCGAAAAAGCGCATTAATATAAACCTGTGATTTGCAGCTGCACTACTGTCAGAGCTGCTGTTATAGAAAATTAATCAACCCCTTCTGACCAATCAGAATCCAGAATTCAGCAGCGCTGTGGTTTAAAGCGGAAAATATCACGGGTTGCAGTGACTTGTTGCCATGAGTCTGTTGATGTAGAATTATGGGATGTTCAGAAAGCAGTATCGTGACATAATTTATTGCGATATCGATATTGTATTGCTATATCGCCCCGCCCTAAAACTCCTCAACAGTAGAACATTTTAGTGTAGCACTTCCTCCATTCGCATTGATGTTTTCCTCCACCCCATCTCATCTTCCCATTCTTCTTCTCTTCTTCTCTTTTTCCTCCACTTCTTTATGGACACTCACTTCTTCGAACTGAGTGACAGCATGAACAATCGCCTGGATGATGGCGAGCTTCAGCCACTTACTCCTCTCTGATCTTTCCTTCACCTCGGTGTCTCTTTGTCATTTTTATTACT
This sequence comes from Pangasianodon gigas, assembly GCA_022758105.1. Lineage (NCBI taxonomy): Eukaryota > Metazoa > Chordata > Actinopteri > Siluriformes > Pangasiidae > Pangasianodon > Pangasianodon gigas. The sequence continues at coordinate 173,632 of CM040459.1, read as the reverse complement.
GTTTCACTTCCTGTATAAATCCAGACTGGTGTTTCAGCTGATGTTCTCCTCTCGTCTTCTCTTTCTCTACCTGCCATGGTACTAGACTCGTTTTTTTTTTTTTAATTATTATTTTTTCCTCTTACTGCAGAGGAAAGACAGGATGGTTACAGGATGGTTGCTATGATGCTGTTTGTATCCAAACCTCTGCATGTGTGTTTGTGTGTGTGTGTGTTCTGAGCTTCTGTTTTCATCACATGCACTGTGTGACGTTTTGAGAAAAATCACATGCAATGAAAAGTGATGCGACACCAGAAAGTGGCTTTAGCTTGTATGTATTGCATGTGTGTGTATTGGTGTGTGTGTATTTGTGTGTGTGTGTGTGTGTGTGTGTAAGGGGGGACTGAAAATAAAAACTGTTTGATTTAAAATAAAGAATCCAGAGTCTCTCATTTTCAGCACACACACCAATCCTGTTCAAACAACAGTTATGATTTGGGGTAACTCTTAGAAAACGGGTTCTTCGTGCGTTCTTCGTGTAGTTAAAGGTTCTTGGCTTCCTGAAACAGCTCTTGTTTGGAAACAATCTGTTGTAGGGTTCTACATAGAACCTTTAAGGGTTCCTCCAGAGGCACAACTGAAGAAGTCTTAAGGGTTATAGATTTTAAAACTGCTTTTTTTCCCACTGTACAAGATCTCAGCTGAAAAGTGGGTTCTAGATCTAGTTTATGTTCCACCAACTTGAGAGGCGACTAAAACAGGAACAGAGATGACAGTAACGCAGGTTCATTCAGCTCAATGGTTCTTTCGATGTCTTACAGGTCAATGGATATTGTAGGGTTCTAAATACAGCCTTTAAATACAGGTTCCTCTAAGGGGACATCCAAAGGATCATTAAGGGTTCTAGATTTGGCCTTCTTTTTGTTTAGTGGGAAAAAAACACACTCATAAAAAAAAAAAACAACAACAACAAAAAAAACAAGAACCTAGGTGTAGGTTCCGGTCCAATTCCAGGTTCATTTACAGGTCACAGTTCTAAGGAAATTGTAGGTTTCCTGTCAGATCTGACCTTTTCCTTCCTAAGGTTTCTAGCTCTGGTTCATGTTCCACTGTTTTGAGAGACAGGAAGAGAAACAGACGAGCGAAGCATCGGCATTACAGCTGGTTACATGCTGTATAGATTTAGGGTTCTTTGGAAGGTCTACAGTTATAGGAACACTTTAGGATTCTGTAAGAAAGCTTTAAGGATTTCAGCTGAATGAATAACTGAAGAACTTTTGTTTCTATGAGTCTGTTTTCTTTTTTCCACTGAACAACCAAAAAACAGATTCCAGCCCAAATGTTCCAGTTTATGTTCCACCAATTTTCGAGACTGGAACAGAAACAGAGATGAGTGAAGACCACATGTTATACACTTTTAGAAGTACTTCTACACTTATAGAAACATTGTAGAGTTCTACAAGGAGCCTTTAAAGATTCTGGCTGGATGGACATCCAAAGTTCTAGATTTGAATGTTTTCCCTCCATAAGAGTTTATTTTGTGCTGCACAAGAAACATCAGGAACACAAACCTGGGTTCTACTGTAGCTCTAGATCCACCTGGATTTGACCTGATTTTTCTAAGAGTGCGTTTTCAATTACACAACCTAATACAAAAGCAAGAACACAACCCAAACATGGGTTCTACTTCAGTGGCTGGTGGGAAAAAAAAAATTATATTTTGCTCCTGAAGGTTCTGTTATTTCATGCAGCGGAAAAAAGGGTTGAATGATGAGGCTCTGAACGTGTGTAAAGGTGTGTGTGTGTGTGTGTGTGTGTGAGTGAAATCTTCTGCCCTATCTTTGATTAAACATTCTTTTTGAACTCACTTTAGTGTCCTCTGGTCATGTGACCCTTCTTTTAATTGGACTAATTAGTGAGTCACTTTGGCAGCATGTGGCGTTAGCTAATGGCTAAAGTAATTAGCAACATCATGAGCCGAGCTCTACACAGATGTAAGACTTTCTGACACACGTTATTACAGAACACACACACACACACACTATAACACCTTAATATTGTTAAATGTACATTCAAGAACACACCTCGCTCTTTATGCTGAGTTCTAGAAACCAGATAAAAGGACTTTTACGAAGACACACACATTATGGCTCTAATTCTCGAACACACACACACACACACACACACATGGTCACTTTAATCTACTCTACAAAGACATTTTAGACCCTAGATTTTGAGCTGATAATTGAATTATTTAGTGTAATAATAATAATAATAATAATAATAATAATAATAGTTATTTATATAACACTTTATTTTGAGTCAAAAGTCCTTTAAATAATATTTGAAAAGAAAAGTATAATTATGGTACAAATGAAAAATAAGGGATTATAAAAAAATCACTATTTCATGTAAACATTCCTCTTTGAAACCTCATTACAGACCTTCATTATGTGTAAAAAAAAAAAGAGGAAAAAGATCAAGAGGAAAAAAAGGCAAGAGAAAGTAAAAGCACAATGAGAAAAGAAAAAAGTGCTGAAAGATAAAGAGTTAAATCATCCCACACTTTCTGTGATGGAGGTGTAATTGACTGGATATCAGAAATTATTTATGTATTTTAAATAAGGAAAAAGGAAACACAGGAGAGATGTAGAACGCTAGATGGCATGACGTTACACTGCTAGCTCTGTCTGTTCAGCGTCTCTCTCTCTCTCTCTCTCACACACACACACACACACACACACAGACCACCCACTATAGCTTTGTGACTCAAGAGTGCAAAGTTGAGAGATTTATATACTGCACACACACATAACACACACATACTTCAAAGTGAAAGCTATCTCTTCTTCTCTCTCACACACACACACTCACTCACACACACAGTCACTAATCTGTCATGACACGGCATAGAAGGTACATGGCATACCTTATATGAGATTTTTCCATATCATGTTGGGGGGTGTGTGTGTGTGCACGTGTGCGTGTGTGTGCGTGTGTGTGTGTGCGTGTGTGTGTGTGCCACTTTGCTGTATAACCATATGTGGCAGGGTTTATGTGGTTGTGTTAATACTGATGAGCAACAACCTGTTATTGTAACGAATCTTTTGCACACTACAGCTCTGTATATCTGTTTTATGTTTTTTTAACATTTTTGAGTGATGCATATTCATATTCTACATTTCATTCCTGTAAAGGCTGCTAAACTTTTTTACATAATAGTTTACTAGTTTTTATTCTATTTTATTCTATTATATGCTGTTTGTATTATGTATCGTTGTTGCACTGTGGGACGAGGCACTAAGGAAAAACACATTACATCACTACATATATATATATATATATATATATATATATATATATAAAATAATGAGTAGGTTTAATGAGAAAGTGTGCACTTCTTAGGGCACTTTATTAAAGCTTTGGGATTATATTCCGAGGTGTGTTATGTACACGGCGAGGATTTAATACTGAAATTGCACTCAGAACTCAGATATAACTACAGACTTAAAGGCTATTTTCAGAAGTTAAATTAAAATATTCTTTAAGGGTTCTTTAGTGGTTT
>CM040459.1:116294-128750 GCA_022758105.1 Pangasianodon gigas | reverse complement strand
AGCTCGCGCATTCCGCCACCAGAGGGCAGCACGAGCACAGCGCGAGATCAAGCTCCAGGTTCTACAGAGAACCTTTCAGAGAGCTGAGAACCCTAACACACCTAAAGAACTTTTTCTTTAATAATGCAGAAAAATAAAAGTATAAACAAACACAATAATTCAGTTATAAAAGGATGAAATGAAATGGAAACAATTACAAAGAATGAGGATAAAACTAAATATAATGTAAAATAAACTACAAAAGTAAGTGAATAAATAAAAAAAATAAGTTTTAACTTAAAGATATATTGCAAATAAATGTCAAAATAGAAGAAGTACTTTAATGAAATGTTAAATAAAATCGCTAATTAATTTTATTAATTTAAAATAATAACTATTTGTTTTTAGTGTACTTAGAATTAAAACCTAAACCATTAAAACAATGCAGTGCTCTGGGGTTGCTATTTAAGTGTGTGTGTGTGTGTGTGTGCGTGTGTGTGTGTGTGTTACCAAAAGCATCTCATCTGTGCGTTCATTTAGCTCCTGGATAAAGTGTAGATCCTCCGTGTGACGCAGGTCAATTAGGGTTGCCAGAGTGGATTAATTTGGGTTGCCAGAGTGGATTAATTTGGGTTGCCAGCTTGCATTAATTTAGGTTGCCAGAGTGGATTAGTTTGGGTTGCTCGTGTGGATTAATTTGAGTTGCCAGAGTGGATTAATTTGGGTTGCCAGAGTTGATTATTCTGGGTTGCCAGAGTGGATTAATTTGAGTTGCCAGAGTTGATTATTCTGGGTTGCCAGAGTGGATTAATTTGGGTTGCTCGTGTGGATTAATTTGGGTTGCTCGTGTGGATTAATTTGGGTTGCCAGCTTGCATTAATTTAGGTTGCCAGAGTGGATTAATTTGAGTTGCCAGAGTGGATTATTCTGGGTTGCCAGAGTGGATTAATTTGAGTTGCCAGAGTGGATTAATTTGGGTTGCCAGAGTGGATTTCATGTCTCCAACATCCTTATTTTCATCTTCAGTAAGCTTCAGTTTATCCTGATCAGGGTTGCTGTGGATCCAGAGTCTATTCCGAGAACGCTGGACATCAGTCATCTCACACACACACACACACACACACACACACACTTATCCACATCTAACAGCAATTTATTGAAGCCAATCTAATAAAGAGTGGGAAAAATATTATTGTACATATTTAAATAAAATGCCTAATATCTGAATAGTTGAATTATATTTCTGTAATATAAATATCGACTCAGCAGCTCTGTGGGTTTTTATAGCGGTAGGGGCGGAGCAATATGTCAGAAAGGATCATAATCACGATACTTGAAGACGTGATATGTATCATGATATTTTGTTTTGCTGACAAACTGCCAAGAAGAAAAGGCAATGCTGAATTTTTTTTTAAATGAGTTCTGTGATATTTAACATCTAATAATATAAATGAAAATGGAAAAAAGATGAGACTAAATTTTACCGTTTTAAATACTGAGTAAAAAAAACTGAATGAACGTCAAATCAGCTGCTTCGAAGGTCAGTTTATTTAGTTATTATTTTTAAAAAAAGGTATAAAAGGTTATCGTGATACCTGCGATATCTGTGTAAAGTGTATTGAGGGATATTTTATCGCGATATTGTGGGAAACTGTATCATCACATCGCCTGAGTCACAGCGCCCCCTGCCTGCAGAAACATTTCCATCCATTTCTAATACACTCCACTGGATATTTCTACAGTTCTGCTTCAATACAGAGTTAAAGAAAACACCAGGCACAGATGTGATGTAGGGGAGGGGTTTTTTTTCTGTAATGTTTGTTTTGTATAAATCTGGCAACCTGGTGCACGTAGGCGGATATTGCGCACGGGCTCTCGGTTTATTCCCGTTATTCTGCTCACAGGAAGAGCAGGTGCACCTCTCTCTCTCTCTCTCTCTCTCTCTCTCTCTCACACACACACACACACACACACACGCTGATCCGCGCGCTGCTTTATAAACTGACCGTCGCGCGCTCCGCCATTACAGAAACGGAGGCACGAGGATGAGGATGATGGTGAGGATGATGAGGATGATGAAGATGGTGAGGATGAACACAGTGGCGGTTTTTCTTTTCCTCTCCATCACAACTGCACTTTTACACCAAACACAGGCCTTTCCTACCCCTTCTGCATCACAAGGTACCCTATAATTATTATTATTATTATTATTATTATTATTATTATTATAGAGCATTGTAATATTGATTGTTGTAATGTAAACTGATACCAAATATATATATATATATATATTGATTTTTTCCCCTCTCCTTCTTTTTCCTCTTCTTTTTCTTCTACTACTACTATTATTATTATTATTATTATTATTATTATTAGATTTATGTTATTTATGTTTATTTTTGTTGCAGTTGTCATCATTACGCTTTAATTTAATAAATTTACAGATGTAAGATCAATGTGATATATCTGAAAGTTGATGAGGTAATAGCATGCAATAAAGATTTGCAGTTTAATCACGGTATTATTAAATTATTATTAAATAAATATCTCGTGATATTGTGGTCTGTAGTAAGTTGTTTTTACTGACATTACAAAGGTTCTGAGTTGGAGAAAGCTGTTACAAATTACATATTTAAAAAATGAAACCTTGCTATGAATCACATATAAAAGATGATGAACAAAATGTCTATAAATTACATACAATAAAAATGAAAACACTTTTATAAATTACATATTAAAGAATGAAAATGCTGTTATAAATCATGTACTGAGAAATGATAAAACTGCTGGAAGTTACATATTAAAAAAAAAAATACAAAACCCGCTATAAAGTACACATTAAAAAATGATAAAAGAAAACTACTGTACACTACATATAAAAACATTTGAAATAAAACGCTGCTATAAATGACATATTTTTTAAAAAAACAATAAACTACATGTTAAAAATGAAGACATGTTTCTGTAATTTACATATTAATCCATTAGACAATTATTAAAATGTGTTATTATGATTTGTAGAAATGTGAGATGTTGTGAGTTTAACAGTTTGTTGAGTGATTAATGAAGATAATGAAGATTAAGAATTGTCCCTTTATTCCTCAGAAATATGAATGGTTATTGTAAACGTACAGGAATATGAAGAGTTGTGTAACAGTGTGTGTGTGTGTGTGTGTGTTTGTGTGTGTGTGTTGGATGTGGCTAGCGCTGTATTTCCATGGCGGTTGAATGGTTTAGCCTGTAATCAGATTACTCGTCAGGCTCGGTGCACGCTGAAGCTGCAGGTCCGATCACCGCCATGACTCACAGAATTAAACTCAGAGATTAATGTACAGAATAAAACTAAACTCAGATTCTTCCCTTCAGTGTTCGACTGAAATAACACACAGATGTTTAGCAAAGCAAGCAAACGAAAAGTAAAAAAGTAACCTGGGTTTTCATGCAAAATTCATGTGTGTGTGTGTGTGTGTGTTTATATCCTAATGCAGATAAAACAGAGTACGACAGGCAGCTAACAGAGGAGAGACCACTACAGCAGCAGGTATGAAGTTTGTGTGTGTGTGTGTGTGTGTGTGAGAGAGAGAGCCTATAATATTCCGTACAGGATTTTGTAAAGTTTTTTGTGATTGTTGCAGCCAAAAAGTTTTGATTTTGCTGCAGAATTTATTTCAAAATTTGTGTTTTTCTGAGTTTTTTGTGCTTTTTTTTTTTTTGCAGAAAATTATTTGAATTGGCGAAATTGCGTACTACAAAATTGTTTCGCACGATCTTTCGCAATGATGTTTGTTGGTCAATGAGACCTTTTAGCTGTACTCACATTCGACGCACGTGAATCAAAGAGAGCTTTGACTGAATGCGCGTTGTGATGACGTCACATGACACGTCTTGGCCCAAATCTGTGGAAAATCTGCTGTAATTTTGAAAAATTGCAAGCGCCTTTGAATATTTCGGCATTTGCGTGATTTTGCATGAATTTCTGCGACTGCAAAATTGCGAAATCCTGGAGGGACTGAACATGACAAAAACTGTAGCCATTTTAACAGTTAGTATTTAGTTCTTCTCTCTGATTAATGTTCTATCTGGATTTTATATTTATTTTGTGTTTTGTTGTTTCCTGAAAAGATTGCAGAAGCTGACAGTGAAAGTAAGACAGGTGAGTGAAAAAAAAACAGAAAAATTATTGACTACTATTTTTGAAACTGTTTGTTTTCTTACGTTTGGCTCGTAGTGTACGTAGCAACAGTGTACTGAGCATTTCTGTGTAATCAGATTAATTAAATATTTATCTGTATTTAGCCTTATAACTCCTCTTTCAGAGCCGAAGCCCACGCAGCCGTCTGAGTCCAGTCCAGACGATGATGACATCACACTGCTGAAGTCTCTGGCCGAGAAATCCAGAGAGCTGAACAACGAAACACCAAAATCAGACTCGACAGACAATCACTACACACACGACGAGACCGATTCCACCAAGAACAGGAGGCTAGCAGACGACTACGACACCACCAAGAATGGCATCGACAACAAATACCAAGGTAAAACCTGAAAACACCAAAATATAGAGCACAAATACCGGAGTTAAAACTACAAATAATGAAGAAAATACAGACAATTATGTCATAAAACTAAAATACCAACAGATACTACAAAAACAAGATAAAACTACAAACGGCAAATTTAAAACCACAAATATCAAGGTTGAAACTACAAATAAAACTCTAAATACTTAAATATAAAACAAAACTACTGAAGTAAAAACTACAAATTCAGCACAAAAGTGTAAACTACAAATACCAAGCTACATCTAAAAATGACAAAATAAAGACTACCAGTAGTGAAGTGTAACCCAGAAATACTAAGATCTAAAAACTACAAATTCTACAGTACAAACTACCAGTACAGAGTTAAAACTACAGATATCGTATAAAACATAAATATAAACCAACTACCAAGGAACAAAGAGTAAAAAAGACAAAAAAAAAAATCCAACAAGAAGTAAACTACAAATGGGAAAGTCTACAAATACTAAAGCTAACACTACAAACACTGACAGAAACTACAAATACTAAAGTTAACACTATAAATACCGACATAAAACTACAAATACTAAAATTAACACTATAAATACCGACATAAAAACTACAAATACTAAAGTTAACACTATAAATATAGATAGAAACTACAAATACTAAAGTTAACACTATAAATAATAACATAGAAACTACAAATATTAAAGTTAACACTATAAACACCGACATAAAAACTACAAATACTAAATTTAACACTACAAATACAGACATAGAAACTACAAATACTAAATTTAACACTATAAATACAGACATAGAAACTACAAATACTAAATTTAACACTATAAATACAGACATAGAAACTACAAATACTAAAGTTAACACTATGAACACTGACATAAAAACTACAAATACTAAAGTTAACACTATAAATACCGACATAAAAACTACAAATACTAAAATTAACACTATAAATACCGACAGAAACTACAAATATTAAAGCTAACACTACAAACACTGACAGAAACTACAAATATTAAAGTTAACACTATAAATACCGACATAAAAACTACAAATACGAAAATTAACACTATAAATACCGACAGAAAAACTACAAATATTAAAGTTGACACTATAAATACCGACATAGAAACTACAAATACTAAAGTTGACACTATAAATACCGACATAGAAACTACAAATACTAAAGTTGACACTATAAATACCGACATAGAAACTACAAATACTAAAGTTAACACTATAAATACCGACATAGAAACTACAAATACTAAAGTTAACACTATAAACACTGACATAAAAACTACAAATACTAAATTTAACACTATAAATACAGACATAGAAACTACAAATACTAAATTTAACACTATAAATACAGACATAGAAACTACAAATACTAAATTTAACACTATAAATACAGACATAGAAACTACAAATACTAAAGTTAACACTATAAACACCGACAGAAAAACTACAAATACTAAAGTTAACACTATAAATACTGACATAAAAACTACAAATACTAAAGTTGACACTATGAACAGTGACATAGAAACTACAAATACTAAAGTTAACACTATAAATACCAAGGTACAAACTCTAAACACTAAAATATAAACTACAGACATCAATGTTAAAACTATACACATGACCATGAAATCTACAAACACCAACATAAACACACACATTTACCACAGTAGATACCAAATACCAAAATACAAAACAAAAGTCTAAATACATTTTAAAACCCAAAATACAACAGATAAAGCAACAAACACCACAATAAACACCACACACTGAGGGAGAAACCATAAAAATGTTGATTTATAATGAGGATAGAGATGATGATGCAGAAGGCATTAGCAGTGATTTGAAAGCTTGATAAATGAAGGGCTGGCTCAGGAAGTGTGTATGTGTGTGTGTGTGTGAGAGAGAGAGAGAGAGAGAGAGAGAGAGGGGGTGGAGATAATCCTGTGACCGTCTGCTCTGTGAGACATTCAGAGTGTTAAACTCCAGTCTATCACTGCAGGACGGACACACACACACACACACACACACACACACACACGCACGTACAAACACAAAACACACTTTGTACAGTTTTACAGGTCAGTAGTTATAATAAAGGCTGCTGTTTATTACAACTGACTGTTAAATAAAGTGTAAATAAAGGAATTTTTAACAGGTACCTGTCTGCATAGCACCTTGTGGGATCGAGTGTGTGTGTGTGTGTGTACCAGAAATTACCCGGCAAATTGATCAATAACATCCTGCACGTATTTATTTATTTGCTTCTGTTTAGCTGCGTGTGATTAACTGCAACGCTGCTAACATGAAGAACGTTTTTCTTTTGCCTGCTTTTTGGAAAGAGACTAAAATACGATGAAAATGATTTCAAGTTTCACGAGTAGGATTTTAAGCCTCATACAGAAATGTCAATCCGGGCGAGTCAGCACAGATCCGATTACACAGTCAGACAGAACAGAAATGGAGCCAGAACCCATGCAGACACGGAGCAGATGCTCAATGTGACCTCACACACACACACACACACACACACACACAATGAATCACAGACACAAGCACACAAACAGACCCACATTCTCACACGTTCGTACACTTACATAACTAGCACACACTATAAAACATTTACACACAATATACAGCATTAATCATGAGCATACATAACCAGCCACACACACACACACACACACACACACACACACACACAACGTATCAGACAGGACACTTCTATCAATAACTTCAAACGCAACCTAGTTTCTGTGAAGCTCGCCCTTTTGAGCTCCTCCTTTAATCGATGAAAGATGTGGTTATTTTTAGTAACTGCACTTTTAGTTCTAATGTCTTTATTCGTTCTGAGGTTTTCGTTCTAACGTTCCCTCACAGACGATCCGGAGAGTTTACACCAGCTGGATGGAACTCCGCTCACAGCCGAGGATATTGTCCAGAAAATCGCCAATAAAATCTACGAAGAGGACGACCGTGGAGTCTTCGACAGAATCGTCTCCAAACTCCTCAAACTTGGACTGGTGAGAAGCGAGATCCTGCCTTTCAAACCTTCTCTTTAGGGTTATACTTTGGTCAGGCCCTGTTTTTAGGGTTCTAACTCTCAGATTTTTGGGTTCAGACTCTTAGTTCATCAGAGGCTGTAGGGTTCAACCTCTTGGTTAGTCCCAGTCTTTAGGGTTCAACCTCTTGTTTGTCGCAGATTTTAGGGTTTGTCTTCTTGTTTAATTCCAGTCTATAGGGTTCTGCATCTTGGTTAATCGCAGATTTTAGGGTTCTACCTCTTGGTTTATCAGAGACTGTTGGGTTCTACCTCTTGTTTAGTCTCAGTCTTTAGGGATCTACCTCATTTAGTACCAGTTTTTAGGGTTCTACCTCTTGTTTAATCCCAGTCTTTAGGGTGGTTAATCCCAGTATTTAGGGTTCTACCTCTTGGTTAGTCCTAGTCTTTAGGGTTCTACCTCTTGGTTAATCCCAGTAATTAGGGTCTCACCTCTTGGTTAGTCCTAGTCTTTAGGGTTCTACCTCTTGGTTAATCCCAGTATTTAGGGTTCTACCTCTTGTTTAGTACCAGTCTTTAGGGTTCTACCTATTGGTTAATCCCAGTATTTAGGGTTCTACCTCTTGGTTAATCCCAGTAATTAGGGTCTCACCTCTTGGTTAGTCCTAGTCTTTAGGGTTCTACCTCTTGGTTAATCCCAGTATTTAGGGTTCTACCTCTTGTTTAGTACCAGTCTTTAGGGTTCTACCTATTGGTTAATCCCAGTATTTAGGGTTCTACCTCTTAGTATTCCCAGTCTTTAAGGTTCTACCTCTTGGTTAGTCCCAGTCTTTAGGGTTCTACCTCTTGGTTAATCCCAGTAGTTAGGGTTCTACCTTTTGGTTAGTCCCCACCTGATTGTACTGAATCTTGTTAAGGCCTAGTCTAGTCCCAGGGTTCTAAGTCTTGATTAGCCCCATTTTTTCAGTTCTTACATTTACATTTACATATATGGCATTTAGTCCCAGGGTTCTAATCTCAGACTGTTAACATGTCACGGGAAGTGCGTACATCGCTGAGGCTTCTTTATATGTTGCTGTCCTGTTTTGAGGCTTGTTGTGTGACTGTTTTAAGAAATTCATCAGAATTACATTTTCCTCAGAGCGACTTCTCGGCTTCACCCAGAGATCCAAATCTGATATTCACTTTCATCACAAAGAGAATTTTTTTTTCAGTCCTTTCTTTTCATCTCTCCTAGTTTTTTCAGGCCATCTGTTCATTTTTAGAACAGACCTCCTACTCCTCCTACGCTTCGAACTCAGTTCTTCTAAACTAACACACAAACACACGCAAAATACACACACACACACACACATGCAAACACACTAACCAAAGTTTTCATTCTGTTTGTGTGTGTGTATTTTGTGTGTGTTTGTGTGTGTGTAGATCACTGAAAGTCAAGCTGACACTCTGGAGGTAGAAGTTGCTGAAGCTCTGCAGGATCTGATCACCAAAAATGCCAAGAACAACGAGATCCAGGAGCTGAACGACAACAGCAGGGTACAGTGTGTGTGTGTGTGTATATATGTGAGTGTGTGTGTATGTGTGTATGTATATACACACAATAAATAACAGCAATAAAATTTTAATATTTGTTCAAAAACATTTTATAAATTTTCTCTCTCTTTCCTTTTTGTACTTCTCTCTGCCTTTTTGTCTCTCACCCTTTCTTGCTCTTTGTCTTTTCTTCTTTCCATTTCTCCATCTTTTTCTGTCTTTTCCTGTGTTCTTTTTCTCTCCATTCCATATTTTTCATCTCTCCCCCTTTCCCTTTCTCTTTTTTCTCATTTTTATTTTTTCCTCATATCACTTTTCTCTCGTAACATTTTTCTTTCCATTCTTCTCCCTCTGTTTCTTTTCCCTCTTTCTGTTTTGTTTCTTTTACTTTTTTTACTTTCACTGTCTTCTACCTCTCTCACTCTCTCTCTCTCTCTCTGTCTCTCTCTCTCTTGTTCTCTCTCCAGGATGAGGAGGATCGTCCCAGTCGTCGGTTTGATGATGACGATGATGATGATGTTAATGATGATGATGTTGCTGGTGATGATGGTGATGATGATGGTGATGATGAAGAGCAGGAGGAGGAGATCAGAGATGCTGATGGAAACTGGGATGGAGTGAGTGAAGGAAATGACAGGAACGAAGTGAACCCTGAGGATGAACTGCAGGACCTGCAATATTTCCCCAACTTCTACAGACTGCTGAAGAGCCTGGACTCAGGTGTGTTAAGTGTGCAGTGAGGATTTTATACTGAAATTCATCAGTATTCAGAACTCAGACGTAACTGCAGACCGAAGCTCTGTTCAGAAGTTACGTGAGAGTCACGCATGTGGGCCATCGCTTATTTCGAGTTACTTATTTGAATTATTTATGGATAAAATGATGAAAGAACGTAAAGTTTCTCTGTAAGTGTATCAGATGAACGCTTGGTCAGATTATCCTTCACACATTTTCTTTACAGTAGACCGCATCGAATTAACACAAACACTGATGTTAGTTTATTAATATGACAAACACACAGTAGTGAATTAAAAGTGTGATGAAATCTCCTACATCCCGCACACACACACACACACACACATTACAATTTCATGACCTTGATAAGTCATGAATGGCTTTGTTAAATTTTGCTCATAATATAAAAGAGTAAAATGTAAAATAACAGTCTGTGCTGGATCAAGTGCTATTCTATGTGCTGCTGAATAATGAGTGTGGAAGCCATTTTGTTAAATTAAAGAGTGATTAATGTGATCATTACCACGAGGAACATAGACTCCTATTACATTTATTTCAACACTCAACATTTTCTCACTCATATATCATCATATTAGTCTTTTTTAGTTTTTATTTTTAAATTGTCCCAGGCCTTTATGTTAGATTGCAGTTCGTTTGAAAGCAAAGATTTTAAAAAATGCCATTTCCTTCTTCAGTCTGCATTTTCTATCCCTGATTATTTCGGGTTTAAAGCTGAGGGTTTGAGTTTAAAGGCTGTGCTCTTAACACTAATGAAACACCATGTCTCGGATGCTCGTACTCAATAAAAAAAAACCAGGCAACCTCGGAGGTGTGAACTACGTGCAGGTGATTTAAATAATCTGAATGTGGAGCAGAAAGAAATCTATTTCAGCAGCTGCGTAACCCGACTCTGAATACCAGCAACTTTCCCCATGTAAATATCAATGTGACTTTTGGACTTAAATCGTCGACTCTGTATGCTGCTCTATATTATTATTAAATGTGTGTGTGTGTTTTAGAGCAAGACGCTGAAGAAAGAGAGACTCTCATCACCATCATGAAGACACTCATTGACTTTGTTAAGATGATGGTGAAATACGGCACCATCACACCTGAGGAGGGCGTGTCCTACCTGGGTAAGAAGCTACACACTGTGTGGACTTTACTTCTTTACACACACCTGATGGAATAAACACTGTGTGTGTGTGTGTGTGTGTGTGTGTGTGTGTGGTGATGTTACAGTAAAATACTGAGTAAAAGTAATGAAGCAGTTACTGTTACCATCCTGAAGTTGATTATTTTCCTCTAACAGCACGTCCCCAAGTGTTTTATTCCTCTTACACCACAGCGATTTCCCAACAAGTTTTTATCTTTTAAAGAACGACACATCATACTTTTTATCCATTTATAGCTACATAAACAGGTTAGTTCCTGTTGTCACTTACGTTATAGCAGCTATAAACAGTCGTTCTCTCACCAGCCTCTCTTTTTTTCTCTCTTGAAGTTAATAAAACAAAAAAAACGCAGCTTGTTACGCATTACCGAGAAACCGCAAAGAAGCGTAAACTCCTCTGTCCTGAAGATGTCAGAAAACTTAAAGTTACAACTTTACCTCTGACTGTTACAAAGCACTGACACTGGAGACTCCTTCCATAAATGTTCCATAAACATCTCCTTACAGAAAACTTCACCATGTCAGCGATTATGCGGCGCGTCCGCTGTGTGAGTCCCTCTGAATGAGCTGTTACTATAGAAACGATAATTATATGTGTGTTTGGGAAAAACAGAAGAGGTCAATCATGACTGTGGTTCTTTTGTGTGTTTTGAAAAGCAAGCTCCCTTTATCAGAGCCACACACACACACACACACACACACGATTATACACAAAGAGCAGCTGTCTAATGTTTAGAAAAGCCATTTTTATTGTTCTCTTCCCTGCTCGCAGCTTTTTCTTTTTATTAGAAATTGTTTTCTCTTTTCCATGATGAGGCAGGAGCATCGTTTACACTTTATCTGAGAATTAATATCATTTTTAGTTAAATTAATATCTGGATATTAGTATTCGATTCATTAGAATGATTCATTCTTTTATTTGACTCAGCAGTTGGGAAAAGCAGGAATTAATAACAGAAGGTTATGAGAATGTAAAAATAAAGGAATATTGCACAAAACGTAATTTAAAGATTGTAAAAGTTTTCTGTGTTGTATTTGTTTTCATTAAGATGTTGCCCTTCCCCTTTCATTTGCATACAGGATCATGATTGGCTGTTAGATTTTATGATGCACTAACACTTATCAGTTAAAAAGTTAACATTTTGTCCAGTCTGTCTCTTCATAATACTTCATCTGAAAAGATGATAATCATGAAAAAACTCACATTTTGAAATGTAAGCCTTTTTTATTTATTTTTTTTCATTTTTACAGTTACACAATTGCTCCAGTTTTAGTTAAAATAAATGAAAGCCATAATGTGACCTGATCCGAATGTTTCATTTACGCCTCGTTGTCCCAGGGTAACGAGGCCAGGACTCTCATTAACAAAACACAGATAACGGGCTTGTTTTCTGTCCAATCGTGAGGTTGCTATGGAAACCTTTACGTACATCAGGCCAATAAAGACGGCGTGTAAATAA
>CM040459.1:80358-89857 GCA_022758105.1 Pangasianodon gigas | reverse complement strand
ATATACTGATATACTGATATACTCATATACTCATATACTGATATACTGATATACTCATATACTGATATACTCATATACTCATATACTCATATACTGATATACTCATATACTCATATACTGATATACTCATATACTGATATACTCATATACTCATATTCTGATATACTCATATACTCATATACTCATATACTGATATACTCATATACTGATATACTCATATTCTGATATACTCATATACTCATATACTCATATACTGATATACTGATATACTGATATACTCATATACTGATATACTCATATACTCATATACTGATATACTGATATACTCATATACTGATATACTGATATACTCATATACTGATATACTCATATTCTGATATACTGATATACTCATATTCTGATATACTCATATACTCATATTCTGATATACTCATATACTCATATACTGATATACTGATATACTCATATACTGATATACTGATATACTCATATACTGATATACTCATATACTGATATACTGATATACTGATATACTCATATTCTGATATACTGATATACTGATATACTGATATACTCATATTCTGATATACTCATATACTCATATACTGATATACTCATATACTGATATACTGATATAGTTATATACTGATATACTGATATACTCATATACTGATATACTGATATACTCATATACTGATATACTGATATAGTTATATACTGATATACTGATGACTAACAGAAACTCTTTCAGTATTTTTACGACTAGAAAACATTTTGGATTAAAATTCCTGCTGCTACAGAAACCAAAACCTCGCAGCCAATGATAAACTCGGTTCCATCTTCAACAACATGCACATATTTTAAACATTAGTGCTCAAGAAAGAGAATAAAAATATTTCTCAGGTAAACACCAGCACATGCAGATGTTCAGGGTTTCACCTGTACAAGAGCAGAGACTGTAGTGTTCACTCTCTCTCTCTCTCTCTCTCTCTCTATTGTCTGTCTGTCTTTCTCTCTCTCTCTCTCTCTGTGAAATCTGTAGTGTTCTCTCACTCTCTCTGTCTCTCTGTCTGTCTCTCTCTCTCTCTCTCTCTCTGAAATCAGTAGTGTTTTCTCTCTCTCTCTCTCTCTCTCTCTCTCTCTCTCTCTCTCTCTCTCTCTCTCTGTGAAATCTGTAGTGTTCTCTCACTCTCTCTGTCTCTCTGTCTGTCTCTCTCTCTCTCTCTCTATCTCTCTGAAATCAGTAGTGTTTTCTCTCTCTCTCTCTGTGTGAAAGCTGTAGTATTTGGACTTGTAGTGTGGAATGTGTTTCTCAGACAGACGATAATGAATCAGGAAGATCATGTGCACACACACACACACACACACACATTCCTCAAACCGGTGCTACTACAAATGAATCACGCCATCATTCCTCAGTACATTTCCTGTCCATCTGCTGTAGGGTCTCTGACTAACGCAGCAGTGAGACAATCACACACACACACACACACACACACACACATACTGCTGCTGCTGTTCATACGCAACAAAACAGAACATACTTCATTAGTACAAGTCTTTGTGCAAAGTTTACACACTAACAGTGTGGAGTATCTCTCCATCCTGCTCTTTCTGTGAATTTATTTAGTCATTTGTGATTGAAAAAAAAAACTTGAATGGAAAAACCCAGAATAATCATTTAAAAAATTGGCACCTAAATATTGCAGAGTTGCTTGTCTGAGGTCGAGAAGTTTGTCTATAGATAAAGACGAGATCACAACATGGGTTTGGAATAAATGACGATGAAGAGGATGTATATAGATAGATAGATAGATAGATAGATAGAGTGCTTGGAAATGAAATGAAAGATGTTCTTTGATTATTTATCAAAAGCAAAAACCTCGAACGTCACCATGACTCTGATCGGGATAAACGCCTGAACATCAAATGTTACATTACAGTCTGAGTTTGTGTGTGTGTTTGTGTTGCAGGTCATAGACAAAGTGTTTCTGCATACAGTCATTCATCGTCCTCTTTCTTTCATCATCATGCTGCTTTTCTGTTGGCTGTAAAACCAGTTTACTTCCTTGTATAAAACACACACACACACACACACACACACAATGGTGGTAAGTCCAAAAAGCCAGGCTTCACAGTAGTCACGTTTACATGGACACTTTTTTGTTTCAATCGGAATGAAATCAATCAGATTGATTAATCCGATCGCAGTGTTTACAAGAACGCTGAATAAAGTAATCGGGCTGATATGCGTGTTTACGTGACAGAATCGGATTTGATCTTCTGACATGCGCACAGTGCACGAATACACGTTTCCCACCGTTCCAACATGCAGATACTAGCAGCCACTCTCTCGCCATTGCTTCTTTTTTTTCGTTTTAAAAAGCAGACTTAACATTTGCCTATTTCAGCTGCTAATTAGAAGCCGACGAGCGCGTGATGTTTTGTGCGGTACTGCGTGTATTTATCAAGCAATTAAAATGCCCCTTCCCGAGCCCAGAACAAGGCGTCTGTGGATGAGGGTCCGAAGCAAGGACTGGTGGGACAACGTCGTCTTGCACCACTTCACAGACAAGGAGTGGAAGGAGAATTTTAGGATGACACGACAGTTATTTATGACACTATGCTCAATGGTGGAGGGGAACATGGCACCTGGTGAGGCTACGGTCAGAGCCCCAATACCGCTGACAGCCATGTGTCATACGTCATTACCTGATTTGTACGTCATTGCACATGCGCAGAACTATCTGGTTTCATTTTCAATCCGATGAAGTGTTTACATGTCCTCTCCATCGGATTAGAAAAGGTTTAAACCACCCCTTACGATCCAAATGAAATTTTAATCGGTTTTGGCCAATTCATTCCGATTGACGTGTTTACATGTGACTTTTTAAATCTGATTGTGCTTCTAGTCCAATTACGATCGGATTATTAGTGTCCATGTAAACGCAGCTACTGACACAGAAAATGATCCAGTAGTGAAAGGAGGTTGGATCAGTATAATATGGGCTGCCAAACGTAAAACGTTTTTGTATTTAACATTTATCTTTAACAATCAGATTTTTATTTAATATTTACATTTAACATTTACAGAGTGCACAGTGGTTTAGTGATTAACACTGTTGCCTCACACCTCCAGGGTTGGGGGTTTGAATCCAATCGAATGTGTGTGTGTGTGTGTGTGTGTGGAGTTTGCATGTCCTCCTCATGCTTCGGGGGTTTCCTCTGGGTACTCCGGTTTCCTCCCTCAGAAGTGATGTTTTAGCTCTACTTACATAATTTGGAATTTTGTAAATGTATTAAATTTGCTTTGTCTAGTATAAAAAAAGGGATGTGATTAGAAATAATAGACGTTATTAAAGCATTATTAAAGTTAAATGTGTCTCAGCCAATCACGAGCCACGGCCAGACACCTGCTTTACGAGCCGTAATGTCACGTCTCGTGTACGCACACGTGAGTGATTAGCCTGGGACAAAGCTAATTTAAGACGAGGTCTTAGTCTGTCAAGTGAAAGTAATGACTCCTGAAATCTGAACACTTGCAGGGGCGAGCATGTGTCTTGACCTACTTAATGTATCCTAGAATGCACTGCAAATCAAACCCACCACAACAAAAAGAAGCTGCCTAAATCTCCAACTGTGCCAACTTTTAAAAATAAAAAGCTCTGAGCCTGTGAGCTGTGATTCTGCATCAGACTTCTGCAGTATTCAGACTGTTCATTAGTCCGAGTCTTTCTGAAAACTCAACACGACATTATGCTAATGATAGCATCAGATAACGACTACAGCCACCATTTTTACCAGAGAAACAGTAACACATGACCACTTTTCACTCAGAACAGCAGTTTCTCACATCCTGGATAAATCTCCCGTATGGTGTCATTTTGGAGTTTTTTAAATCATCGCCTTTTGTAACACAGTAAAGCTGTGTGTGTAAAACTGTGTTATGTTTCTGTAGGAAAATATATTTCACAACACACTTAAGGAAGAGAAACGGAAGCTATTAACACAGACTGATCCAGCCTGGGGCATATTAACCCCTTCATGCCCAGTGTCTCCACTTATCCATCATCAGCTTTAACTCTGCTTTTAAAAATATATAAAATATAAATCACCTCCAAATCATTGAACCTCATTACTGTAATTTCATGTAAAGCATTATTCTGATTTCTGCTTCATCATGCAACAGTCTTAACCTGCAAATGTCAAGAATATTGCATTATTATGTTAAAAAATGATAATTTCTACAATTTTAGACCTGAATGTTTGTTTATAAACAGGTTGGAAGAATCTTTTTTTTAAATTTCAGATATAATGTTTTGGGATTCCTGCACAATCCATTCTCTTTCTTCATAATATAAGGTTTTGTTGTTGTTTTTAAAAATCCGAATTCATATGACATGCAATTTTTAAGTAATAAACATCTAAAGAATCTGGATAATTTTAAATCATTTACACATGAAAGGGTTAAAAGGTAATTTCATAAATGTGATTTATTATGTGGTTGTAATGAAAGGTGAAAGAAAGCAGAAGCGACACAGACGCTGTTTAATCACACCAAAAACCCTCACACAATCTCATCATCTACGCAAGAGAGGGCTCTATTGTTCTCATTTCAAAGCGCACACACACACACACACACACACACACACGGCTGTCTGTAGATAAAGACTACGCAGGTGTTCACAGGTTTGTATATCAGCACCATGGAAACCAGAGCTTCAGAAAAACAGCAGTGATACGAGGACAAAGATGCACAGACCCCCATTTACAGGTGTGTGTGTGTGTGTGTGTGTGTGTGTCATTTACAAACTTGATTAAACACACAAAAAAAGCTGATTTACATGTAACATGAAATGTAATTTCGTAAGCTCGTCTTAAGCCGAGTTCACAATCGCTTTCGTAGGTAAAAAAATCGCACTTTGTAAAATTATTATTTGGTCATGAGCTGAGATCAGTGTCTTAAAATATATACATACATAGTATGACACAATTTACTGCCATGGCGACCAAAGATGTCCGATGTCAAAGTTGTGTCAGTGTGAGAAATTTCTGATTAAAGTCTCAGAGTGTGAGCGCTGCTACGACGCTCGTCTAAAATCCACCAATAGGAGGACGGCATATTTGCAGGGCAGCTCCAGATACAGTAGCGGCGACGGCGATAAACGAAAAATACTAATGGACGGAAAAAAAAACCCTTATTACCTCAAGCTCATGTTGTGCTTATGCGAGCTGGTTTTCTGCAGGATTTCAGGATTTATGCTGTAAACAGGACGTAGTCATTTTCTGTAATCGCAGGTCTATCGTTAGAGGATCTTCATCGTATAATCTGACAGGGAGAAAACATGCTCTCACAGCGGCTGTTACACAACTCAGAACAGAGTTCACTGGGAGTCGTGACGAGTGATCTTAAAACACTGAACGCTGAAGTCACACTGTGGATGTTTTTACCCTCAAAAGTGTAAATCAGAGGACAGAGTCAAAGCGAAATCACTGCAAAGTCAATGCAAGCAGATCATCACCCTTAGATTAATTTATAAACCTGAACGTCACTTCAGGAACAGCGGCAGTGTGTGAACCAACACGCCTGAAGAGCAGCTATTACATTTGTGGAAGTCTGTTTACTCCATATTACAAAATTACAGCATTGACTGGGTTTTAATACAGAGAAGATTTATCAAGATTTATTGAGAAAGAGAGAGAGAGGGAGAGAGAAGAGAAAGAAAGAGGCAAAGAGAGGGAGAAAGAGAGAGAGGCACCATAACCCCCATCCACCCTAACCCCACTTCAATTCCTTACTTCAATACTTCCTGTGTTCCTGTGTTATCATTAATGTATATGATGTTGCATTACTGTTTTTTCACTTTATGTCTTGTTCAGTTCCTTCTTCTCTTGCTCTGTTGTATATTGCTTTGGCAATACAAAATATTTTGTCATGCCAATAAAGCAAACATTGAATTGAATTGAGAGGCAGAGAGAGAGAGGGAGAGAGGCAGAGAGAGAGCGAGAGAAAGAGACAGAGGGAGAGAGAGACAGAGAGAGAGAGGCAGAGAGAGAGAGAGAAAGACAGAGAGAGGCAGAGGAAGAGAGAGAGAGAGAGAGAGAGAGAGAGGTCAAAGTATGTTATGATGATGAGGTCCTGAGTCAACACTTTTGTTCCAGCAGCTGGCGTCCATGTCATTCAGTCTCTCTCTGACACACACACACACACACACACACACACACACACACACTGTGTCGTCACCTGTGCCCTTCTCTCTCTCTCTCTCTCTCTCTCTCTCTCTCTGTTAGCTCAGGTGATGAGACAGAGACTGATGTGTTTAATTTCCTCTTGGGATCAGTAAAGCGTTATCTTATGATTCTGATCATCAAACTGCTAACCAACATTTCTCACTGTAAACTTCTAATTCTTTAAAAATTGTAATTAATGTTGTTTTTCTGTCAGTAGATGAGGTTATAAATGCACACTGTGTTTCTGTGGAAAGTTTTCAGAAATATGTAAAGGCAGAACTTTAATAACCTGACCATGATGAGGATTTTCACAGGCTGCAACACAAGTTTTTATTATTTTTATTTTTATTTGTAAGGATGTAAACTTTTGCACGCCAGAGACACCAGGAGATGTGCGGGGTTTTTTTTATCTTCTTTTATTTGTTCTTTTCAGTTTTTCTGATTCAGGTCTCAGTCTTGACTCAGCTCAGACCCTGTGCCTGAGAGTGATGGCTGTGTTTCTGTCGCCCTCTGCTGGCTGAGTGTGAGAATGACAGTACATTAGTCACACAGCAGAGGGCGCTGCTGCTTTACTTTACACCTCAGAACCTCAGGGCAGCTTCATAAACAATTTCATCTGCTTTATTCTAGAAAAGTAATAATAAATAAAATGAATTACAGTTACAGCACATTCACCTTCCCGAGTAAAGATACACACTAAAGGTATAAAATGTGATATTAACTCAAGAGAGAGAGAGAGAGAGAGAGAGAGAGAGAGAGAGAGAGAGACGGTGAGAGTTTACTGAAAACAATTAGATTTAAAAAATTATATTTAATATTAATTAATTTTGATTTGGCAGAATGTTATAGACTTTACTGTACAGTGAGCAAAATATACATACGCTCAGTCTGAACACTTCCTGAGAGAGACTCTGACTTTTACAGTCCTTTATTTTAACCACTCGTTATGTGTCCACCATTTTTACATCAAATAAATAGCAGTTATAAATACCTGAATGAATAAATAAATAAATAAATAAATAAATATCAATAGTTTATTGCATAAATGGAGAGGAGGGAGGGAAGGAGAGAGAAAGAAGAGAAAGAGACAAAGATACAGAGATACACTAAGAGAGAGAGAGAGAGAGATGGGGAGAGAAAAACAAAGAACAAGAGAGAAAGAGTGAGATAGAAACAGAGATGGAGAGAGAGATAGAGAGAGAGTGATGGAGAGAGAGAAAGATACAGAGAGAAACAGAAAGAGAGACAGAGAGACGCTAAGAGAGAGAAAAAGAGAAAGCGATACAGAAATATATATATATGACAGAGAGAGATAGAGAGAGAAAGAGAGAGAGACAGAGACAGAGAGGAGGGAAGGAGAGAGAAAGAAGAGAAAGAGACAAAGATACAGAGAGACACTAAGACAGAGAGATGGGGAGAGGAAAACAAAGAACAAGAGAGATGAAGAGAGAGAAAAAGATACAGAGAGATTGATTTTGATTTTTAACAAAACTTTATTAAAACCATTTTTCTTTCATACGAGTTCTTTACATTATTTCTACTTCTTTCTCCAAATCCATTTACAAAAGTTATTTCTCCGTAATTTACAGACACAGAGAGAAACAGAAAGAGAGAGACAGAGAGACGCTAAGAGAGAGAAATGGGGAGGGGAAAGAGTGAGATAGAAACAGAGAGAGAGAGCGAGAGAGAGAGAGAGAGAAACTGTGTATAATCTTCACGATATAGAGATGCACTGTTTCTTTAAGCACCAGTCTTCACAGTGACTCATTTCCCCCATAGCTGCAGGGAGTGTGTATGAGTGTGTGTGTGTGTGTGTGTGTGTGTGTGTGTATGTGAGAGAGAGAGAGAGAGAGAGAGAGAGCATAATGAGATAAGCCCTGGCCCTCACTAAGCTGAGGATGATGTAGCCTCGATGACATCATGTCCGAACAATCTCCAAAAACTGGATCTAATTAGAGAGACAGAACCTGAAGCTCTCTAGTGTTCCTGTACACTGCTTATAACACACACACACACACACACACACACACACACAAAACTCTTCTTGTCCTGCCCCGAGTGTGTGTTAAACACTCGTACACGTTACAGAGCAGTCCTGTGTGTAGTATGACCCCTTTCTCCCTACAGAGTGTACTATGTAGTGAACAGGGTGTGGTTTGTGACTAGGCAGCTGATGATGTCATTCTGCGCTCGGCAGCCATGTTGGAGTTTCTTCTCCGTGCTCCGTGAATCACCGTCTATAAACGTAATGAAAAACTTTTCCTCATCAACACAAACAGAAACACAATGTTTCTCAGAAAACCCAGGTTAGGTTTTGTGGCGAGAGAATTGAAGTGTAAAACTGTGTAAATGTTTAAGGTGTTGTTGTGGTGAAGGTTTCTGTAAGGAGATGTTTATGGAATGTTTATGGAAGGAGTCTCCAGTGTCAGCGCTGTGTAACAGTCAGAGTTAGAGATGTAACTTTACGCTTTCTGATGTCTTCAGAACAGAGGAGTTTACGCTTCTTTACGGTTTCTCAGTAACATCACAAGCTGTGATTTTTTGAGAGAATACACACCCACTCAACACACACACACACACACCCACTCAACACACACTCACCCAACAGACACGCCCACCCAATACACACTAACCCAACTTACACACCCACCCATCACACACACCCTCACCCACCCATACACTCCCATAACCACTCCCCCCACACACATATATACACACACACCCATAACCTCTCCCACTCGCATGCACACACACCCACTGCACACCCAACACCCACCCACCCAAACCACATACCCACACACACACACAGGTTTATGATATAGTGTAAAAACATATTTATTGAAGAGAGTATACAGTGGCACAGCGTTGTGTCGTTACAACAGTACAGTATTACAGCTGCTCATCAGTCTCTCAGACAAACAGCCTTAATGAGATGGATATTTATAATAAACAAAAGGATACAGTTTTCACAGGCTGAGAAAACACGTCCCACACACACACACACACACGCACACACGCACGCACACACACACGCACACACACACGCACGCACACACACACGCACGCACAGGCCCTTAGACACATACGACAGAGATCCAGAATTAAATTGTTCACAAGTAAATAAAAAAAGAAAACGCAAGACAGACACACTGATACACACGGCTCCGTGATCGATTTCCTGACGAGTAGAAAAAAAAGACACAATAAGAAAAATGAAAACAAAAAATAAATTGGTCCTAGCATTAACATGCATCTGCTGTTTGAATAT
>CM040459.1:75358-77858 GCA_022758105.1 Pangasianodon gigas | reverse complement strand
CCAAACACTGGACACAGACACACACACACACACACACACACACACACACACATTACCCACGTTTACTTCACTGGAAGGTTCTGGAAAGAGCTGCAGAAGTTTCGGCTGCTTTCACACTAGTCCTGCGCTGAGGGCCAGGAACATGGCGTTAGAGCGTCCAGCGTACGACTGAACAGAAATTAGTGAGTTTATCTGTCTACATTTATTAACTACAGAGATCTCACTGATTCTGTAATAATGTGTTTAAATAGAAATATCTCCTCATGAACCTCCTCCTACTGGCTCCGCCTACATCCTCAGCTGCGACCTGATTGGACGGATGATTAAAAAATGCACTTCAGCGTTGTCTTTTTAAAAAAATAAAGCTAACCTTTTTTTTTTTTTTTTTCCCCAGATGTTTGGATTTGCATTTGAGGAGCACTTGTCTAGTGTGAAAGCAGCTCTGAAGAACAACTTCCTGTTCTGCGTTTCCACCAGGACACTTTAGGAAAACAAAGACACTGACGACGCTAATATTGTCAATTTATCATTTATCATGCTAACATTTATGGTTTTTTTTTTTTTTTCCACTCCACCAGGTGGCATTTCTGATTCATCACTTAATATAAAATATTAAAAAGTGATGAAAATATTCTGAATTCATTTATTGGATTATAATCAGTTCTAGAATAACGAGAGTTTCCTGAGATTTACCGAATTATAAAAGCATTTATGGAGAATTCTGAAAATTCTGTTTATTTTGACAAACGCAAAAAAGGAATTCGATCTAAACTTGCACTGTATTCATCTTCCGTCATCTGGGAACATCTCACCCTGAGCATCTCACCCCGAGCATCTCGCCCCGAGCATCTCAATGTGAGCATCTCACCCTGAACATCTCAATGTGAACATCTCAATGTGAGCATCTCAATGTGAGCATCTCAATGTGAGCATCTCAATGTGAGCATCTCACCCTGAACATCTCAATGTGAACATCTCAATGTGAGCATCTCACCCTGAACATCTCAATGTGAACATCTCAATGTGAGCATCTCACCCTGAACATCTCACCCTGAACATCTCACCCTGAACATCTCAATGTGAGCATCTCACCCTGAACATCTCAATGTGAGCATCTCACTGTGAGCATCTCGCCCTGAACATCTCACTGTGAGCATCTCGCCCTGAACATCTCACTGTGAGCATCTCGCCCTGAACATCTCACTGTGAGCATCTTGCCCTGAGCATCTCGCTCTGAACATCTCGCCTGAACATTTCGCCCTGAGCATCTCACTGTGAGCAT
The DNA here is from genome assembly GCA_022758105.1 of Pangasianodon gigas. Lineage (NCBI taxonomy): Eukaryota > Metazoa > Chordata > Actinopteri > Siluriformes > Pangasiidae > Pangasianodon > Pangasianodon gigas. Next base: position 76,576 of record CM040459.1, on the reverse strand, counting down.
CTCGCCCTGAACATCTCGCCCTGAACATCTCACTGTGAGCATCTTGCCCTGAGCATCTCGCTCTGAACTCTGAACTAGGAGTGGAGAAATCCTCCTGCATGTGCTGTTTTTATGGAAAAACCGAACTGCACACTTCAACACACTAATTCAATCAGACTGTTTAATCAGCAACGAATAAACAAAATAGCGGATAAAAACAGACCATGATATCCATCAGCGTGACAGAACGATTTACTGTAACGCAACACAGTTACGCAACGTTCTCAGAAACGCATCGCTAAAAAGTTCCTGGAACTAAATTTAGTCTCTGGTGGAAACGCAACTCGCACTGGTACTCAACTCAAACCTTAAACTCAGAGCGTGATATCGGTGTGATGATGTTACCATGGTGACGAATACAGTGAGTATGTCTCACTCACAGACACACACACACACACACACACACACACACACACACACTGCAGCATGCAAGTGAGTCAGAAACACTTCACACTGTGACACACACAGTTCACGTGCAGGTAAACACACACACACACACACACACTTACTTCCATCAGCCTTAACCTCAAAATGCTAAAACTCTCATTTATTAACTTTATACACCATTCTGGATTCTGATTGGTCGGAAGGTGTTGATTATTTTCCTGTAACTGCACTAATGTGATTTCTGTACAGTTAAAGCTGATCATAAACACCTGCTGCTGATTACACATCTGTCATGTGCATGCCCAAAAGGTCAAAGGTCAAAGGTGTTACATTCTCACACACAATGCAGAGAAAGAATGACTAACGACCTTGTAGATGGGTGTGACCTTATCACCATTTCACACACGCACACACACTCACTCACTCTCTCGCACACACACTACTCACTCTCTCGCACACACACACACACACTCGCACACACACACACACACACACACACTCGCACACAGTAGTTCAGGCCACTTTCACAGGAGTTCCAGCTTTAAATGAGAGGAGAGAGGGATGACTAGAGAACAACTCGTCTAACAGAGAGAGAGAGAGAGAGAGAGAGAGATCAGTAACACTCACAGCACAAAAGTAAAAGAAAAGAGCAAAAAAACAATATAAAAACATGAGATGGAAAAAAAGAGATGGAAAGAAGTGTCTAGAGAATGAGCTGTGTGTGTGTGTGAGTGTGTGAGAGAGAGAGAGAGAGAGAGAGAGAGTGAGAGTGTGTGTGTGTGTGTGTGTGTG
>CM040459.1:36407-46498 GCA_022758105.1 Pangasianodon gigas | reverse complement strand
GTGCATTGTGGGATTTTTTAGCGAGCGATTGTTCCAGTGCATTGGAAGGATTTTTCGATTGTTTCATATCCTCACTTCCTGTCACCTAAACGAAGACTGTTTTGAGTTCATTAATGTGAAATAAAATCTATCAGTGTGTGTTCAACTTCAACAACATTAGACACATACACTATATGGCCAAAAGTATGTGCACCCCTGATCATCACACCCATACACATGTGGTTCTTCTCCAAACTGTTACCACAAAGTCAGAAACACACAATTGTATAGAATGTGTTTGTGTGCTGATATCCTCCAATAAATAAATAAATAAATAAATACTGCTGCTTATAGTAATTATAAATAATGACTGTTCATCCTGTTACTTTTAGAAAACATTTCACTGCAGAAAAAAGAAATAATGTCTGTATAAGTTTCCTTTCGTTCTTTCTTTCTTTTTCTTTCTTTCTGTCAGTCTTTTCTTTCTTTCTTTCTTTCTTTCTTTCTTTCCTTCCTTCTGTCAGTCTCTCTCTCTCTCTCTCTCTCTCTCTCTCTCTCTCCATCACTATAACAAACCCGGAAATAAACAGATTGAAACATTAGCTCTCGTGGTGTGAGAAATGTGGAATCTCTCTTTCCCCCGCAGGAATCACGAGTTAAATAGAAAATACCGAGTAATAATTAATTAATTAATTAATTTGTATAATGGTGTAATATAACTGTGTAACAGGTGTATAATAAAAGTCACATTTCCGCTCATTTCTCTTCAGTGAACTGTTTCTGTTTTTCGTGCAGAACTTTAATGGCGTCTATTATTATTATTATTATTATTATTATTATTATTATTATTAATAACAAAGAAGTTGTTTTATTTATTAAAAGTTTATGAAATGTAGTTTGTGGTATATTTTTTCTGTATGAATGTTCGTTCTGACCCGGAAGTTGTACAGGACTTTTATTTGGGCAGCGCGCGTAGTGAACCCGGAAGTTATTTTTTTATTTACGCTGGTAAAGATGGCGGACATGGACGAGCTGTTCGGCAGCGATGGAGACAGCGACAATGAACAACGCGGTAATGATTTATTCCACTTATTTTTAATTCATTCGCTTCAAAACGGGAGTTTTGTCCCGTGTCGCGTGTTTTAATGGTTTATCCGCACTGTTTTGTGTTGTTTCTCGGCTTTAGTGATTAAATGTAGTGAGTTAGTTGTGATTAGTGAGCGGTTATTATTATAAATATGTTTATTATTGTTATTATTATTTTACGTGTTACTTCTTCATCACACTGATAGAAGCAAACGTGGATATTTTTCATTAAAACCATACCATGATATGTTTATGAGCCACAATAAAAGATTAGGAAGTGATTTTTAATTTATTCCACAGCGCTGTTGAATCCTGCATTCTGATTGGTCAGAAGGTGTTGATTAGTTTTCTGACAGTAATGCAGCTGCTGACTGCTCACAGGTTTATATTACTAAACCCGGTAGTTTATTTATTTATTTATATATATATAAGGTTTACTGTAAGGAGATGTTTATGTAACGTTTATGGAAGGAGTCTCCAGTGTCAGCGCTTTGTAACAGTCAGAGGTAAAGCTGTAACTTTAAGTTTTCTGACATCTTCAGGACAGAGGAGTTTACGCTTCTTTGTGGTTCTCAGTAACATGCGTAACAAGCTGCGGTTTTTTTTGTCTTATTAACTTAAAGAGAGAGAATAAAGAGAGGCTGGTGAGGGAATGACTGTTTATAGCTGCTATAACGTAAGTGACAACAGGAACTAATCTGTTTATGTACCTATAAATGGATAAAAAGTTTGGTGTATCGTTCTTTAAAAGATAAAAACTTGTAATTGTTGGTAAATTGCTGTGGTGTAAGAGGAATAAAACACTTGGGGATGTGCTGTTAGAGGAAAATAATCTCCAGTGTCAGAGGTAAAGGTGTAACTTTTCTGACATCTTCAGGACAGAGGAGTTTACGCTTCTTTGCGGGTTTCTCAGACAACAGGAACTGCCTCGTTTAACATTAACATTAACATTAAATGTAATTATAAACGGATAAAAAGTACGACGTGTTATTCTTTAATAAATAAAAACACTCAGGAACAGGTATAAAACCCTCAGGTTGTGCTGTTATAGGAAATAATCAATAACTTCAGGGAGGTAACAGTATCTCTGCTTCATCACAGCACCACACACGTCAACATCCTGATCATCTTTCTCTTTCTTTCGTTCTCAGATTCCGGGTCCGGCTCGGGTTCCGGGTCCGACTCGGAGCAGGAGAGGCCGCGCTCGGCCAGTAACGCCTCGGGCAGCGGGAGCGACAGGGATCAGGACGACGACGATGACGATGATGATGGTCACGATGGTGGCAAGCCGAGCAACAAAGAGCTGTTCGGAGACGACAGTGAAGACGAGCGAGGCAGCGACAACCAATCAGAGCACTCGGGGAATGATAACCAATCAGACGCCAGTGAGCACTCGGAGGCGGAGCAACACAGTGGTTCAGAGGGACGTCACGAGGAGGAAGACGACGATGAAGCTCACAGGTGGGAAATCCTGAACATTACATACATGTTATAACTTCATCATGACTGTGTATTAACAGCTGTGCTGCCTTAAATATTGTCCAGTCACAGGTCAGATGCAGGAAGCCCCGCCTCTGGGGCAGGAAGCCCCGCCTCTGGGGCAGGAAGCCCCGCCTCTGGGGCAGGAAGCCCCGCCTCTGGAGCAGGAAGCCCCGCCTCTGGAGCAGGGAGTCCCGTCTCTGGGGCAGGGAGTCCCGCCTCTGGACCAGGAAGTCCTGCCTCTGGACCAGGAAGTCCTGCCTCTGGACCAGGAAGTCCCGCCTCTGGAGCAGGGAGCCCCGCCTCCGGCGCAGGAAGTCACCATTCTGGGAGAGGAAGTGTCACGCCGATGTCGGACCACTCAGACGGAGAAGGCTCGATGAGAGACGGTCACTCGGGAGATGAGAAGTGGGGGGGCGAGGGGAAAAGCGGCAGCCCGCGGTCTGACCAATCAGAGGACGAGGAGAAGCAGCGTAACTCAGACGAAGAGCGAGATCACTCCGACGATGAGGGGAGGGAACACAAGTCTGGTGGGTGGAGCCAAAAGATCACATTTATAAACTGTTTGCGTACAGAAGAAAATTAAAGTGTGTTTAATATCGAAGTGTGAGTCAGATCTTTAAAAATGATTCAGCAGGAAGTGTTCTAGTTGTTTTTTTAAACTACTCTCTTTCTTTCTGTTCTGTTCTCTCTCTCTCTTCTAAACAACTTTCTTTCTTTCTCTCTTTATGTGTTTATTTCTCTGGTCATCTTTCTTTCTGTCTTTCTTTCTTTCTTTCTCTCTTTATGTGTTTATTTCTCTGGTCATCTTTCTTTCTTTCTGTCTTTCTTTCTTTCTTTCTTTCTCTCTTTATGTGTTTATTTCTCTGGTCATCTTTCTTTCTGTCTTTCTTTCTTTCTTTATGTGTTTATCTCTCTGGTCATCTTTCTTTCTGTCTTTCTTTCTTTCTTTCTCTCTTTATGTGTTTATCTCTGGTCATCTTTCTTTCTTTCTTTCTTTCTTTCTCTCTTTATGTGTTTATTTCTCTGGTCATCTTTCTTTCTGTCTTTCTTTCTTTCTTTCTTTCTTTATGTGTTTATCTCTCTGGTCATCTTTCTTTCTGTCTTTCTTTCTTTGGGTTTATCTGTCTGTCCTTTCATTCTGGCCATTTTTCTGTCTGTCCTTTCATTCTCTCTCTCTCTCTCACACGCTCTTTCTCTCTCTCTCTTTCTTTCTTTCTTTCCTTTTGTTGTCTCTTGCCTTTCGTTCTGTCTTTCTTCTTGGCTGTTTCTGTTCTTTTTTCCTCTTTGTCTGTCCTTACCTTGTGTCCATCTGTCCTTTTTTCTTTCTTTCTTTTCTCCTTTCCATTCTCTCTCTCTCTCTCTCCCTCTCTCTCTCTCTCTCCCTCTCTCTCTCTCTCTCTCTCTCTGTGTGTCGTTCAGGTTCGGCTAAAGGCAGTGACAGCGAGGACGACTTTGTGGGACGGAAGAAGAAGAAAGTGGCGTCTGATTCTGACTCGGACAGTGACGTGGGGACACAGAGGGGTGAGGACTTACACCTCCATCCACTCACTCACTCTTCTTCTTCTTCTTTTTTTTCTTCTTCTTACTAAAACTACTACTGTTAATACTGCAGCCCTCCTCTGGGTTGACATGGTAACCTGTTTTTCATCGAGCACACCCTCGTCCTCGTTCCTGACACATTTCAAACTCTACACTTGAGTATAAACCACTGTTTATTAGCTTCTTTAGAACGCAGACGTCCACAGTCTGATCACGTCATCGACACGTTAAACACGTGGCGCTGTGATCGCTCCTGATTGGTGGAGAGATTATTTTTGGTAAAGCTGATTTATTTCCTGAAAAAAGGCCGAGGGGAAAGTGCTGTGATGGTGAACATAGTGTTGAGGTGCCAAAACTTATGGCGTTTATGTGTTCAGGTAAGAAAAGTGCAGCGGACGATCTGTTCGGAGAAGCAGACGACATCTCATCAGACAGCGATAATGAGAAACCGCCCACACCTGGACAACCGCTGGTGAGACACACCTTCACACACCACACCTGAAAGTCATGACATCATCGTCTGTGGTGATGATGATGATGATGATGATGATGATGATTGTGATGATGATGATGATGATGATGATGGTGCAGGATAATGAGGAGGGTATGGAAGGAGAGCAGCAGGAGGAGGAGCCGCTTCCAGAGACCCGGATAGAGGTGGAGATCCCTAAAGTCAGCACGGATTTGGGAAGCGACCTTTACTTCGTCAAACTGCCCAACTTCCTCAGTGTGGAGCCGAGGTGTGTGACTGTGTGTGACTGTGTGTGACTGTGTGTGACTGTGTGTGACTGTGTGAGTGACTGTGTGTGTGTGTGTGACTGTGTGTGTGTGTGTGAGTGACTGTGTGAGTGACTGTGTGAGTGACTGTGTGAGTGACTGTGTGAGTGACTGTGTGAGTGACTGTGTGTGTGACTGTGTGTGTGTGTGTGTGTCTGTTTTAACCCTTTGTTTCAAAACAGATCAATACATATAATTTACCTCTTTCCCTCCTTCTCTCTCTCTCTCTCTCTCTCTGTCTCTTTCTCTGTTTCTCTCTCTCTCTCTGCCTCTGTCTCTCTCTCTTTCTCTCTCTCTCTCTCTCTCCCCCTCTCTCTGTCTCTGTCTCTCTCTCTCTGTCTCTCTCTGTTTCTCTCTCTCCCCCTCTCTCTCACTCTATCTCTCTCTTTCTCTCTCTTTCTCTGTTTCTCTCTCTCTCTCTGCCTCTGTCTCTCTCTCTTTCTCTCTCTCTCTCTGCCTCTGTCTCTCTTTCTTTCTCTCTCTCTCTCTGTCTCTCTCTCTCCCCCTCTCTCTGTCACTCTCTGTCTCCCCCCCCGCCGTCTCTGTCTCTCACTCCAGGCCGTTTGATCCTCAGTACTATGAGGATGAGTTTGAGGATGAGGAGATGTTGGATGAAGAAGGCAGGACCAGGCTGAAGTTGAAGGTGGAGAACACTATCAGGTGGCGCAGTCGCCGTGACGACGAGGGGAACGACATCCGTGAGAGCAACGCGCGTATCGTTAAATGGTCAGATGGCAGGTACGAGGTTCCACGTGCAGTGGTTCTGTTTATACCAATAGCCAGATGTACTCTGAGTAACTGTCCACGTCATCGTGGTAACCGTGGTAATCGTCCATGTTATCGCGGTAACCGTCCAAGTCATCGTGGTAACTGTGGTAACCTTCCACGTCATCGCGGTAACCGTGGTAACCGTCCATGTTATCGCGGTAACTGTCCAAGTCATTGTGGTAACAGTGGGAACCGTCCATGTTATCGAGGTAACTGTGGTAACCTTCCACGTCATCGCGGTAACCGTCCTAGTCATCGTGGTAACCGTGGTAACCGCCCACATCATTGCGGTAACTATTCATATCTTCACGGTAACCTCATGTTGTCATACTGAAGTTAATACAGACTTTAACTGCTTTCTGTGATGTCAGTGTTTTATTTCCTTTAGTGAGAATGTGATGAATAATGGAGTGAAACTTTAAGTGAAATTAATTCTAACGTGAAATTAATCACTAATATAAATATGATTCTGTTTCTTCTGTGTGTATTTGTTCATTCTGAGGTTAAAGACTGCCTGCATTGATTTATCTCTCTCTCTCCCTCGTTCTTTCTCCTGTGTGTGTGTGTGTGTGTGTGTGTGTGTGTGTAGCATGTCCCTGCACCTGGGTAATGAGGTGTTTGATGTGTATAAAGCTCCTCTGCAAGGAGACCACAATCACCTGTTCATCAGACAGGGCACGGGACTGCAGGGCCAGGCGGTGTTCAAAACCAAACTCACCTTCAGGTAGGGCACTACAGAGAACCCCTCTGACACTGGAGACTCCTTCCATAAATGTTACGTAAACATCTACTTAATTTTAGAAAACTTCACCATATTAACAATTTTTCAATCTGTGTATAAAGTGGAGCGTCTGCAGTACCGCTGGACACGTCCCTGTGAATGAGCTGTTACTATAGAAACCATAACGTATCAGAACGAGCGCATTAATATAAACCTGCGCTACTGTCAGAGCTGCTGTTATAGAGAATTAATCAACACCTTCTGACCAATCAGAGTCCAGAACTCAGTTAAAACTTATAACACAAACAAGTTTGCATTTAAACCAACGGTTAAGGTGTAAAACGTTGATAGTTTTACTGATTGCGCCTCTGTGTGTGTGTGTGCGCGCCTGTGTGTGTGTGTGTGTGTGTGTGTGTGTGTGTGTGTGTGTGCGCCTGTGTGTGCGTGTGTGTGTGTGTGTAGACCCCACTCGACAGACAGCGCCACTCACAGGAAGATGACTCTCTCTCTGGCTGATCGATGCTCCAAAACACAGAAGATCAGAATTTTGCCGATGGCCGGCCGAGATCCAGAGTCACAGAGGAACGAGATGATAAAGGTTTCACACACACACACACACACATGCGCGCACACACACACACACACACACACACGCACACCAGCCGAGTCAGTCTCAGATTCTCCACAGAGAACATCCAAAAATGTAATTACTGATCATACACACTACAAGATAATATCCTTTTCACTTTTATTAGGTTTATTTGCATTAAATATAAAGTTCATATCATCATTTTTATTTTTAAAACTCGGTTTGTTGTTGCTGAAGCATGTGATTTAAACCCACGACAAGTCACACGACACGACACTGATGTGAAGTTTACACATTTTTCCTTTTAAAATTAACAAACAATATTTTTGATACAATATTTCTTATTATATATGTATTAAAAAAAAAACACTGAAAAAGAATTTACTTTTTTTAAGTTTAAGTACATTTTAACATCACATCAGCTGCAATTTGTAAATATTTACGCAAAACAAAAATTGAAAAAGACAGCACGATACCTGTGACATAATTTATCATGATATGGATTTTATATCATCGTATCACCCAGCCCTACTTCTGCACTCTGTTATGTAAGTTTTATTATTACATTACTTTTTATAATTTCATTTTTTAACGACTTGATTGCACAGCACTCTGAGCTGCCACATGTTTATTATTATTATTATTATTATTATTATTGTTGTTGTTGTTGTATATCAGCTGATGTTTCACAATGGCTGTTCCTGTGGCTGTGTCTCAAATCACAAACTACCATCGCTCACTATCTACGATGTTTATATAGCAGTAACGTCACAATCCGAGCTCTAATGTCCTCTAATGAATGATACAGAAATGACCAATCAGCTCTCAATAAACTATTCCCAGTTTCATCTGTGTCTCTGTTGGCTCCGCCCCCTTTCCCTCTACAGACAGCACAACGAGTGTCCGCTCTTTATTTATTTCTCTTTACTGTATTACCAGTGCGCTACATACATCTCACTGAGCCTCATACGGAGTGTGTGTGCGTGTGTGTGTGTGTGTAGAAAGAGGAGGAGCGGTTGCGGGCGTCTATCCGGCGCGAGTCCCAGCAGAGGAGGATGAGGGAGAAGCAGCACCAGCGAGGCCTGAGCGCCGGATACCTGGAGCCTGATCGCTATGACGACGAGGAGGAGGGAGACGAAGCCATCAGCCTCGCCGCGATAAAGAGCAAATACAAAGGAGGAGGACTGAGAGGTGACACACACACACACGCACAGATCACACACACATACACACACGATATGATGCGAATGTGGCTAACAAGTAATGGAAGCTTAGAGCCACCGGTTTATCATCCTGCAGTAAAAGCAGTAGCGTGGTGTGGGTTTATTAGTGCTTAATGCATATTAACACACACACAGTGTGGGACAGTACAAGCTCTTCTTAATGTGTGTGTGTGTGTGTGTGTGTGTGTGTGTGTGTTTAGAGGAGAGAGCGAGGATCTACTCATCTGACAGTGATGAAGGCTCTGATGAGGATAAAGCACAGCGCCTCATGAAGGCCAAGAAACTCGACAGTGACGAGGTGAGAGTGTGTGTGAGAGTGTGTGTGAGAGTGTGTGTGAGAGTGTGTGTGAGAGTGTGTGTGAGAGTGTCCCTCTCCCTCTCTGTGTGAGGGTGTGTCCCCGAGTGTGTGTGTCTGTGTGTCTGTCTGTCTGTGTACAGGTGTGTCTGTGTGTCTGTCTATGTCTATGTCCAGGGGTGTGTGTGTCTGTGTGTGTCTGTCTGTGTACATGTGTACAGGTGTGTCTGTGTGTCTGTCTATGGCTGTGTACAGGTGTGTCTGTGTGTCTGTGTGTCTGTGTGTCTGTCTATGTCCAGGGGTGTGTGTGTGTGTCTGTCTGTCTGTGTACAGGTGTGTCTGTCTGTCTGTCTGTGTCCAGGTGTGTGTGTGTCTATGTCTATGTTCAGGTGGGGGTGTGTGTGTGTCTGTCTGTGTGTCTGTGTACAGGTGTGTCTGTGTGTCTGTCTATGTCTATGTTCAGGTGTGTGTGTGTCTGTCTGTGTACAGGTGTCTGTCTGTCTGTCTGTCTGTCTGTGTACATGTATGTGTGTGTGTGTGTGTGTGTGTGTGTGTGTGTGTGTGTGTGTGTGTGTGTGTGTGTGTGTGTGTGTGTATCTGACCAGCAGGTGGTGGTGTTGGACAGTTTTAGTTTCTATGTGCAACATCATTTCTCTCTCTCACACACACACACACACACACACCTGCAGTAATAATTTCCCGGTGTGTGTCTCAGGAAGGAGAGAACTCGGGGAAGCGGAAGGCCGAGGACGACGACGAGTCGTCTACCAAGAAGGCCAAGAAATACGTGATCAGTGATGAAGAGGAGGAGGAAGAGGAGGAAGACTAGTCCTTCATTTATTCTCTTTTCGTTTATCGTTCTGTTTTTTTCTATCGTTCTGTGATGAGTGTTGAAGTCTGAGAGGCCGTGTGTGTATTTTATAGAGCTGCTTCAGTGGAAAATAAAGAAACAGTTGACCTTGAGTGACTCGGCTCTGTGTTTGTTATACACACACACACACACACACACACACACACACACACACACTCACACACACACACACTGCTCTCCTCCTGCATTGTTCTGTGTTCCTGCTGGAGTTCTCATATCTCAGCCGGATCTCTCCGCTTTGTCTCACCTTTTCTCTCTTTCTCATTCCTTCTATCTTTCCTCCTCCTCCCTGTTCTCTCTCTCCATCTTCTCTTCTCAGTTAATCTGATGCTCTTTTCCTGTTTCTTCTACTATTTTCACTCCCTCTTTCTCTCTCTCTCATTCTCTCTTTCCCTCCCTCCTTTTTCTCTTTTCTTCTTTGTCATTTAATCTCTCTCTCTCTCCCTCTCTCTCACACACAACCCATTTCAGACCGTTTTTCTCTCTCTGTCCTTTTCACTGTCTCATCTTCATTAACCATCACTATCACCATCATTGCCATCATCAACCTTCATCATCACTATCACCATCTTCATCATCAACCTTTCATCACTGTCACCAGCTTCATCATCATCATCATCAACCTTCATCACTATCACCACCCTCATCAGCCTTCATCACTGTCACCATCTTCATCATTCTCATCAACCTTCATCACTATCACCATCTTCATCATTCTCATCAACCTTCATCATCACCATCTTCATCATCAACCTTCATCA
>CM040459.1:24151-36307 GCA_022758105.1 Pangasianodon gigas | reverse complement strand
ACACACACACACACACACACACACACACACAGAATTGTGAATAAGGACTGAAGATTAAACTGATGAAGGATGAGCTGAGTGTCATCAATTTTTTTTTATGTTTGTTCTGGATTTGTGTGTGATGTATTATTGTAGAACTCACTTTTGCTTGTGTGTGTGTGTGTGTGTGTGTGTGTTGCCCTAATTCATCTCCACGCTGTCTCTCTCTCTGCAGTACAATTATGTAACTGTTTTATACAAGAGCGCTGTTGAGTTCTGGTCTCTGATTGGTCAGAAGGTGTTGATTAATTTTCTATAACAGCAGCTCTGACAGTAGTGCAGGTTTATATTAATGCGCTCGTTCTAATAGGTTATCGTTTCTATAGTAACAGCTCATTCACAGGGACATGTACGGTGTGTCTGTAACACTCTACGCTCCACGTAAGCGGATTTAAAAAATCATTGATATAGTGAAGTTTTCTGTAAGGAGACATTTGTATGGAAGGAGTCTCCAGTGTCAGCACTTTCAGCTTCTTGTTGTGTATTGGCTGGGATTCTTTAAATTCTCAAAGTTACAGCATGCTATAATTACATTGTTAGCTCATTTAAAGTACATTTGGGTAACTGGTTGGTGCACTGGGGTCGGGCTGGGACACAGTCCGAGTGTATTCTGAGAGCCGGGGCTTTTATTGGCCTGCGATGACGCAGATGAGCCGCGCTATTTTAGTGCAACACTCGTGGTTTCTATGACCTTCTGAGAAGGAGCTTGTGTTAGTTGTGCACTGAGAACAGTGTCATGGGCTTGTTATTTTAATGAATAATAAAAATTAAATCAAAATCAATCCTGAAATATAAAATAAGTTCAGGAATGTGCTTTAACACAGAACTAACTACTAGTACTGGAAATAAATCTCACTTTTTTTTTTTTTTAAATATAATTGCATCATCAGTAATTTCTGTGAAGTAATTTTTTTAATAAAACAATTTTCTAAAATATTAGCGAGTTAGTCACTTAGGTTCAAAGTGGAACTTTATCATCTGTATCACTTTCACTGTAACTCCACTTCTGTTAGTTGTGGGCGGGACTGGAGGCGGAGTTATACCAAACTGTAAAAGGCATTCCACTTGTCCAATATGGCTGCCTTCATAATGTTCCTAGATATGCCAACTTAACAAATGTGCCACTATATTTGGTGACTTTTTAGACCCTTTTAGCAAAGAAGAGCCTAGCAATAAATCCACTGACTTTTTGAGCAGATGTTAGCAACAGTCCTTCACTTGATCCAGCTCTCCAGATCAAATCACAGCTGCTGGTTATATGAGCTGAGAGCAGGTTCACTCGATTCACCGGCAGTGTGTAAAGCCGTCCAATCACTGATCACCATTGTTCCCAATAACCAATCACTGATCACCATTGTTCCCAATAACCAATCACTGATCACCATTGTTCCCAATAACCAATCACCGATCACCATTGTTCCCAATAACCAATCATTGATCACCATTGTTCCCAATAACCAATCACCGATCACCATTGTTCCCAATAACCAATCACCGATCACCATTGTTCCCAATAACCAATCACCGATCACCATTGTTCCCAACAACCAATCACTGATCACCATTGTTCCTAACAATTGATTTCCCAAAAATCTTCCTTCTTCAAATAGCATGCTTTGATATGTAAATGATCATGACAATTAAACAAATATGTAAATGAGTTTATGACATCACCCAGGTACTTTCCCCTGAAAAGTCAGCAACGCAGCAACATTGCAGCGTCCAGCTACAATGAAGTTTATTTCATGCTTATAGATGACAGGAAGTCCGTCCCACTGTGTCCTAAACCATATCACAGAAGAAGTGGGCGGGGTTTGAGTCAGAATTTTTTTTTACATTTTTTCATTTACAGATTTTCCATGACTTGTTAGCTACATTAGCCTCGCAGAATTCGTAGCTAACAAAGCTAAAAGAACTGAACATCCTGGCTGATAACTCCATAGCACTGGGGTTAGAGTGGTGGATGAATGACAAGAGAAACGATGAAGAAAGAGGGAGGAGGGATGATGAACTGCTGCAGTCTTTCACTTCTGCTTGAGTCAGGGTCTGCCAGGCTGCGACACACACACACACACACACACACACACACTTACATAACCACACTGCAGACAGAGAGGATGGGGAAGACTCAGAGAACAAAATGTTCCTGGGGATTGCAGTAGAAGCTCAGTAGTTCAGGAAGTGATTAGAGAAGATCTTTAAAGTTCACCAGAACACGTTGTTTCAAACCATTAAAATAATCTGCGGTGAATAATAAACGGAAACCGTAGCATCTCTTCAACATCTCCGTAATATCTCTTTATCATCACATGTACAAATCCGCAGCTAGCGATCATCATAATTACAGTTTGCAAAGCAACAGACTAGTAACACACCTCTAACACTGAACTCAGAAACACACGTCTGTTTAGTTTATAAACTGAATTCATCAGATTATTTTTATCTCTACAGTATGCAGTCTATTGGAAACACTTTTTGTAATATACATAGGAATGTCTGGAATAAAGAGATTTCCTCTTCATAAGAGTTTCAGGAATCTGTAAACATTTCCGGAGTTCTTTATAACCGTCTCTGTATCAAAGCTCTCTTTATAAAGAAAAAACCCTGTTCAGTTCTGCTGTGTGAGAGACGTTCATCCTCCTGCTGACGGAAGAAGAATCTTAATCCTGTGGTAGGAAAAGTGAAGGGGCAATAGAATGAAGCCCATCTACCCCTCCACTGGGGCATCAGCAAATCCAAAGGAACACAGGCCTCTTCGCTCGAAAGCAACCAAATCTCATACCCATAATCTGATATCCCCAATCTGATACCTCTAATCTCATACCCATAATCTGATATCCCCAATCTGATACCTCTAATCTCATACTCATAGTCTGATATTTCCGATCTGATTCCTCTAATCTCATACCCATAATCTGATATCCCCAATCTGTTACCCCTAATCTGATACCCATAATCTGATATCCCCAATATGATACCTCTAATCTCATACTCATAATCTGATATCCCCAATCTGTTACCGCTAATCTAATACCCATAATCTGATATCCCCAATATGATACCTCTAATCTGATACCCATAATCTGATATCCCCAATAAGATTCCTCTAATCTCATACTCATAATCTGATATCCCCAATCTGTTACCCCTAATATGATACCCATAATCTGATATCGCCAATATGATACCTCTAATCTGATACTCATAATCTGATATCCCCAATCTGTTACCGCTAATCTAATACCCATAATATGATATCCCTAATCTGTTACCTCTAATCTGATACCCATAATCTGATATCCCCAATCTGATACTGCTAATGTCATACCCATAATCTGATATCCCTGATCTGATACCTCTAATCTGATAGCCATAATGTGATATCCCCAATCTGATACCTCTAATCTGACATTCATCACTGTAATACCCCATTTAATAACCAACAAGATTGTATATTATTCATCCTGATACCCCTAATCCATGTCTAATCTAAACCTTGTAATCCAAAACCCTTAATCTGATATCACTAATCTAATCCTTTCACTCTGATACCTCTAATCTGATACCCATAATATAATACTTCTAATCAATCTGATACCTCTAGTTTGAGACCTGAAATATGACATCCTTAACCTGATACCCTTGATTTGGTATCTCTAACATGATATCCATGATCCCCCTAATCTAATACTTCTAATCTGTTACCCATAGTCTGAGACCCCTAATCTGAATCCTGTAATATGACAACCCTAATCTGATACCCCAAATCTGATACCTGTAATGTGGCACCCCAAATCTGATACCCCAAATCCAATGCTTTTAATCTGAAACCCCCTAATATGATACCCAACAGTCACATTCTTCTACAATCTGATTTCCTGTTTCCAGGTCAGACTGTTCTGCTGATGAAGAGATAGAGAGAGAGAAAGTGGGACTGAATCTATAAACATGGAGGTAGGAGGTTAAGCTACTCTAAATGACAGAGGAAAATGATTCGTAACAGACAGACAGTCTTCTCACAGTCTGTACCGAATAAATGCAGCTCGTCATTAAACCTCACGCTATCGCAGTCATTTTTAAATCTGTGATGGTCGTCGTGACCCAGTCTGAGTGGAACTGAACAGATCTTCTCCTTCTGCTCCTTCTCACGCTGCTCATGAAGCGAGTCAGAGGACAGAATGTGATATTTCTCCCCTGATCTCCCAGATGCCCCTGAACACACAGAGAGAGAGAGAGAGAGAGAGAGAGAGAGAGAGAGAGAGGGAGAGAGAGGAAAATACTGCAGACTCCTATTTAATACTACATTTAGACTTTAAACCCATCAAGAAAAGTTTTAGATCTTTAGATCTTTGTGTACACAGAGTTTATGTGGATTTTTCAGGACAGTTATATCAGCGTTTTGTTCTGTGGATAACGTGTCTGGGAATGTGTCAAGTAAAGAATTAAACTCTGTGTGATGACGTGGAGTTACTGTTATCACCCTGAAGTTCATTATTTTCCTATAACAGCACAACTTCCTGTTGTGGCTTCCTGTTTCACCCTACTTTCTGTTGTTATTTCCTGTTTTCCCCTCCGTCCTCTTTCTTGTGGTTTCCTTTACTGTTATTGCCTTGAAGTTGATTAATTTCCTACAACAGCACAATTTCCTGTTGTAGTTTCCTGTTTCACCCTACTTCCTGTTCCTTGTGGTTTCTTGTTTTCCCCTACTTCCTGTTGTGGTTTCCTGTTTTCCACTACTTCCTCATGTGGTTTTCCTCTCTGTCCTCTTTCTTGTGGTTTCCTGTTTCCCCTACTTCCTGTTGTTATTTCCTGTTTTCCCCTCCGTCCTCTTTCTTGTGGTTTCCTGTTTTCCCTTACTTCCTGTTGTTATTTCCTGTTTTCTTCTCTGTCCTCTTTCTTGTGGTTCCTTTGTTATTACCTTGAAGTTGATTAATTTCCTACAACAGCACAATTTCCTGTTGTAGTTTCCTGTTTCACCCTACTTCCTTTTCCTTATGGTTTCCTATTTTCCCCTACTTCATATTGTTTTGCCCTACTTCCTCTTCCCCTACTTCCAGTCCTTGTGGTTTCCTGTTTTCCCCTACTTCCTGTTAATTACTTCCCATTTAGGATCTACGCCCTATTTAGACAGGATTAGTTTCATATGGTGACAGCACACCCCCAAGTGCTTTATTCCTCTTATACCACAGCAATTTGCCAAAGATTACAACGTTCTGTTTATTAAAGAATGACACGCTATACTTTTTTATCCCTTTATAGTTACTTGTAATGTTGTGCAATGTCCATAAAACAAGTTAGTTCCTGTTCTCGCTTACTTTATAGCAGCTATAAACAGTCATTCCCTCACCAGCTTCTCTTTATTCTCTCTCTAGAAGTTCATAATACAAGCTTTGCTTTGTACAACTTTGCGTTAAACGATACTTCACAAAGATAAACGATAAATCTCTCCAAGTCCAGAGATTTTTGGTGTTCAGTCCTCACCACATTACATAGCTACCTAAAACCTGAATATCGTCTTCAGTGAATAGTTTTTTAAAAATGCAATACAGAAAAATCGACATTTAAAAATGTCGTGTGTATGTGTGTGTGTGTGTGTGTGTGTGTGTGTGTGAGAGAGAGATGGCAGGGACGTCCTGTGCTGTGTCTGTACATCACTCCTCAAGGTTCTCTAACAGATTTGGTCATTTTGCAGTGTGTCCCCACCATCACACACACACACACACACACACACCAATATCTGTTGAAATATTAAAGGTGCTCTATTTATAAGTGAAAGACAGACTGTTCAGTTCTCTGTGGAACAGTCTGCACTATTTTTCACTGATCTTCATTTTTCTAATCTCTCTCTTTCTCTTACTTTATATGATACACAAGAAAGGACTGAATACAAAGAGGAATTCGGGGAAAACCCCAGACCCGGTGTAAAACCCGGAGGAGGATCAGTGATACTTTGGATCTACCATGTACACAAACCTGAGAATAAAAAGGAGATTAAGATCCTCTACACGCGTCTCCAACCTTGTTAAAGACTCAGGGTCTTACTCTCTCCAGGTGAGGACTCAAAAAACAATCATCAGGGTGCCAATAATTTGGAAACCAGTGTTTTGAAGGGAAAAACAGGCATCCTCATATCTCCCTACATAATGTGTGTGTGTGTGTATGTGTGTGTGTGTGTGTGGGAGGCACTGGACTTTAAACAGTTTTGAGTAGACCTAAGAGGATTTGAGGGCTTTCACACACACACACACACACACACACACACACACACACAAACAACCTCGCTGACCCGTTACCTACCTGCATATCTTTTGCTTTTACACTGTTACATGTTTAATTAAATTACAGGACGTCCAGTGGGAGAGAAATGAACACAGAAGACTCAGCACTCATTACTGTAATTAACGCTCTGAAACACAATTCACTAAAAACCGCTGTGATGTGTGCTGACTCTCTCTTTCATCAGAATATTAATATTAATCAGGGGGCCAAGCACTGAAAGTGCATAGGCACCGTACTATTATTCTACATTTTCTTCTTCTTCTTCTTCTTCTTCTGGCTAGCGTGTCTATGGCAGCCCATAGAACTGTCTGGTAAAAAGTTGTGAAATTTGGCACCCCGATTGGGGAGGGTCTAAGGAACATTCTGACCAAATTTGGACCAAGTGCTGCCAACACTCTAGCGCCACCATCGGGCCAAATTTGGAAGTATATTTATGGTCATAACTTTTTAACTGTGTGTCCAAAATTTAAAATCCCTGTATTCCCTGGGTCGAGACGAGTTCAATGCACCCTATGACGTCAATTTCTGCCTAATTAGATTAATTAAATAATAATAATAATAATAATAATAATAATAATAATAATAAATTATTTATCTGTTGTGTTTTCCGTTTCCCCTACTTCCTGTTTCATGTAGTTTCCTCTTTCCATATGGTTTCCTATTTTCCTCCACTTCCTATTGTGTTTCCTGTTTTCCTCGGCTTCCTGTTTCATGTGGTTTGCTGTTTTCCCTACTTCCTGTTCCTAGTGGATTCCTGTTTTTGCCTACTTCCTGTTCCTTGTGCTGTGCTGTTCACCCCCACTTCCTATTTCCTATGTTTTCCTGTTTTTTTCCCTACTTTCTGTTGTGGTTTTCTGTTTTTCCTCTACTTCCTTTTTAACTGTGGTATCCTGTTGTCTTTGTGTGAGATTTCCTGTTTTCCCCGACTTCCTGTCCATTGCAGCTTCCTATTCCCAGTCCTATAAGTTATATACACTAAGACGGGATTAGTTTCTCTAGGTGACATCTCTAACAACATTTTATTACGTTTATTTACGTCTCATACAGTTGATTCATTTACTGAACACTGCTTGTTATTAAGTGATTATAAAGTGGCTTTATAACTGCAGACGGGAATCTAATCCTTCATGGTCATGGATTATTATAAACGATGTAAAGTGGCTTTGTGATGGTTTTAAAGTACAAAAGGTTCTAAATAAATATAAAAGGAGTTAGTGTTAATCAGGCCATGTTCTTTTTGTTTAATCCTCTGAAATGATCTGGCTGCTGTTTGTCAGTGATGTATTTAGGGCACAGAATTACTTTATAAGCAGTGTTTAAAGTTCCAAATCAAATCCGACTCAGTGAGCTGTGTGTGTGTGTGTGTGTGTGTGTGTGTGTATGTGTGTGTGATTTGAGAGCTGATAGAAATAATAAAAGTTTATCTTTATAAAACTATAAACCACTGAAGTCGCTGTTATTTCTATAATTCTATATTTTCTATACTGCATACTTCCTGTATTCTGTACATTTCCTGCTTCTTGTTGTTTCCTGTTTCCTCTTATTTCATGTTTTTTTTTTTTGGTTACTGTTTTTTTCCTACTTCCTGCTCCTTGTGCTATTGTGTTTACTTTGCATGTGGTGTCCTGTTTTGTCCTATTTCCTGTTCTGTTTTCCCTTACTTCCTGGTTCACATGGTTTCTGTTTTTGCCATACATCTTGTTCCTTATGGTTCCTGGTATTCCCTTACTTCCTGTTCCTTCTGGTGTCCTATTTCTTTCCTTTTCCTGTTTCTTGCGGTTTCCTGTTATCCGTCTATCTTCCTGTTTTTTGTGGTTATCTATTTTCACATATTTCCTGTTGTGGTTTCCAGTTTTCCTCTACTTCCTATTCCTGTTTCTTGTAGTTTTCTGCTTTCTACTTCCTGTTTGTTGTAGTTTTTGGTTTCTCCTACTGTTTCTTGTGGTATCATTTTTTCCCTTCTACTTGTTCCTTTCCTGTTTTTCCTTCTTCCGGATCCTTGTGCATTTGTTTCTTATGGCTTTTTGTTTTCCTGCACTTCCTATTTCAGATTTTTTCTCTTGTGTCTGTTGGTATGGGTTTTGATCCACTCTTCTCCTGCTGTATTCCTGGTATAAAGACTCCGATCATTAACCCAGCTCTAATGAGCATGTTTCGTACACACTCGTGTCCTGCGTCTCACTCTACACTGCTTTACTGTCGATATTCTCAGTGTGGAGTAACCGATAGCGCTGTTAGCTGAGGTAATTACATTTGGGCCAGTTTAACTCCTGCTCTGGTATTTAGGTTAAAGGTTGTGTGTGTAGAAATCTGTAACATGAGAGAAGCTTAAAGGCCCCTACACATTCTCCCAGAGCTGAACTGTGTGTTTAGTGTGTGAACTCCGTGTGCTGGATGTCAGAGAACTCGCGGTTATTCACCTTTCATCACGTAACGCACACACACTCCTAACGCCCACACACACACACTCCTAACACACAGTGTTCATTGCTGTAATCTTTTAATAACTAAATCTGGGACAAGGATACACAACTTGTTAAATTTGTAACACATTTTAAAACAGGAAAAAATCACACTTCAGCACACTTATCACTTTTTTTTTTTTTTTTTTTTTACAAAAATCAGTGTAACTGGACGACTGATACAGGCAGTGCAGCTTTCCCTGATATCCTGGTGGGTTCCTGTTGTTCTTTACTTCCTGTTTCCTGTTTTTCCCACACATCCTCAAATTCCTTTCCTGCTTTCCACTGCTTCCTGTATATTTCTCCTGTTCTTGCCTCATTGCACTGGCTCCTGATTAAATTTAGAGTTGATTTTAAGATTCTTCTATTGGTGTGTAAGGTACTGCACCAAATGGCTCCTGACTCCTCACTATCTGTGATCTTCTTCAGCTGCACACGGCTGCTCGGTCTCTAAGATCCTGAAGTCGACGTCTTTCACCATCTGTTCCTCGTTCACGTTGTAAATCTAAGAGAGATCAGGCTTCTTTTTTTTTAAGCTCTGCAGCAGTCTACCTTTTAACGTCAGGGCCTCTGCAGCACTGAGTGATTTTAAAGTTAGTCTAAAGACTTTTTTTTATTCTTTAGCTTTTGATTAATTTAAATGTACTGGTGTTATTGTTGTCTTTGTTGCCATCGTCCCTGAATACTGTATTTCTTATTGTAAAGCACTTTGGGTCAACTTTTGTTGTGTTAAATGTGCTATATAAATAAAGTTCGACTTGACTGTTCTTTTCCTGTTTTCCCCTACTTCCTGTTCTTTTCCTGTTTTCCCCTACTTCCAGTTCTTTTCCTATTTTTCCCTACTTCCAGTTCTTTTCCAGTTTTCCACTACTTTTCCTGTTTTTCCCTACTTCCTGTTCTTTGTTGTTTCTAGTTTCCTCTACATCCAGTTGCCTGTGGTTTCTTATTTTTCCTTGCTGTTTTCCCCCCTTGTACTTTTCCCCAACTTCCAGATCTTTTCCTATTTTTCCCTACTTCCAGTTCTTTTCCTATTTTCCCCTACTTCCTGTTCTTTTCCTGTTTTCTACTTCCTGTTCTTTTCCTATTTTTCCCTACTTCCTGTTCTTTTCCTGTTTTCTACTTCCTGTTCTTTTCCTATTTTTCCCTACTTCCAGTTCTTTTTCTGTTTTCCACTACTTTTCCTGTTTTCTCCTACTTCCTGTCCTTTGTTGTTTCTGGTTTCCTCTACATCCTGTTGTCTGTGGTTTCTTATTTTTCCTTGCTGTCTTCCCCTTGTACCTTTCCTGTTTTTCCTCTACTTCCTGATATGCGTGTTATCATCCTTCCTGCTCTCAGCCAATCAGAACTGGAGCTGTATCACTGAACACTGATGAGAATGATTTAATAAACTGTGTTAATTTCTTATAACTAATGAGATGAAAAAGTATTTCAACTTTTAATTAGTCAGACTTTAAACTCTTTAGAAACTTTCTAAATCTTTAAGATTATAATACAAGTCCAGGCACTACTATTAGACTTAATAATAATAATAATAATAATAATAATAATAGTAGTAGTAGTAGTAGTACTGCTTTATTTATACAGCACCAGTCTGAGGGACTTTGAGAGAGTTTGTAGAATGTAGCACACATTGAGACAATAATCAGTCAGCAGGGACACACACACACACACACACACTCACACACACTCACACTCTGCAGCCCCAGGGTACGGCTGTTTGTTTCACAGCAGAAATGTGTGATCTCAAGTGTCTCTCTTTCTCTCTCTCTCTCTCTCTCTCTCTCTCTCTCTCTTTCTCCACACAAACACACACACACAAACACACACACGTAAACACACATCCGCTTTGTTGTCGTGGTTGTGCATGTAAGCATGTAAAAGTGCATTTTGTAAATTAATTGTTTTCCTATTTTACTGAAATCAATTGTAATATAAAGTAATAATGGCAGTCTGGACACTTGGTTTCAGAGGTGTGTGTGTGTGTGTGTGTGTGTTTTGCCAGATCATCAAAACTCTACAGCTGCTGTAAGACTCTAAGAGCTGCTATAATAGCAAAAGACTGGTTTCAAAAGTATTGGCACCCTCCCCTTTAATAACTGTTCTACAGGAGAGAAGACCAGCACTGAGGCTCTTCCTGTCTATTAAGAGAAAGAAAATGGTGACGTTTTTCTTCAGACTCGCTGCTAAGTATTATTTATGCACGTTTATCCTTTACTCGAGTGTTACTGAAATCGAATACTCTGACTTAGTTAGATTATAGTAAACCAAACCAAACTTATTTCTAGGCATTTTTACTCATTTCAATCTCATAAGAAGAAAAATTACATCAGTGTTCCCATATTCGAGATATTCTCACCTGATATTATGATATTATTTTTCACAGTGTATAAGAAGCGAGTAACACGAGACTGTAGCTAAATTAAACATAATCACAGGGTTCATAATTACAAGTTTTGAGTTAATGTGTGTCTACACACACACACACACACACACACACATAAATACTGGAGCCGTTTTTGGAGGTGAGTCTGACAGAAATATCATTTTCTCTGTTAATTACCAAAAAAAAAAAAAGAAAAACAGAGACGACAAGGTTTCGTTCATTATATAGTTCTCAAACACACACACACACACTCACACACACACACTCACACACCAATGATAAATCATTTTCAAAAACATAATTAACCTAACAACTGTAATTAAGACCTATTTGTGTAAAAGTTTAGAAAGAAATGTGGTGGGGGTTGAATAACATGGGGAAATATATATATATATATATTGATTCAGTACAAAATCATTTTAGATTCCAAACATTAGTTTTCAGCACAAAATGAAATGTTGCAGAAAAATGTTTGTATGTCAGTAAAGAAAGCAGCAGATTCCATAAGAGACACTTTTCAGATAAAAACATAATGAAGGCTGCTGGGTTTCGCTGCAGAAATAAGAAGCGAGTCGACAGTCAAAGTCTCCAGAAGAACTGTGGCTGCTTCTGCAAGATGCATCTTTTCAAACATCACAGGGAGCATAACACACTCGGAGGAAAGCGCTATCCGCCCCCTTCCACATATATGCGCTTACAGATGGCCATGATTGGCTAGTGTCGGTGTGATTGACAGGGCAGAGAGAGTATGCCCCTCCCACCAGAAGCTCCAAACGATCCACATTAACAGTGTATGAGTGTGAACACTGTACAGGAAAGGGTTAATAATGTTTATGAGCACAATCACACAGGTTCAAGGTTTCTGCAGGTGTGTGTCGTGTCACTGATCACTGATCCTGTCTCTGTCCTGTCTCAGTCAGGTGCCAGATTTCTGAAAAATAAAGTGCAGTATTAACCTGGGACATGTGTGTGTGTGTGTGTGTGTGTGTGTGT